>OU015503.1:64812567-64845067 GCA_907164885.2 Dolomedes plantarius | reverse complement strand
AAATGCAGTAAAAGATATGTTCCTCAAACTGTACTATATTAACTGTACAATATTCTTTAGTATGCTCTATTAGATTTAATTTGATTATTTTCTTCTACATTATTTTGTCATTAAAAATATCCGTTACGATTTTTTTTAAATACATTTTTTTTCGTTTTTTTTTTACATCAATTGCATACATTGATCGTTGTATTTATTATAAATATATTTAAACATATTTTTGGCATTAATTGAATACATTTTCCGTTGTATTTAGTTTAAATGTACACCGTAGCGAAGTACGGTTTTCAGCTAGTTAATTTATAAACTCAAGCAGAGGATTAATATATATGTATTTCCTATTACGTGTTCGTTTTCAAAATAGTGTACAATTACATACAACTTTTTATCAATAAGGCTTAACCATTAACCATATTATAAACCATTAACATTATACAATTGAACCCCGTTTTAGCGAACTTCAAGGGACCAAAGGTTTTGTTCGCTTTATCCGGTGGTTCACTATATCCGATCTGTTAAGAAAATTGCTAGAGTTCACAAAATTATACGGTTCTGTTTCTTATTTACCCTATGAATCCTCTAACGGTCCAGGCACACTATAAAGTAAGAGGCATAAATATAAATAATTCCTTTATTTTCTACGTAGAGGTAGACTAACATAGACCAACTTAGGGCTTCAAATAATAACACAACAGTATCGCACTTGCGGTACTAAGAAACTGAACTTTAAAGTCGTAGTGAACCCTTTCAGGCAGAATATACGTTCACTAACAATACCCGTAACCATCGGGCTCTGAAATAACTATCGAAATCGTGCAACCACCTAGGCTAAATACTAATACGTGCTCTATCAGTTAAATACCGCTATCACCTTCAATCTAACTTTTCTCGACTCTTTCGTATCTCTACTAATAGCGTAACGCACTACCGTACAAATCTCCACTCCCTTCTTGGGCCCTTGCCAACTCAGCGTGTGTCTCTTAAATAGACCAGACACATGCTCCGAACTCACTTCGACTGGCCTGCACTGCGCAGCTACCAGAAATTTGCATCTGTGCAACACGCGAACCCTACAAAATGTATAATCATTAGTTGCAGTGTGCATTAAATAATGATGTATTAAAAAATGATAAAATCTATTAAAAATGATAATTAAAGAATTAAATCGACTAAAATCGATTTCATTAAACTGACACAATACTAATTAAATTTTTGTGAATATCGTACGGATAGTCGACAAATGATATTCCTGTTCGGAAATCTACTACCTCCATTATCGGGCAGAACAACATTATACGTCTGGGGTAGTCAAAGCGCCGTTCTGAGGCAGAATCGCATTTGATGTCAATAACTCAGATAGTACATAATTGGCAAATGCTACTGGGTTTCGAGAAACTAGATACCAATTTCATGCAATTTAATCCAACTACAGGAATATTTTATGTGAATATGTCGACAAATTATACTCATTTCAACGAATGTGGGTTATAGAATTTATTTTGAAGCTGTTCATTTCAGTGTATTAACAAGTTATGCTTGGAGTGATGCGAGTCAATGAGAACACTGTCTGAGCTACCTCAAGTTATCCTCAAAGGATCTGTTGTCTAGTGGTGAAATGACGTGTGAAAAATTTTGAAATGAACCCAGATTGTATGGTTGCATCTGAGTCATTTGAGGCAATACAGTCTCACGAGTAAAAATTGCTATTTGAATAAAACATTCTTACATTAAATATCTATATATTTAAGTTGCTAAATCGATTTTTTGGGCAGTCCGTGGGAGAAAACAGTGGACACCGAGCATTTTAATGATTTTGCAACTGTCCTTTGACTAGAGGGATTTTCTTTTAACATTAAACAACGTACCTTTGCAATAGTCGAAGATGTTTGTTTTTTCCTTGGATACTTGATTGGAATTTTTGTCCCACTTGAGGCTCCAATTTGACATTTTTTTCCTTTCTTGTTGACAATATTACCTATCGACGCTTTAGATATCACAAAACCATGACTCTCACATCGTTTTTGGATAACGGAGTATGCATATTTCTCTTCGGAAAGAGCATAAATGTAGCCTTCGAACCACTGCTTTGTTAAAAACGCCATTTTGAATAAAAACAAATCTTTCAAGCCGCAGACGATAATTTTGACTTTTAAAAACATAGTACAATTGCAATTATTTCTTTTGCAGCAAACTATTTTTTACTACCGCTTACCAAAATCGTCTAAAAAATGTGCGAACAGCCTCTGTATATACATACACACACACACACACACATAGATAGATACATATATATATATATATATATATATATATATATATATATATATATATATATATATATATATATATATATATATATATATATATATGGTAAAAAGAACACTATTGTTACAATTGGAACTAAAACTGATAATGTTCATAAAATAGTGCTTCATTGTCAAATGTTGAAAAATTGTCAAAAACGTGAATATATGTGGACAAATGATACTCATTTCAACGAATGTGGGTTATAGAATTTATTTTGAAGCTGTTCATTTCAGTGTATTAACAAGTTATGCTTGGAGTGATGCGAGTCAATGAGAACACTGTCTGAGCTACCTCAAGTTATCCTCAAATGATCTGTTGTCTAATGGTGAAATGACGTGTGAAAAATTTTGAAATGAACCCAGATTGTATGGTTGCATCTGAGTCATTTGAGGCAATACAGTCTCACGAGTAAAAATTGCTATTTGAATAAAACATTCTTACATTAAATATCTATATATTTAAGTTGCTAAGTCGATTTTTTGAGTAGTCCGTGGGAGAAAACTACTGCATCAATTTACTTCATTTTTGTCTTAAACGAAAGATTTTAATCTATAGATGTGTCAAATTTGGTTTTTGTAACCGCAATTTCTATTAATTAGCGATAATTTACAAATGAAAATTGCTTTCTGCCCATGCTCAGTGACATATTTAAATCTGGCGCCAGATACTCACTAAGCACGAGGCCGTGTAAACACATTAATTTATTTCTGCGCATGCTCAGTGACATGCTAAATTCTGGCTTTAGATACTTGCTAAGCACGAGGCAGCATAAACGCGTTCATTTGTTTATTCCGAGGAATCTCTCTAGCTCTCTCTCTCTGCCATATATCTCTCTCAGTATATTTGTGAGATATAAAATTGAACCTGACGGAAATCGTTTATTTCGCGCTGTTGAGTAACCATATTTCTTTTTATTGCGTTCAAGGGTAATATTTAACGTAGGATTACGTTCCTCCATAACGGTCTTGCGGAAAGGAAAATTTCAGACCCTAAAACTGTCCGCCGGTCCGTCCTCGCGAGTTATAATTTTGGCAGCGCGCCAAACCCAGCCTATCGCTTGGTCAAATTAAACAGAAAAGTACCAAGATGCGTCAAAATTTTGATATACATATATGTATAAATTTACATACGTACATATATATCTATATATATAAAACAGTTCCGTAACTGACTGACATACAACGCACAGACCAAACCGCTGGACCTAAACGGCTGAAATTTTGCATGGCGATTCTTCTTAAAGTGTAGGGGTGCACTAAGAAAGATTTTTGAAAAATTCTTCTTAGATTTTTTAAAATTAAATTTTTAAGCTGTTTTTGTAACTTTTTTTTAAGTTTGCATTTAAAATAATAATTTGGGGGTTATAAAATTTATATCGCGGGAAAGATCGTAAAAATTCCTTTAAAATGAAACCTTTTTCAAATCTTTACCTCCATTTTCTGATTTTTGGTGAATTTTTAGTTTTTAGAATTCAATTTATTAAATGCTGATCACGTGATTCCTTTTTCTGGTACAATAAATAAATTTATCGTCACGTGAATAATCACTAAATAGACAAAAAAATGTTTTTCTTGCTAATGCGGCAGACGATTGGACATTATCCAAAAAAATATTAAAATACAGGAAAAATATTATGTTCTTCAAACTGTACTATATTAACTGTACTATATCCTTTAATATTTCCTATTACATTTAATTTGAATATTTTCTTCTACATTATTTTGTCTATAAAAATATCTCTTACAATTTTTTTATAAATATATTTTTTGGTTTTTTTTTTACATTAATTGTGTACATTGATCATCGTATTTATTATATATATATATATATATATATATATATATATATATATATATATATATATATTGGCATTAATTGCATACATTGACCGTTGTATTTAATTTGAAAGTACTCCGTAGCGAAGTACGGGTTTTAAGCTAGTGGATACATATATACTAACAAAATAGGTAAGCAGCGATAAGTAATCCTACGTTAATAACCCGCGGTAGTTTCGTTAGAAGAGACTACCTGAAATTTTTTTAAAAGTGGATTTCTCTATTCTTAATATTGTGATTTCTCCAACATTTGGCAATGATGTGTTGAGTATAATTTGCGTATTAGTGGATTTATTTACTATCTAGCCGTCTTGACGGGTACCAACTAGTTCTTTTTTTTTAAAAAAAAGGCAATTCCTGAAGCAAAATACCATAAAGGAGTAGCGCCCACCTTCAGAATTCAGCTTATAATTTATTCGTACCAGCTGTACTTATCAGTAAGATTTATCAAACTCAAAAACTCAAAAACAACAGGGGCAGCTGCTTATTTCGAGGACTTTCAAGAGTTTAAAAAAATATAATTATTGCTCTAAGGTTTGGACCATGCAAATGAATTATCTTTTTGTAACCTTTTAACTGTTACGACGAAGTGAAATTGAATGTAAGTTTTTTTTCTATCAGTTTGGATTATATGTAGAAGTAAAAGACATTTCTACGTTTTTAACCATTTATTAAATATTTCCAGCTGCTAGGAATAATGCTTAGCGAGACAGAAAGCCCGTAATTTTAGATATTGCAGTATTTTTGCCTTGTTGATACATCATTTACTTCAGATCCAAAAGGATACTCTATCCCAGAGCTCCGCAACCTTTTATCTTCCACGGCACAACAACGTTTTTTTTCGATAATTCTGCGGCACATCACAAGAAAAAGCTTGCAAATATATAAATTACAATAAATACGTATATGTTCTTATTAGATTAAAAAAAAATAGCTCTATGTATCAAGATAATTATAATCATTTAAATTTTATATATATCATTTTGAACTGTACACCAACACAAGAACAAAAATATAAAATTATAGTTTACAATTAAATAAATTTTCTCTTTAAATTTTCATATTAAAATTTGATTTTTGGTCTTTACTTAAGCCTAATAAATCAAAGTTAATTTAAACATAACTAGTAATTGATTAATGAGATATTTGAGATTGTTTTGATAAATGTGCGGTTTATATTTGCACGTTTTATATTTGGCTCTATAATAGAAAGAGCTACAGTTCATGGTCAAGGCCCTTTAAATATGATCGTCTGTCATTTTCAATTAGAACCAGTGTCGCAAAACTTTGTTCGCATAAGTATGTCGTAGAAAATGGGAGCAAAATTGCAATGGCCTCGTCAGAAATTTGTCGATATTCTTTCTTAACTGAAATCCAGAAATATGACGCTCGAGCATACATACAATGTATGGCTAACAACATGTTTTTGTTTTGTGTATAATTTCGACCCAGAAAAAATTACATATTAACAAAAAGTTAGAGGAATATTTTACTTAGAAAAATTTCTATTTAATGCGGTGGTTAATTTTTTTATTATCATAATCGATAAAATCACCGCGGCACAGTCAAGATCACCTCGCGGCACACTAGTGTGCCACGGCACAGCGGTTGCGGAGCACTGCTCTATCTTAAAAAGATCTAATTTTCCAATAGGAATGCATTTATATATACTTTAAGAATTTCAGGATTTATGATGAACTGTATACATAAAAAAATTAGGTAGTCTCTTCTAACGAAACTTCCGTGGGTTATTAACGTAGGATTACTTATCGTTGCTTACCTCTTTTGTATGTATATATGTATATATGTGTTATGTATATATGTATCTCCATATATGTACGTATGTATATATATACATACATGTATGTCAAAATTTTGACGCATTTTGGTACTCAAGCGATACAGACAGGGTCTGGCGTGCTGCCAAAATTATAACTCGCGAGGACGGACAGACGGACGGTTTTAGCATCTGAAATTTTCCTTTCCGAAGGACCGTTATGGGGAAACGTATTCCTACGTTAATTGAGAATTTTGCGACTGCATATTTATATTCACTCCAAACCGATACAGCTGAAGATATCTTGGGCACTACACCATGCAAAAAACCACTGTACGATTAACTTGAGCAAAATATACTCATCCAACTGGGTAGAAAGTGTTAGAGAGACATCGTGTATGTCACGAAAGGGCGACTAGAAGGTCAAAGCGATGCAGTCGTCAGTATGCCTATGCGATAAGTTCGGCAGTTTGAGCATCTGTCAATGCAAGTTTCTAAAAGGCCGGAGGAAGATGGAAATGATGCAGCTAGGGCTTCAATATTAGAGGTTTAAAATTGAACTGATATGAAGAACCTCCTCATGCACTGGTTGCCTAAAGTGAGAAAAATCTTTTTTATACACATACAGGTACATTTATGCACAAAAATAAGGTGATAGGATGATAGGGGTACAATGGAAATGCATGAGGGGTGTGCAAATTTAAATGAATTTGGAAGTGCACAGAAAACAACAGACGAGGAACACACATGAGGAATCTTGATACAAATTTTCATTGTGTATTCCAGCTAAGTTGTTGCAAACAGTCGGTGAAAACTATGTCAGGGCAAGAGGCAACGTCTAATGTTGCGCAGCGAGTAGCATTCAACTTTTTGGTGAAGAAAATGCCGTACCTTTTCTGAAATGTTAACCTTTCCCTTACGGGGTGGGATAGTATGTATCCCAAGAGTACGGGCTCAAGAATGATTACACACACACACACACACACACACATATATATATATATATATATATATATATATATATATATATATATATATATATATATATATATATATATATACAGTGGAATCTCGATCGATCATTTTCGGATCCATCGTTTTTCCGTATGTGTCGTTCATTTTATCCAGTCCCAACGATCATATTGCTTTGTTATGTTTCCGCATCTATCGTTTTCCCGCATTTATCGTTCATTTCAATCGGTCCCTTGAAAAACGATAGATCGAGATTCCACTGTATATATATATAATATATATATATATATATATATATATATATATATATATATATATATAACACCTTAATGGGCATTTTTACAAAGGGGTTATGAAATTTCGCGTTCTAAAGAGGAAATCGGAAAAATGGTCCCCGTAAGCTAAAGGTTAACCAGGTTTAATCTATGTTTGCCCAGACAAGTGCAGACTGTTTAGTTGGGCAAAAAGGATGTGACTGTAAGGTAAAGGATCCCTATTCTTGCAAAGATCACGGACAGTTGATCTTTGGGATTCACTGAGATTAGTATTTTCTCTCGGATTAAATAGCCATTAACGGACGGTACTGTACAATGAAAATTTCATCTCGCCCCAACGAAAAATAAAATCCAGAAATCATCTGCAAGGGAAGGCAAGGACAGTATTTAATGTGTTTTCTGTAAGACAACACGCGTCTCTTTAGCTGGAGTGTGGATTGCAGCTTGGAGAAACTTTGAAAGCAGTCCTATCCGTTTTTTCTCGTGTGGACCTGATCCTTCAGATACGTATTTCGGAGGTTAGAAATGGATGTCTGTTCATGAAGTTGTTGGATCAAGGATGGATACGCAGCCAAGTAAAAATTTTTGTTGAAAGTGGTATTCACGAGTATCCAAAAATTCTTGCGGAAGTGTATTTCAGTGGAGGGAGTTTTATGAAAAATTTTCCAAGTTTTATATTTTAGCTAGCTGAATACCCGTGCTTCGCTACGGAGTACATTATAATTAACTACAATGGTCAATGTATGCAATTAATGCCAAAATATATATATATACAGTGGTACCTCGACTTACGAGTGTCTCGACTTACGAGTTTTTCGAGATACGAGCATTCTCTCGGTAGATTTTTTGCTTCGAGTTACGAGCTAAAATTCGGGTTACGAGCAAGCTTCAGATATCCCACCGCTAGTTTGTGCAGCGAATGCCATGTTACGTGCTCATCAAATGAGAACACAAGAAGCATATAATATTTACAGCCTTTATGTACAATTATTATACAATTGTATAATATTATTCTGAGACTACTATCCAGTCTTAAACCGAGAGATTGGATTCTGAGAAAACGTTCTTCGGATTCTCAGAAAGATGAATCTGGACATTACATTACAGCCACAGTGAACGATGCAACAATCACCCAGCTTCAGTGTCTCACTCGTTCACTTTAAGAGAGTAGCTGGTAATAAAAGCGAAAGTGAGAAAAGTGGGGCGAAAAGATCAAAAATCAACGAATAAGATTTAATTTTTCAATTCAACTTTTCTCCTCCTCTTCCATCAGCATCTTCAAGTCTGATCTTCAAGATAAATGTTATACATTACTCTTAATAAAACAAACTTATTGCAGTACATTCTATTGTATTGCTTTTTTATACAATTTCCGTCGTTTATAAGCACGTTTTTCTTATTTAAAACATGTAACAAAAGAATTGCGGTGTTTTGGGTGAGCCCGGAACGAATTAATGGCATTTCCATTCATTTCAATGGGAAAAATTGATTCGAGATACGAGTGTTTCGAGTTACGAGCTAAGTCATGGAACGAATTAAACTCGTAAGTCGAGGTACCACTGTATATATATTTATAAAAAAATCGTAACGGATATTTTTATAGGCAAAATGACGTAGAAGAAAATATTCATATTAGATCTAATAGAACATACTAAAGAATATAGTACTGTTAATAAAGTACAGTCTAAGGAACATTTCTTTTACTGTATTTTAATATTTTTTTGGATAATGTTCAATTGTCTGCCGCAATAGAAAGAAAAAAAAATTTTTTTTGTCTATTTCGTTGTTATGCACGTGACGCAAAATTAGTTTAAAGTATCACAAAGAAAGAAACCACGTGATCATCATTTAATAAATTAAATTCTTAATATTAATTTTTAAAAATTCACCAAAAATCAGAAAATGGAGGTAAATATTCCAAAAAGATTCCATTTTAAAGCTATTTTTATGACTTTTCTCGTGATATAAATTTTATACCTTTCAAATTATTATTTTAAATGCAAACTTGAAAAAAAGTTACAAATACAGCTTAAAAATTTAATTTAAAAAAATCTAAGAAGAATTTTTCAAAAATCTTTCTTAGTGCACTTCTACACTATAGGAAGAATTGCCATGCAAAATTTCAGCCATTTAAGACCAGCGGTTTGGTCTGTGTGTTATATATTAGTCAATCAGTCAGTCAATCAGTCAGTTATGGAACTGTTTTATATATAAAGATTGCACCGTTTTAACGGTGTTCTCGACAATTCTTACTTTTACACGGACACGTCTCGTAACATACATTACAATATAAATTTCCTCATATTTACATGACAAGAAAAACGTCAGGACCACACTAGGGAAGACGTATGGGACGTCTCTCAAATTTTCTCGAAGCTGCTAAATATAATATAACTGAAGTGATGAGAGTTGTCTTTGGGAACACATATTCAGTATTGTCCTAACCTTCCCCTGGAGATGATTTCTGGGTTCAACTTTTCATTTATGTGTGATGCACTTTTCATTGAACACTACATTGTGTTAGTGAATATTTAATCTGAGAAAAAATACCGCTTAATGTGACTCCGAGATCAACGGTCTGTGTGCTAAAGAAAACACACTAAATCTGTCGTACTATGTGAATATGGTTTTGGCTAAAAAAATCCTGAAAGCAATTGGTTGCCAGAGCAATTTTATATCCCGCTGTTGAACATGCTTTAGATTTTAACCTTTTCCTTATGGGGTGGGATAGCATGTATCCCAAGAATAATGGCCCAAGAATATATATATATATATATATATATATATATATATATATATATATATATATATATATATATATATATATATATATATATATATATACATATATAATATATATATATATATACATATATATATATATATATATATATATATATATATACATATATAATATATATATATATATACATATATATATATATATATATATATATATATATATATATATATATATATATTGTAATGACTTTACGCCCCTTTCACACTCGGGATTCCTGAGAGAGCCTAACGGCAAGACGTCCATTATCAATCTACCGTATTCATCGGTGACAGTCGCTTTGTCACCAAATTGTGGCAGACGCCGCGTCGCCTGTCGGACAATTAGGAGGTCGTCTTCTCTAAGAAAACCCCCCTGCTTGCAGACAAAGCCTGTCCAGAGGATAATCACTTAGCCTTTTAGCGGAAGACGCGGAATGGTCTGAAGACAGTCTATGAAAGGGTTCGAAGGGAGCACGCTTCAACCACCCACAGAGATGGGCGAGGATATATATTCGCCACCTTGATGTAGATGGGGGCAGTTGACTTTTCCTTACAGGTGTGGACAACCCTCGTCATCGGACGCGTGCCAGAGACGGAGAGCCTGCCGTGTTCCATTATGATATCCTGAATCCCGCGAAATAGCCTCAGATAGTGCTTATTTTTTTGTAATTATTGTATAAAGCCTATATTTAATCTAGATGCCAATAAAGCATTTTTTAAATATTAAAGGCTGTCAGTCTTGGTTTTAGGCGAAGTCCTTACAGACTGTTATTAAATGGTGTCAGAAGTTACGATAGGATATCAGTGATGATCGATAGGATTACAGGTAGGCCGATTCTTTTTATCAGATTCTGGCTTTGATTTAAAAACTAAATAATGGTTTTGTATAAATGCAATAAGTAAAAATTATTTTATTGTGTTTTTTTAAATGGTATAGGTATAAGTAGCCATTTAGAGTTCGTATTAAGAACTGATATTTTAGAAATTTTGATGAATTAAATCAATTTCTGTGTTTTTTTTTAAATGGTATATGTACAAGTTAACCATTTAGAGTTCGTATTAAGAACTGATATTTTAGAAATTTTGATGAATTAAATCAATTTCGGTGTTTTTTTTAAATGGTATAGGTATAAGTAGCCATTTAGAGTTCGTATTAAGAACTGATATTTTAGAACTGATATTTTATATTAGAAATTTGGATGATTTAAATCAATTTCTGTGTTTTAATGGTGTATGAGTTAACCATTTGAAGTTCTAAGTAGGAACTATTGTTTTAGGAATTGTGATAAGTAAAACCAATTTCTGTGTGTTTTTATGGTATATGAATGAGTAACCAGTTAGTGTTCAAGTAAAGAACCAATATTTTGTTTGTTAGGAATTGCAATAAGTTTAGCCAATTTCTATGTTTTGTTAATTGCAAATACTGTATGTTTTTCTCTATTTTTGTCATCGGACTGTCATCGGACGCGTGCCAGAGACGGAGAGCCTGCCGTGTTCCATTATGATATCCTGAATCCCGCGAAATAGCCTCAGATAGTGCTTATTTTTTTTTAATTATTGTATAAAGCCTATATTTAATCTAGATGCCAATAAAGCATTTTGTAAATATTAAAGGCTGTCAGTCTTGGTTTTAGGCGAAGTCCTTACAATATACATATACATATATATACATATATATATGTACATATACATACATATATATTTATATATATATATATATATATATATATATATATATATATATATATATATATATATTTATATATATATATATATATATATATATAACCCCACTTAATGTCCGTTCTTGGGGTATGAAATTCCCCATTCTACAGAGGGAATTGGAAAAATAGGCCCCGTAAGCTAAAGGTTAACTAAGTTTGTACACGCGCAGATAATAAATTAGATCACGAAGGCCACAGTGCCGTATGTGACCCCTGCAACAAAAGATGATCCAATTCCACGTGACCCTGAAACTCCAGACTAGGGATTGTGGCATCTCCGAGTTCTTCTCGAGCGTGATGGTTTACCGGGCGCTATAATTGGACGTACTAATGGAGATATCGGCATGGATATCTCGCGGCTGGAGAAACGCGATCCCGCGAAAACAAGCAGCGAAAAACAGCGAGCGAGATATGGAACGTCAAACGAAGATGGAGAGCTGATGAATGATCACATTTGTTTCACACTCACTCTCCCCGGCACAGGAGACATTTGTTTCGAATTTCTCTCACAAAGGCAGGGAAAAACCCGAGCCGCACAACACTCCCCCTTGCTTCAAGCCATTCTTTCGGGACACAATATGTCCGGGAAAGAACGATGGCTTCTTCTGGCTGACACTCCGAGATCACGCAAAGATCTCCGCTCGGGAGATAGAACATAGGGGGTGAAGTGTTGAGCGTCCCCCCCCCCCGTCTGTTTTCCTCCCCCCTCCGCTGCAGCGAAGCGTCACTAATGGCGCGTGCCACATTTTGGGGGGAGGGGGAGTGACGCTTAATGGGGGGTCATGGTTTGAGGACCAAAGACAAAAGTTTCTGTTGGGTGTGTAGAAGAATGTTGGAGAGAATTTTGCTCGAATTTCGTTTCGGTTTGCCTTGGGCATATTTTCCGAATGCCTCAGGGAGCGAGTGGTAAATTTTTAGAAAAAGACGTAATTTCGGTTGAGGATCACGCGGGAGAAAATGAGCTGCGAATTCCCCCGCGTCTACGCTTCTCATCCCGGGAAAGAAAGTACCACGTCTGAGACAAGAGGAACTAATGTCATTCGACAAAGTAGGGGACTTTGGGTAACGTTTGCGAATTTTTCAGGTTTCCCTTGATGGAGAATTACTTGTGCTATTCATTCGGTATTAGAATAAATTAATCATACCCAAATGCATACATACATACGTGCATATATATATATATATATATATATATATATATATATATATATATATATATATATATATATATAATGTGTATATATATATATGTATATGTATATATATATATATATGTATATATATATATGTATATATATATGTATATATATATATGTATATATATATATATATGTATATATATATATATATATATAATATGTGTATATATATATATGTATATGTATATATATATATATATATATATATATATATATATACATATATATATATATATATATATATATATATATATATATATATATATATATATACATATACATATATATATATAGTTATAAATAGATGTAAATATAAATACCCCTAGTTTAAAATTAAATGACAGCATTACATAACTACCTTAGAGGACAATATGTCATTTTACATTTATTTAATTCTATATTGGCATCTATTCACTCAGCCACAAATTTATAATAGCCCTTATATTCCTTTGTTTAAAAACAACATGACTCGTTCTGTAATCGACCCTGGGCCTTCTAACTTATCCAGATCTTTTACTTTCACCGATTTGTTGATAAGTCTAGAAAGAACTGTTGACCTACACTGTAAAAACATGCATCAATCCGAAAAGAAAAGACAAAACCCCTTAAATATATATATATATATATATATATACACACACACGTATACCGTGAAATCTTGAATGTAATACGCACTCGTGTATAATACGTATGCTTGATTTTGCGTGAAATTTTCAGAAAAAATTAAAATTCGAGTACAATACGCACACATAACTTTTCAATATTTTATTTAAAAATTGCGCAAATATTTATTAACATAAATAAAATTTGTAATAAAAATAAAAGAAAACGTCAAATGCGGTAGAAAAAAAATTTCATTGTTAATCCAAAACAAGCAATACTGTGAAATTATCAGTCTTAATCACTTTCACTATGTCGTTTATTCAATGTTTAAAGCTATTTTTTTTTTTTCTTCTTCAATATTTTTTTTTTTTTTTTTTGGGGGGGGGGGGGTACACGAGTGTAATACGTGCCCTCATTTTTGTGGGCTAAATCCGAAAAAAAAGTGCGTATTATACTCATTATTTTATGGTATATATAAAGTCCGTGGCATGAAGTCGTGGTTACAGTTTATTTACCCCTTCTGTACAGAGTGAAATACTAGCTCACAGCTTTCCTTTCATGCTCAATATAACATTAAAAAAGGTTTTGAAAACCCATAAACTTTATTTTTGTCTCGCGTGTTACGGTTCATTAGACTACTAGTTTCAATATTTTAATGTTGTCACAGGAAACCCTCTCTAGAAGCGTGTCCTGAAATGAAAGTTGGAAAGAACTGAACTCTATTACTATATAGTGTATGTTTCACTATATTCGCACATAGGAGTAAAAGTGCCTTTTGAGGCTAAAAAAAAATGAGTCATAAATGTGCATTATTTTTTGTCATGACGTAAAATAATTGGTCTCATTTATGCTTTGTAGCTTCCTCAGATTTTTATATTCCGTGCGGAGCTATGTTATGACCTTATTTACTGATGAATTTTCTGACATTTTATGTCAAAAAAAGATTGTGCCCAGTTTACGTCGAATGTGCCAGTTTAGGTCGAATGGTAGACACAAGATACTTTTCAAACTGCTTCTAGGAAATCCGTTAGATAATATTAATACACATTTACTTCTTCGTTCTCATTCTCGAGCTACGTTATTAACTGTGAATAATCACGGCGTTTAACATCTAAAATTCAGATGTTATCTGAAAATCGCCCCTTTTAGCCCCCTTAAATTATCCTATCCTTAAAAATCCTTGACATATGTATATATCTATACATATCTATATCTATCTATCTGTCTCTCTCTCTCTCTCTATATATATATATATATATATATATATATATACTCATATATATATATATACATATATATATATATATACATACATACATATATATATATATATATATATATATATATATATATATATATATATATATATATATATATACATACACACACACACTTAGCCATAGTGAAGCTTCTGTATACCGGCCAGTCATGGTTTCTAATAAAAGCGGCTGTTTTGAGGGGTGGTGGTCGAAGAAAGGTTTCTTAACTAACATAATATACATATCTTACATAACATTGGCTATATGGAGTCTTGAATCGGTTCTGAACAAAATATGGCCCTTTAGAGAGGTGGCCGGCTAGAGAGGTTTCTCTGTATATTGCATGTTAAATGACCCCAAATTTCAGATATGTTTTTTTTTTGTTTCAAGACATACTAGCAAAACATCCTGTAAAGAAAATTGTTTCTTAACTATCACTTCTAAACTATCTTGTTGCACCAGGGTTCAGCAGAAAGAGGAAAACAAAGTCTCGACTTTAGTTTATAAATAAAATTATATAATAATTTAATAAGTGAAATAAATTTTTTTTAATACAATCTTAGTAATTTTGAAATGAAAATGAGTTAACTGGTAGTATAAAACGTTATACTCATAAGAGCATTAAAATTAGTTTACTATATCATTTCTATTAGTTAATTAATTATATTATATCTATTTTAATTATATTATATTCTAATGTATTATATTAATTAGTTGTAATGAAAATTTAAATAGAAATCTTGCAGTTTGTACTACAGTTGAATAAATAGATGTAAATATAAATACCCCTATTTTAAAATTAAATGACAGCATCACATAACTTCCTTAGAGGACTATATGTCATTTTACATTTATTTAATTCTATATTGGCATCTATTCACTCAGCAACAAATTTATAATAGCCCTTATATCCCTTTGTTTAAAAACTACATGACTCGTTCTGTAATCGACCCTGGGCCTTATAACTTGTCCGGATCTTTTACTTTCACCGATTTGTTGATAAATCTAGAAAGAACTGTTGACCTACACTGTTAAAACATGTATCAATCCGAAAAGAAAAGATAAAACCTTTGTGCTCGAGGAATAAACAGGAAATCCAACGTAAATAAAGCACAAATTGCAATAAGGGGCAATTTTGCATACGGCCGTTTCGAAGCTGCAAAGGAGCTTCTTCATCAGTGCAAAGAACTTGGCAGCTCAAAAAGCCGAAACCTAAGCAGGAAACCTCCTTAGTTTTCGGCTTTTAGAGCTGCCACTAAGTTCTTTGCACTGATGACAAAGCTCCTTTGCATCTTCGAAACGGCCGTATGCAAAATTGCACCTTATTGCAATTTGTGCTTTATTTACGTTGGATTTCCTGTTTATATGCATCAATCTCTTTGTACACAAATATACATACATACATACATACATACATACATACATACATATATATATATATATATATATATATATATATATATACAGGGTGTCCATAATTAAAGTCCCATTTTCAAAAGGCTGCAAAAAAAGAACCACTGATCAGAATGACTTCAAATTTGAACTGAATATACTGGAAGAAGGGGGAAAACGATTTGGCATAATAAAATAAAAGTTCCAAAATTTATCAATAGATGATGCTGTAACATTTTGGAACTCTTTTTTTAATTATTATACCAAATCGTTTCCCCCTTCTTCTAGTATATTCAGTTCAAATTTGAAGTCATTCTGACCAGTGGTTCTTTTTTTGTAGCCTTTTGAAAGTGAGACTTTAATTATGGACACCCTGTACATATATATATATATATATATATATATATATATATATATATATATATATATATATATATATATATATATATATATATATATATATATACAGTGGTATCTCGATCTATCGTTTTTCAAGGGACCGATTGACATGAACGATAAATGCGGAAAAACGATTGATGCGGAAACATAACAAAGCAATATGATCGTTGGGACTGGATAAAATGAACGACACATACGGAAAAACGATGGATCCGAAAACGATCGATCGAGATTCCACTGTATATATATATATATATATATATATATATATATATATATATATATATATATATATATATATGCACACACATGCTGAACAAATATCTTGAAAGAGAACGACTATTTCTCCTGCAAATAGTACTGTAAATAGTATGATGGATTAATTGACTGTATATTATTTATACAATCGAATATCTAATTTGGAAGGATACCGAGAATGGTATTTACTTTTCTTTCTAAGTGAGGAAAAATGCTAGCTTTTGGGGCTTTTACTTTAATAAGACTTTAAAAAAAAATCGCGAGTATTCTTTAAATTTGTTTACACCCAACTCGCAACACTGAGGCTAGCATCTGTGCCCCTAAAAAATCGATACCACGTGGTACAACTGGAATGACGTAATAGATCGCTCTAATAACGTTAAAATAAACAATGAAAAAAACTTGAAAAACATGAACTTCATAAAAAAGAAAAATAGCATAAGATTAATAGAGACATTAAACCTTTGTTTACGCGTGTCAACGTCCCTTTGTCATCTTATTGGGAGAAAATTGAGCTGTAACGATTGCGAAGGAAATCGAATTTCATTGTTTATTCACTTCTAAAATATGACTTTGAAGCGCTCTCGGGTTTTTTTTTCGAACAATAGCGTGTCGGCTCCATGCTTCAAGCAGCTAAACGTCAGCTACTGTTTACTAGCTACTTTACCCGTCGTAATTAAAGCCTCGTTACTCTGCCCTGCGTGGAATAAATTTGTATTTTCGAAAAGACTGATCGGCAGATCGCGTTCCATGCAGACGGTTTCTCTCCTCGTGTTTCCCGCTCTTTAGCAGAAAAACAGGTGGCGGCACCGGCGATATATATATATATATATAAAAAAGAAGGAAAGAGCTGTGCAAAAAATTCTAACGAACTGCCCACTAAATAACAAGTCTAACGTAAATGCATGGTCGTATAAACTATCGTCTGCTCCTAATGTCTTTGTTCAAGGTTCCAAGTGTTACAATTCGCACTCCCTGTCTCCCTTTTAGCAGGAAGTGATGATAGCTTAGTATGGCGGTTAAAATGTGAAGTTTTGGCCTATTATTTGCAGCTATAAAAGAATCGTTGTCTTTTATCTAAGCACCGTTTAGGGTGGGAAAAAAAACTTTTTTCGCACATCCATGGCATGGCCGATTGTTATGTAGTTGTGATTTTATAGTGATATTTTATTTAACAAACGAGAGCTGATTTGTTCGAATACATGATATTAGAAGTTGCACAGTAGGCCTTTTTTTTTTTTTTTTTTTGGTGTGTGTGTGGGGTGGCGTGTTTATGGTTTTTTAAAGTATACATTTTAAGTAATAGGTGTGTAATTTTAGGGCTTCATTTGAGGCTGTCATATAATATAGAATAAAATAATAGCGAAATAAGCAGAATCCAGTTATGCATTCATTTTTCAGGGATTTATCGGAGTATTAAAAAGATCATTTCCGAGTACATTTGATAGTGTTTGGTGTGAGAAAACGACTGTTATATTTAATGGAGTCTCAATAGCTCTGCAAAAAAATTGTGAAAAATTATATTGCTGTTACCAGGAGAGGAAAAAAAATGGAAGTATCCATAAAAATTCACGATATAATAAAATGTTAACGTCGTTTTCAGTGGTAAAGCGCCGAATTGTTTAGAAACAGATATTTCTGTTAATGGGTATTATGAGCTAAATAGCTTCCTGCAATCGGAATTAAACTAGAGGAACATAACAAACGAAGAAAAAAAATTGGCGAACACATTACTGATAATAAACACTTCAATTTATATCGATAGACTATTATCTTCATAATGTTTGAGATAGTTTCTTTATTGATGTAATCGTTTTTTAAAATTAGTATCCCAAATCTCATGTCATATAGTGTAAAAGCTTTGGGAAATTTTGCCCACTAAAAGCAAGGGATATCACTATGCAGATTTTATGTTATATGCGTATACTAGCTGAAAACCCGCGCTTCGCTACGGAGTACATTCAAATTAAATACAACGGTCAACGTATGCAATTTATGCCAAAAAATAAATATATATATTTATTATAAATGCGATGATCAATGTATACAATTGATGTAAAATATATATCTATCTATATATATATATATTTATAAAAAAATCGTAAGGGATATGCATTTTTTTCGGATAATATCCAATCGTCTGCTGCATTAGAAAGAGAAAAAAATATTTCTTTTGTCTATTTAGTTGTTACGCACGTGACGATAAATTTATTGAAAGTACCAGAAAAAGAAATCACGTGATCAGCATTTAATAAATTAAATTCTAAAAATTTATCTTTAAAAATTCACCAAAAATCAGGAAATGGAGGTAAAAATTCGAAAAAAATTCCATTTTGAAGGAATTTTTATGATCTTTCTCGTAATATAAATTTTATAACCCTCAATGTATTATTTTAAATGCAAACGTAAAAAAGTTTAAAAAACAGCTTAAAAATTTAATTTTAAAAAATCTAAGAAGAATTTTTGAAAAATCTTTTTTAGTGCACCCCTACACTATTAGAAGAATCGCCATGCAAAATTTCAGCCCTTTAGGTCCAGCGGTTTGGTCTGTGCGTTGTATGTCAGTCAGTCAGTGAATGAATGAATGAATGAATGAGTCAGTTACGGAACTGTTTTATATATATAGATAGACTAGCTGAAAACCCGCGCTTCGCTACGGAGTACATTCAAATTAAATACAACGGTAAGTGTATGCAATTAATTCCAAATATATATATATATATATATATATATATATATATATATATATATATATATATTTATAATAAATGAGACGATCAGTATATACAATTGATGTAAAAAAATATTTATATATGTATATTTATAAAAAAATCATAAGGAATATTTATTTTTTTTTTTGGATATAATCGTCTGCTGCATTAGAAAGAAAAAATGTTTTTTTTTGTCTATTTAGTTGTTACGCACGTGACGATAAATTTATTGAAAGTACCAGAAAAAGAAATCGCGTGATCGGCATTTAATAAATTAAATTCTAAAAATGAATCTTTAAAAATTCACGAAAAATCAGGAAATGGAGGTAAAATTTGGAAAAAAATTTCATTTTGAAGGAATTTTTAGGATCTTTCTCGTGATATAAATTTTATAACCCTCAATGTATTATTTTAAATGCAAACGTAAAAAAAGTTTAAAAAACAGCTTAAAAATTTAATTAAAAAAAATCTAAGAAGAATTTTTGAAAAATCTTTCTTAGTGCACCCTTACACTATTAGAAGAATCGCCATGCCAAATGTCAGCCCTTTAGGTCCAGCGGTTTGGTCTGTGCGTTGTATGTCAGTCAGTCAGTGAATGAATGAGTCAGTTACGGAACTGTTTTATATATATAGATGAGGGACCCAGAAGGGAATCCTCGCATTGTATAATGCACCAGCCGAATGCAGTTGCTTTTTTGACAAAATTTCATTGAGTATGTACCTATCACTTCTGTTTTCCTCAAATGAATCCGATTAATGGTTGAGGGTGTATATAACCGTATCTATTTCAAAATATTTAGTGGATCAATTTTTTTTTTTTAATCTGCTGGTATGTTAAGAAAACGGCCTATCATTCACTGGACACTAGTCATATACAATGAAACTTCTTTATGGCGGCCAGTAATGGTTCAGAAAAAAAAGTGGCCGTTTAGAGGGGTGGCCGTTAAAAAGAGGATTTTTCTGTGATACTGGCTCTATGGAGTCTAAAATCGGTTCCTAAGAAATTATGGCTGTTTAGTGGATTGGCCAGTTAATTTTTAGAATTTAATTTATTAAATGCTGAACACGCGGTTTCTTTTCTTTTTGTGATACTTTAAATTAATTTTGCGCCACGTGCATAACAACGAAATAAATTGACAAAAAATATTAAAATACGGTAAAAGATAAAATTTAACCACTAGACTAATTGAGATGGAATTTGTTTAAGAATTTGATTCAAATTAGTATGTTTTATGTATACTAAACATACAAATCAATTGCATACATTGCTCTTTGTATTTAATTTCAATATTTTCTTCTACATTATTTTGTCTATAAAAATATCCATTACGATTTTTTTATGAATATTTTTTTTGGCATTAATTGCATATATAGACCGTTGTATTTAATTTGAATGTACTCCGTAGCGAAGCACGGGTATTCAGCTAGTATCCTATAAATCAAAGAATTTTCTTACCTCTTTTTTTTTAAAGAATAACCTCCTCTCCACTTATGTTGCTATTTCCTTCCACTCCATAGACAAACATGTTAGTAGAGGTGTTGTTCATGGCACCAAGAGCACTAAACTGCAGAGCACGAAACTTCAAATCTATTATTTTGCCCTGCATGTTAGTTTCCGAGAGTAAAATGCAAACCGAAATACGGATTTTAGCAGCAAAACAAATAGCCACTTGCGGACCACAGGACTTCGTCTTAGGGCATATCAAAATCCCTTCTCGTGAAAATGTCATAATCGTGACGTATATTCTTAATCGACAACTATGCTCACTGGTCGCTTTCACAAACATACGTCACAATAATGTCATTTTTGTACGGTGAAACTTTTGTATGCTCCAAGATTAGAACCACACACATCGACAATTTTTGATGTTTCACGAGCTAAGGAAGAAAGGAGGAAGAGAAAACATTAAGGGGACTCACTACCCTTAAATCTTTAAAACATTCGATTTTTTGAAAAACATATATGTTAAAGCCTAATCATTTCTGAACAAAATAAAGCAAACTGCATGAAAATATTCAGCTTAGTTCCGGAGATATTGATATTCTAAATGTTTAATTACTGATCAAGTTTATGGTAAGAAAAATTTAAACTCATTTTTCTCAAAATGTCATTTTACATCATTCCGAAACTGATATCTCAAAAACTATGAAACATAATTCCATGAAACTTTTATCACTGCATAATCATGCTATTTTATTGCGTCTGAACTAGAATTATTGCAATCACTGCACATTTTGTTATTTTTTCAGGGGTAAATTAATGCAAAAAATTAAGGAAATTTTAAGTATATTTTAAGCAGTTTTAAAAAAATTGAAAAAATATTTTAATGTTGAATATTTTATGTTCAATTGTATTTTGAGTTATTTATTTTAAATATAAACCAGGAATTATACATTTAAGTGTAAAATTAATTTCATAGTTCTGCACGCAAGCTAGTATACAATAAAAATGCTTAAAAAAACAAGGTATATCTAAAGTATTGAAAAAAAAGATTATTTAAAATTATTGAGTGTTGAAAATTTGTTTATTAAAATAAATATATCAATTTATCATATAAATAAAATTTGGAAAAATTGGGAGTAAATTGAAATAGTTACAAAGAGTCAAAAAGTATTAAAATATGCCTTATTTCCTCGACTTAAGGGTCGTGAGTCTCCTTAAAAGGATTCACTTAATTATTAAAAATGGTTTTGACTGTGTGAAAAATATTTCGCTATTTATTAGTGTACTTAACGTTTTTTTATTTGTTTTATTTCTTTAAATTGGTTTAAAACAATGACGTAACATGTTGAATAAAAATAATATTGACATTTGATGATGAGGATGAAATAAAAAATAGTCAACGCGTCGAAGAAAGGGAAAACACTGAAAGTGTAAACCTTTCTGATATGTCAGCCAGTCCTCGATTTATATTACAACTTCCATTTTTTAGAAAACGCTTTAGGTTCGATTTTACTGTACAGTCTTTAAGGGCCTCTGCGAATTATTCTATAGTTGCCCCCTCCCGTCAAATCCATGTATGTTAAGCATTTGCACAATGCCTATGCTAAATTTGACTCCGTTGTAAAATGATCTAGTAACAGAATCTGGCACATATCACCAGGAAAAGCAAGAGTAAATAGAATTCGAAGAAATAGGACGTTGTTGTCGTCACAAGTCAGAGTCATTTAAGAAAATTACAAGTTCTGGAAACACTAAGCATTCATTACTAAACGTCGTCAATGCGGGTTTCTTCCTCTTTTTTACAACTTGTTCTTCCAACTTCCTGCTGACTCAGGTAATTACTGACATTTTTTTTCGTTATGAAATTCGAAAAGTGAAGGAACTTGCTGTGTTCATTCACGAATATTTGGATTTTATAATCCTTTGAACTTATGCTACTACTGTAGGCACTTTACTATTTATCTTCCCCCAGAAACAAAGGAAAATTATCTTTTTTTCAACTTGTTCTTCCACCTTCCTGCTGAATTAAGTATTTACTGCTTTTTTTCTTGTGCAATAAAATTCGAAAGGGAAAGGAATTCGCTATCTTCATTCATGACTATATAAATAGATATTATAACCAATTAAAATTATTACCTACTACTATAGGCACTTCTTTGTTCCTCTTCCCTCAGCAACAAATGAAAATTCTCTTTTTTACAACTTGTTCTTCCAACTTTCTGCTGACTCAGGTAATTACTGAAATTTTTTTTCGTTATGAAATTCGAAAAGTGAAGGAACTTGCTGTGTTCATTCACGAATATTTGGATTTTATAATCCTTTGAACTTATGCTACTACTGTAGGCACTTTACTATTTATCTTCCCCCAGAAACAAAGGAAAATTATCTTTTTTTCAACTTGTTCTTCCACCTTCCTGCTGAATTAAGTATTTACTGCTTTTTTTCTTGTGCAATAAAATTCGAAAGGGAAAGGAATTCGCTATCTTCATTCATGACTATATAAATAGATATTATAACCAATTAAAATTATTACCTACTACTATAGGCACTTCTTTGTTCCTCTTCCCTCAGCAACAAATGAAAATTCTCTTTTTTACAACTTGTTCTTCGAACTTTCTGCTGACTCAGGTAATTACTAAATTTTTTTTCGTTATGAAATTCGAAAAGTGAAGGAACTTGCTGTGTTCATTCACGAATATTTGGATTTTATAATCCTTTGAACTTATGCTACTACTGTAGGCACTTTACTATTTATCTTCCCCCAGAAACAAAGGAAAATTATCTTTTTTTCAACTTGTTCTTACACCTTCCTACTGAATTAAGTATTTACTGCTATTTTTCTTGTGCAACAAAATTCGAAAAGGAAAGGAATTCGCTATCTTCATTCATGACTATATAAATAGATATTATAACCAATTAAAATTATTACCTACTACTATAGGTACTTCTTTGTTCCTCTTCCCTCAGCAACAAATGAAAATTATCTTTTTTACAACTTGTTCTTCCAAATTCCCGCTGAATTAAGAAACTAATGAATTTTTATGTTACAAAATTCGAAAAGTGAAGTGACTCGCTTTGTTCCTTTCTGACTACATAGATACTATAAAAAATTAAAATTAATCGCTTTTACCATAGGCACTTTATTGCCTTTTTTACAACTACTTCTTACGACTTCCTGTTGAATTAACTAATAACCGAATTTTTTTGTTATAAAATTAGAAAAAAGAAGGAACTCGCTATCTTTGACATACTGCATGGATATTACAACCAATCAAAATTATTCCCTACTACTATAGGCACTTCATTCTTAATCTTCCCTCAGCAACAATTGAATTTTTTTTTTCAACTTGTTCTTCACACTTCCTACTGAATTAAGTAATTACTGAATTTTTTTTAGTCATAAAATTAAAAAAATGAAGTAAATCGCTATGCTCATACATGACTTAATAGATATTATAACCAATTAAGAATATTCCCTACTACTACAGTCACTTCCCTGCTTATCTTCCCTCAGATATTTTTCTTTTTCAAATATTTCAAATATGACAAAGGAAAATTATCTTTTTTACAACTTGTTCTTCACACTTCCTGCTGAATTAAGTAATTACTGAATTTTTTATGTCATAAAATTTGAAAAATGAAGGAAATCGCTATGCTCATTCACGATTTCATAGATATTATAACCAATTAAGAATATTTCCTACTACTACAGTCACTTCCCTGCTATCTTCCCTCAGATATTTTTCTTTTTCAAATATTTAAAATATGACAAAGGAAAATTATCTTTTTTACAACTTGTTCTTCACACTTCCTGCTGAATTAAGTAATTACTGAATTTTTTATGTCATAAAATTCGAAAAATGAAGGAAATCGGTATGCTCATTCATGACTTCATAGATATTATAACCAATTAAGAATATTCCCTACTATTACAGTCACTTCCCTGCTTATCTTCCCTCAGATATTTTTCTTTTTCAAATATTTCAAATAAGACAAAGGAAAATTATCTTTTTTACAACTTGTTCTTCACACTTCCTGCTGAATTAAGTAATTACTGAATTTTTTATGTCATAAAATTTGAAAAATGAAGGAAATCGCTATGCTCATTCATGACTTCATAGATATTATAACCAATTAAGAATATTCCCTCCTACTACAGTCACTTCCCTGCTATCTTCCCTCAGATATTTTTCTTTTTCAAATATTTCACATATGACAAAGGAAAATGATCTTTTTTACAACTTGTTCTTCACACTTCCTGCTGGATTAAGTAATTGCTGAATTATTTTTATGTCATATAATTCAAAAAATGAAGGAAATCGGTATGCTCGATCATGACTTCATAGATATTATGGCCAATTAAGAATATTCCTTATTACTACAGTCACTACATTGCTAATCTTCCCTGGCTATTTTTCTTTTTCAAATATTTTCAAATATTTCAAATATGACAAATGAAAATGCTCTTTTTTACAACTTGTTTTTCAGACTTTCTGCTGAATTAAGTAATTACTGAATTTTCTTCTGTGTCATAAAATTCGAAAAATTAAGGAAATCGCTATGCTCATTCAGGACTTCATAGATATTATAATCAATTAAAAATATTCCTTATTAATACAGTCACTTCATTGCTTATCGTCCCTCAGCTATTTTTCTTTTCCAAATACTTCAAATATGACAAATGAAAATGCTCTTTTTTACAACTTGTTCTTCACACTTCCTGCTGAATTAAGTATTTACTGCATTTTTTTATGCCATAACATTAAAAAAACGAAGGAAATCGCAATGTTCATTCCTGACTTCATAGATATTATAACCAAATAAAAATATTCTTTCTTACAATAGTCACTTCACTGCTTATCTTCCCTCAGCTATTTTTCTTTTTCAAGTATTTTCAAATATTTTCAAATATTTCAAATAGGAGAAGTAAAAACGTTCTTTTTTACAACCTGCTCTTCACATTTCTGCTGAATTAAGTAATTACTGAATTTTTTGATGTCATAAAATTCAAAAAATGAAGGAAATCGCTATACTCATTCATGACTTCATAGATATTATAACCAATTAAAATTATTCCCTATTACTACAGTCACTCCATTGCTTATCTTCCCTCAGCTATTTCTCTTTTTCAAATATTTTCAAATATTTTAAATATGACAAATGAAAATGCTCTTTTTTGACAACTTGTTCTTCACACTTCCTGCTGAATAAAGTAATTACCGATTTTTTTGTTATAAAATTCGAAAAATGAAGAAAATCGGTATGTTCATTTATGACTACATAGATATTATAACCGATCAAAATTATTACCTACTAATATAGGCACTTCATTGTTTATCTTCCCTCAGCAACAATTGAAAATTTTCTTTTTTAAGACTTGTTCTTCCGACTTCTTGCTAAATTAAGAAATTACCATAAATTTTATGCTATAATATTCCAAAAGAAAAGGAAGTCACTAAGCTCATTCATGGCCATTCAGATATTATAACCAATCAAAATTATTCCCTACTACCATAGGCTCTTCGTTGTTTATCTTCCCTCAGCAACAATTGAAAATTCTTTATTTTTTTATTTTTTTACAACTTGTTCTTCACACTTCCTGCTGAATTAAGTAATTACTGAATATTCTATGTCATAAAATTCGAAAAGTGAAGGAACTCGCTATGTCCATTCATGACTACATAGATATTATAACTAATTAAAATTATTCCCAACTACTATAGGCACTCGATTGTTTGTTTTCTCTCAGCAACAAACGAAAATTCTTGTATCCTATATTTGTATTCTGCACTAGCGATTCCGTAGTTCATCCATCAAAGTTCTGTTGATATAATCTTTTCGTTAGAGATTAGTTTTATGGTAGTTTTATGTAATAGTTTTATGGTACGTTGCGCATGAAAGAAAATGTTTGAAAGAAGAAAATTTTTCAAGAGAGGAATCTTATACGAGGAAATGACTTCATCAAAGCGGTTATACATAACAGCCATAGGTAACCTCCAAAAGCCAACCGTTTGCTTTCCTCACGCACTTTTTGTTCACATCAAAAACATATAATTTATAGTTATGCTGTCGGTTATTAATCAGATTCTAATTCTTCATTCCAAATAAATAGTATGGGAACTTACTTTGGGAGCTTTCACGAAAAGCAAATGGACGGCATAAACCGGAATATATTATGAATAGCAGCGCATATCAATAAGACAGCTAAGAGATAGGTAAAACTGATATCGGGTAGTGAAAAAAAGGTAAATTAATGAATATTTGCATATGTCTTTAAAGTCAAAACTTTATAAAAAATAAGAAAGTAACGGAAACATTTTTTTTTTTTAAACTTAAGTAATTGTAATATTGAAAATCAGTTTTATTTTAGCCGCCTTCATGGTATAGTGGTTAGACCTACATACCTTTGTCATATGTATAAAAGGATGGTAGCGATTAAAATAAATTCAAATAAATTTTTCTTCAAGGTAATCATGCCTAAGGCTAAAAATTGAAGGTAAACAAAGGGGCGCCATAAAATTGCCTACAAAATATTTTTTTCTGGAAAGTTAGCACTTTAATCAATCAATAAATAAATTACTAAATCAATCAAATATATATATATATATACATACATATATATATATATATATATATATTATATATATATATATATATATATATATATATATATATATATATATATATATATATATGTGTGTGTGTGTGTGTATGTAAGAAATAGATCCAGTAATTATTATTTTTAATGACTCGTACCTCACTTTGAATACGAACCCGACGAATTAGAGTCAGGAATTGGTAGGGGAACCAGTTTCTCGCCGAACGACCGACTGGTATTTTTGCTGTTCTGAGTTGGCAACGGCTAGGAGGGAGATGAGTGATTTTGGTGTGTGCGCAGTACTAGGAAAAACTTGATGTGTGTTGGTGACACGTGCGGTCTCTGAACCAGCATGGTCATGTTGCAATTATTGGAATTAATAAACGAGTTAAATTAAACTTGTTGTTTTCTGTCATTCGTCCAAATCACGACATATATATATATATATATATATATATATATATAAATATATATATATATATATATAATATATACAGTGGAATCTCGATCGATCGTTCCTCGAAATATCGTTTTCCTGTATGTGTCGTTTATTTCCCTCAGTCCCGATGATCATATTTCTTTGTTATGATCCCGCATCTATCGTTTGCCAGCATCTACCTTTCAGTTCAATCAGTCCCTTGAAAAACGATAGATCGAGATTTCACTGTGTCACACACACACACACACACACACAGACATATATACAGGGCATTTTTATCGCATGGGCAAATCGGGACTTTGCCCAGGGCCCCCTGATGCTAGGGGCCACCAAAACCCCCTTGGTGAATGCACCTAGTACTTCTAATAGTATGTACAGCCCATAGATAGTTCTTATTTTTATAAATGTTCGTAAGGGGGGCCCCCCAAAATAGCATCTGCCCAGGGGCCCCCAGCGTTCATAATCGGGCCCTGCATATATATATATATATATATATATATATATATATATATATATATATATATATATATATATCCTTATAATAGTTGCCGTGTTCTGTAGTCGACTCTGTCCGTAACGCGTCCGGAGCGACCACCTCATATCCATCCATTTGGCATCCATTTTGTTTTATGAGTTAGGCTTAACAAGTTAAAAGTAAAGTTCAAAAAGATTATTTGCCAACTAAACCCAAATAATTGTAATTAAAACAGCGTAATATCGACACAAATCAACTTTATTTCGATCAATTTTATTTCAAAATTATCTCTTCATTAGAGAATTATCTCTTTTCCGCCACCTTTCGCGTTATCATAGTGTTTCTCAGAACTTGAAAATGTAAACACAAGTGAGTCATTCATTCACCGTGATTCGTTAATTTAAGAAAAATTGAATCAGAATTTTTTTCACAGTAAAACAGGTTTTCATTATTTTAACCATATATAATATATATATTTTAATATATACTATATATTTTTTAATACATAATATATAATATATATTACAATACAGTATTACAATTTAATATTACAATAATGTCGAATTTAGTTGCAAACTTGACGCATGCGCAGTGATATGTTCCAAACTGTACGTCACAAAAGCTAGCCGGTTCAAAAGGCCAAATCTTCAGTATACAGATTTTTTGCATTTACAACACATGGAATTCTATATATTCCACATCTAATACGTGTTTAGTAACGATTCAATAACTTTGTATGATTTTTAATCAGAATTTCTTTAGTTTATATATATTATTTTTGCTTAATATATATTTATACATATATTTATATATTTATACATATATATATATATATATATTTAACAGTATATAATATATGTACATTAAATTGAAATACACATGCAAAAATTTTTTGCACGTGAATAATTTGTATGATATTTTAATCTGATTTTCTTTATATATTTTATTTTTGCTTAATATATTTATACATAGCCTATTTATACATATATATAGCATAAGATATAATATATGTACATTAAATTGAAATACACATGCAAAATTTTTTTGCACGTGAATAATTTGCATGATATTTTAATCTGATTTTCTTTATATATTTTATTTTTGCTTAATATATTTATACATAGCCTATTTATACATATATATAGCATAAGATATAATATATGTATATTAAATTGAAATACACGTGCAAAAATTTTTTGCACGTGAATAATTTGCATGATATTTTAATCTGATTTTCTTTATATATTTTATTTTTGCTTAATATATTTATCCATAGCCTATTTATACATATATATATAGCATAAGATATAATATATGTACATTAAATTGAAATACACATGCAAAAATTTTTTGCACGTGAATAATTTGCATGATATTTTAATCTGATTTTCTTTATATATTTTATTTTTGCTTAATATATTTATACATAGCCTATTTATACAAATATATAGCATAATATATAATATATGTACATTAAATTGAAATACACATGCAAAAATTATTTGCACGTGAATAATTTGCATGATATTTTAATCTGATTTTCTTTATATATTGTATTTTTGCTTAATATATTTATACTTAGCCTATTTATACATATATATAGCATAAGATATAATATATGTACATTAAATTGAAATACACATGCAAAAATTATTTGCACGTGAATAATTTGCATGATATTTTAATCTGATTTTATTTATATATTTAATTTTTGTTTAATATATTTATACATAGCCTATTTATACATATATATAGCATAATACATGATTATATAAAATATTTATATTACATTGAAATAGATTGAATTAGCAGTATTGTTTCTAAATATCTGGCTGCATTAGTTACACTGTACAAGTCGGATTTTAAAATCAGCTGCAAGCATGGTTTTTTTTTCCAAGAACGTTTTTTAATTATAAACTTCAATATTTTTAAAAAAAAACCTCACTGTAATAATTTTTAGTAAAGCATTCTATTGCGATGATAGTGTATCTTTTAAGGTGACTGCCTACGTTGAAAATTTCATTTTTTGACTATTTTGGTCAATTTTATTTTTTCCAGGAATCGTGCAATTCAATCTTTTCTCTTTTCAAAACCGTTTTGATTTTCATTCTACATCAATTAGAAGCAGAGTTATAGCTATTTTAAAAAATGTCTGCTACAAAATTGAAGTGGCAAACAACTTGAACTGAGTTTTTCTCAGAATTATGTTTTTAGCACAAATCTTTACCGTTATCATGATATTTCACACAATAATACATATAATTTGATAAAATTTTCGGGAAATGTTTTAGATGCTATTGTTAATGAAATGACGCTCAATAATTGATGCATAATAATAAATAGTTAAATAGTTTTTGTTTGGGCAGCAGCATACGCCGAAATTTTCAAAAGTGGGGGGGGGGGGGGGGGTTTACTATGAAAAAGTAGTTTTCAGCAATCAGTGCAGAGCTTGAACCTATTTACGTAATATATGTAATCAGAAAAAATGGGGGGGGGGGGTTAACCCCCATCAACCCCTCCCCTGCATACGCCACTGTGTTTGGGGCTGTTTTTATAAGGAGAGGAATGATGAATTGGGGGAAATTTTCATATTGCAACATTTTTGCATTTTAAAATTTCTCTTAGATTGTGGGTCATTTAAGATAACTGTCAGATGTGTCGCATTTCAGCTAATTTTCATTGAAAGTTACTTCAAATTGACCAATTTATAAAAAAGTATGGTATTTACTGGCAAGTTTTTGTTTATTTTTTAATTTTCAAGTGCTATTTTACCATAAAAAACAAAAAAATCTTTAAAAAATTATTTTTTAAAAAAATTGGCTCCAAATGTAGGCAGTCACCTTAAAACAATATTTCAGGTGATTATAAGGGGACATTTTATTATTTTGTTTTGTGCCACTTTCTCGAATTATATTACTTTATTTTTCAGATCTAATAAAAAAAAGTATTAAAAAATTTCACCTTCAAATTAGAAAACAATTTAAAATTAACAAATCAGACAGCAAACATTCAAGTAAATTTCAATGTTCTAAATTGCAACACATCAGGTTGCAAAACAGTATATTATTTTCTAATATTCACGTTTTTACATGTACTATCTACGGTACTACTGTATAGTAGTGTGCTTTTCAGAGCGAATACCTAACATAACGGCAAAATTTTCTTAAATTTTTAAAAGTCTGTAATTTTCCGATACCTTTCACGTTTTCATAGCGTTTCAATTAAATTAATAACAAGTATTCATTTTATATATTCGGGACATGAAAATGTAAACATGAAGTTAGTCATTCATTCATCTTTTTTTTTTTATAAGATGAATGAATGACTAACTTCATGTTTACATTAATTCATGTTTACATTTTTACAGAATATTATTTTCTAATATTCTGTAAAAATTTCTTATATTTTAACAAGGTTATGAATCTTTTTTTTATTGGAACTGTTCAATTACCATCAAGTTTTGACAGGTACTGTCTACGGTATGTACTGTATAGTAGTATGCTTTTCAGAGCGAATACCTAACATAACGGCAAAATTTTCTTAAATTTTTAAAAGTCTGTAAATTTTCCAATACCTTTCACGTTTTCATAGCGTTTCAATTAAATTAATAACAAGTATTCATTTTATATATTCGGGACTTGAAAATGTAAACATGAAGTTAGTCATTCATTCATCACGTTTTTACATGTACTATCTACGGTATGTACTGTATAGTAGTGTGCTTTTCAGAGCGAATACCTAACATAACGGCAAAATTTTCTTAAATTTTTAAAAGTCTGTAATTTTCCGATACCTTTCACGTTTTTATAGCGTTTCAATTAAATTAATAACAAGTATTCATTTTATATATTCGGGACATGAAAATGTAAACATGAAGTTAGTCATTCATTCATCTTTTTTTTTTTATATATATATATATATATATTTATATTTTAACCATACTAGCCACTGCGTGACCAGCATGGTCACTTTTAGTTTTAAATTTCCTTTTGCAAAACAACGCAACTGAAAGTGACATATGTAAGGAATGTTACAATTACCTGTCATCATAA
>OU015503.1:64697567-64807567 GCA_907164885.2 Dolomedes plantarius | reverse complement strand
AATCATTTAAATACACCCATGATTCATCTATTGTGACAATTGTTTTCCATTTTTCTTTGGATAAGTGTTTCTCATATAGAATTCTGCAGCGTGTCCTGCGTTCAGCGATATGATTTGGAAGAAGACGATACACATTGCGTTTTTTCGCTTTCTTAAGATTTAAATCAACGTTTATCATTTTGTTTATAGTGGACACCGAGCATTTTAATGATTTTGCAAGTGTCCTTTGACTAGGGGGATTTTCTTTTAACATTAAACAACGTACCTTTTTAATAGTCGAAGATGTCCGTTTTTTCCTTGGATACATGTTTGGAATTTTTGTCCCACTTGAGGCTCCAATTTGACGTTTTTTTCCTTTCTTGTTGACGATATTACCTATCGACGCTTTAGATATCACAAAACCATGACTCTCACATCGTTTTTGGATAACGGAGTATGCATATTTATCTTCGGAAAGAGCATAAATGTAGCCTTCGAACCACTGCTTTGTTAAAAACGCCATTTTGAATAAAAACAAAACTTTCAAGCCGCAGACGATAATTTTGAATTTTAAAAACACAGTACAATTGCAATTATTTCTTTTGCAGCAAACGATTTTTTATTACCACTTACTAAAATCGTCTAAAAAATGTGCGAACAGCCTCTGTATTTTCCATCTGGGCGCGATAGCCCAGTTAGCAAGGGCAGCAGGCCAGTGATCTAAACGTCTCTGGTCCGATGCCCGTCGCTGCAAATCCATCGCAGTGTTCACTAATGGGGCTGGTGCACGTAAAATCCGTCGTGGTTGAGAAGTCCTCTAAGTTCTCTAATTTACCTCTAGAGGTGGCACTTGACTCGGTTCTAAATTACGGGACCGGCTTGTAGGGGGTAGTTCTGGTCACCTATACGGTGCCTCCTTAAATAAATGTCCAGCAGTGTTGGCTGCAAAGTGTAAAGACAAAGTTCCAAAATTGCCATATCGATACCTAAACTCCAAAACCTCTCAACTGAGGAATTACAAATTTTACAGGAGAGCCAAAAAACATTTTAACAAATAAGTTACAGCTGCAGATAAATAAGTCACAAATAAGTCACAGCTGTTCATTAAAATGCCTTTAGAATGCACTTAACACTATTTATTGAGTTTTCTTATGAATCAATAGATGGAAACAGCTGTGGGTTATCGTATTCCCATATAAAATGAAAACAGCAAAAAATAGTAGTTGAGAGGCTTTGGAGTTTACGTATCGATATGTAATAACATATTTTCTATTATTTAACGAAAATAAGCAGTTTAAAAAAATTAACATTTTTCCATTTACAGTTACAAATGTTTTATCGAAATAAACGATCAGTTGAACCTACCTGAACATAACAGCATTTTTAAAACGGGAGTTATTGTTTTCTTTCTATTAAAAATTTCTATATGTGTACCTCTGAATTTTAAGCTGATTTGATCCAAAAAAAGTACGTTGCCAAGAAAAGAATTGTAACTTTAATAAAGCTTTTTTTTGGAGATACGCATAGCAAAAGTACCTGACCAGTCACTTATTAAATTTTCTTCTAGAATGCACTTAACACTATTTGTTGAGTTTTTTTATGAATCAATAGATGGAAACAGCTGTGGGTTATCGTATTACCATATCGATACCTAAACTCCAAAACTTCTCAACTGAGGAATTACAAATTTTACAGGAGAGCCAAAAAACATTTTAACAAATAAGTCATATAGTAAATATTTTTATAAATATATATATATAGATAGATATATATTTTACATCAATTGTATATATTGATCATCGCATTTATTATAAATATATATATTTATTTATTGGCATAAATTGCATACGTTGACCGTTGTAGTATTTAATTTGAATGTACTAATGGTTTTCAGCTAGTGTTATGCATAAAGCTAGTGTATAACATTACATTAGTGCATAACTCCCTTAAAATTTGGATTTTTTTCCTTCGTGACCCCTAAATTCTTACAGTAACCACCATACAAAAAATACCATACAGTAACCACCATACAGTAACTCTTATTTATTCACGAGTATATCTTATTTATTTACGATTCATAGCAGTTGGTTTTGACAGCCACGCATTAATTTCTCTTACTCTGAAAATTTTGGTACCAGAGCTGTAGATAACACGCGTTTTAAAAGAATCGCTTGGGGGAAAAAAAAAAAAAACTCGAAGCATGTAGTTAGGCAATAAATAATCTCTGGAGAACAATTTTAAAACTCGTTTGGCACACCCTTTCTTAATTTTGTGACCCGACGGCATCAATCGTGTGGTTACCCGCAAACCTTTTTGTACTGGCATATTTAAAGTTTTGCCTAGATTTCAAAGTGATGGGATATATCTCTCTATATTAAAGCCAGATACCACACTCTTACTGGTTCATAAGTGTATCTCTCGAAACATAAGTCATAGGAAGCTGAAATTTTGTATGGTGGTTACTGTAAGAATTTAGGGGTCACGAAGGAAGAAAATCCAAATTTTAAGGGAGTTATGCACTAATGTAATGTTATACACTAGCTTTATGTATAACACTAGCTGAAAACCATTAGTACATTCAAATTAAATACTACAACGGTCAACGTATGCAATTTATGCCAATAAATAAATATATATATTTATAATAAATGCGATGATCAATATATACAATTGATGTAAAATATATATCTATCTATATATATATATTTATAAAAATATCGTAAAGGATATGCATTTTTTTTTGGATAATATCCAATCGTCTGCTGCATTAGAAAGAGAAAAAAATATTTTTTTTTGTCTATTTAGTTGTTACGCACGTGACGATAAATTTATTGAAAGTACCAGAAAAAGAAATCACGTGATCAGCATTTAATAAATTAAATTCTAAAAATTAATCTTTAAAAATTCACCAAAAATCAGGAAATGGAGGTAAAAATTCGAAAAGAATTTCATTTTGAAGGAATTTTTATGATCTTTCTCGTGATATAAATTTTATAACCCTCAATGTATTATTTTAAATGCAAACGTAAAAAAAGTTTAAAAAACAGCTTAAAAATTTAATTAAAAAAAATGTAAGAAGAATTTTTGAAAAATCTTTCTTAGTGCACCCCTACACTATTAGAAGAATCGCCATGCAAAATTTCAGCCCTTTAGGTCCAGCGGTTTGGTCTGTGCGTTGTATGTCAGTCAGTCAGTCAGTCAGTGAATGAATGAGTCAGTCACGGAACTGTTTTATATTTATAGATTACATTAATGCATATGTTAACGGCAAAGTATGAAACGCCGGCATTGTATAGAATGCCTAGGCATTGTATATAATGCCGGACGTTTTTAGGCAAAGTATGAAATATGAGAATTATTACATACTTTCCCTAGGCATTGTATATAATACCTAGGCATTCTATAGAATGACAAATGCTCTTTAGGCAAAGTATGAAAAAAGGTTCTGATATGGCTATTATATAAATGACGTGCATTCCTCAAAAATACAAATGTTATTCTGAAAAAATTAGAGTGCCATTTAAAAAAAAAAATATTCAAAATCCGTAAAGAAAAATGAAAGTTGTACAAAACAAAATGTATGCCTTTCTTATTAAGGGAAACAAAATTTTCATATAAAAAATAAGAAATTAAAATTAACCTACTGGTTGAAACATGGTAGGCTTGAATGACATTTTGAATTATATTTCATTACATTTTTCACGCAAGGACATTTCATATTTTGGCACTTTGTTTTACACATACATTTGACGAATCCTTGGCCGCTTCCACTAGACTGAGCAATTGCAACTGACCGGAGAGGAATTTCGTGGTCAGGAATAACTTCAATTCTAAGAAATTTCTTGAGGCATAAAGTGAATTGTGATCTCGCATATAGTTGTTTTAAAATTCCCTGAGAAGGTCTAAGTCGGTAGAAACCATCCTCTGTCGCACTCATTACAACTGCCAATCACCTCGCCCCTTGTCGACGTCAGGAATAGGAACTCGCACAGTAGTTCTCAAAGAAGCAATGGGAACTTTTTTTTTTCTGAATTCAGTTTCATTTTTTTTTGGCTTGTATTTCCAGATTGATTTTAGAATTTATTTTACCTTCAGTAGCATTTTCAGTTTTGAAACAAAGGGTGCACAAAATATCCATTTCATCATCTTTACTAGCATGGCCACAGAAGGTATGAAATTTTTGACAACACTTTTTGCATGCAAGTGCATCACTCGTTTCGTTTAAATACACACACATCAGATATCAGAAACGGAAATCTCTTCGGTAAGCATGTCTTCATCATGTTGGTTTAATCCACTATCGACTATAATCTCATCCATGTTTTTTTAACAGGTTCTTTTTCTTGCATAATCAGATTAGTTTCACCTTTTTCCATTGTTTGGACGAGTTCTATTACTTTTTCTAGCTGCTCCTCTGTATTTGTTTTTTAAAACATCTTCGGGTAGAAAAGACGTTGTAAGCCCTACTTTAGGTTTGCAGCCAAAGAGAGCTTCGTATGGTGTTCTTTTGATCCCAGAATAAGCTCTATTTTTCATAAATTGAACGAAACTCAGTCCTTCACTCCAGCGGTCAGATTTGTTGTCCTGCATTCAAGTACAAAGCATATTTTCGATATCTTGATTAGCCCTTTCGACACTACCCTGGCTTTGTGGCAAGGCCTCCCAAGGACGATCTTCAGTGCTGGCCAAAACTCCTTCAAGCTGGTCATCACATTATTGGCAAATTACTTATCATTGTCAGACTCTAATATAGATGGGACTCCAAGCAACGAGAATATGTCCACTAGGTTGTAGGCTACTTCTTCAGCTCTCTTTGACGTTAGAGACTTGAGAATCACACATTTTGTGAGATGATCTTGGTACACCATTATAAATTTGTATTCTCTATCTGGCTGAGACTGAAAGTCAATAAGATCTACCTGATAATGGGAATTAAATTCGGAAAAAATCATAGGTTTCACAACAATGCCCATTTTAATACCTTTCTGTTTTTTTTCTGGCAAGGTTCGCAAAGGTGGATGTACATTTTAATATCATGACGTATAACGTTTTTGAATTTGGTTGAAAGTTCTTTCAACATTCTATGACGTCCTCCGTGTCCAATAGCCAAATGAGCTTCATGAAGTACGAGAAATAACTCAGAGTCCGTGACGTAATACTGTATAGTACTGACGCCTTTTTTAACAGGATAAATGAGTTTACTTTTGTTTTCCACAATCATCACATCATAGCGATTCAGCAACCAATAGTCCTTGGGTTCCTTCTTAGTAGTCATTTTGGCTTTTTGCACATCATTTATTAACTTCTGGTAAGTAGTTTTGGTTAAGAAAGAACTGTTTTTTGCAGCATAAACTCGAATTTTGGACAGTTTTTCGTCGAATCGTTGTTTCATGTCTATAGACCATGACTTCTTCTCCAACACTGCAGCTTGCTCCTCCATTTTCATGCAGCACAGTAAAAAATTAATTTTTTGCTGAACAAATTGAAGTAAAATTGCGTATTTTGACATTCCAGAACAAACTGCAAAATGCAACTGACAAATTCTGAGCCTTAGGCGCGCGTTAAAAGTCGAGTGCCTTGCCACGTGATATTAGAAACGAATCGGAGATGTATTTCATACTTTGCCGGTTTCTCATTTGGCATTCTACAGAATGCCTAGGAAATGTGTGAAATATGAATCGTTTCATACGTTGCCGGCTAGTTTTAGGCATTATATACAATGCCTAGGCATTCTATAGAATGCCGGATTTCATACTTTGCCGGTAACATATACACTAGCTATGTTATACACTAGCTTTGTGACACATTGATTGAAAAATTAAATCATCCAATAGCTTGAGTTGTTTGTCCAAACTATTTCGTTGAAAATGATCCAAAACATGGTTTACCCAAAATTAAAATAAGTTCTTACGTTATATGAAATCATTATCACTTTTGTTTCGATTATTCGTTGCATTTGGTAACAAGCTTAAATGCAACGCATACCACTTCTATTTTTTAAGTTTAAGTTGAAAGATACAGTTATTTAAAAAAAAAAATTTGTGATAACAGTAAAAAGCGTTTTTTTTTCAACTGAAGATAAATAGATTATGGTTATTCACTGAATATGGTAGCAAGCTTAAATGCAACGCAAACCACATCCATTTTTTAAATTTTTATTAAGTCGCAAGACGCTAAATGCAAGATGCAAGATTTAAGCTTAAGGTATTTATTGATAACGGTGAAAAAGTGCTTTCTTTTTTTAAACTGAAAGAAAACAGTTTATGGTTATTCATTGCATATGGTAACAAGCTTAAATGAAGCGCAAGCCACATCTATTTTTTTATTTTATTAAGTTGCAAGATGCGGGATGCAAGATCAAAGATTTAAGCTTAAGGTATTTTGTGATAACGGTAAAAACTGCTTTCTTTTTTTTAAAATGAAAGTAAATAGGTTATTGTAATTCATTGCATATGGCAACAAGTTTAAATGCACGCAAACCACATCTATTTTCTAATTTTATTAAGTTGTAAGATGCAAGATTTAAGCTTAAGGTATTTATTGATAACGGTGAAAAAGTGCTTTCTTTTTTTAAAAAAATGAAAGTAAATAGGTTATTGTCATTCCTTGCATATGGTAACAAGATTAAATGCACACAAACCTCATATATTTTCTAATTTTATTAAATTACAAGATGCGAGATGCAATATCCAAGATTTAAGCTTAAGGTAGTTTGTGATAACAGTAAAAAAGTGCTTTGTTTTTTTCAAATGAAAATAAATAGGTTATTGTAATTCATTGCATATGGTAATAAGTTTAAACGTCCGCAAACCACATCTATTTTCTAATTTTATTAAGTTTAAAGATGCAAGATGCACGATTTAAGCTAAAGGTATTTTGTAATAACGGTAAAAAAGTGCTTCCTTTTTTTAAAAATGAATGTAAATAGGTTATTGACATTCATTGCATATGATAGCAAGATAAAATGCACGCAAAACACATCTATTTTCTAATTTTAATAATTGCAAGATGCGAGATCCAAGATCCAAGATTTAAGCTTAAGGCATTTTGTGACAATGGTAAAAAATGTTTTCTTTTTTTAAACTAAAGGAATATTGGTCATGGTTATTCATCGCATGTGGTAAAAGGCTTAAAGGACATCTATTTTCTAATTTTATTAAGTTGAAACATGCGAGATGCAAGATCAAAGATTTAAGCTTAAGGTATTTTGTGATAACGGTGAAAAAGTGCTTCCTTTTTTTTTAAAATGAAAGCAAATAGGCTATGGTTATCCATTGCATATGGTAACAAGCTAGCACTTTCATTTTCTAAGTTTATTAATTTGAAAGATACAATTATTTAAATCTAACCACAATTTGGGGTAACTGTAACAAAAAGGTTTTTCTTTTTAAACTGAATGAAAATAGGTTCCCACACATAGTAAGCCAAGTAGATTATTTTTTCTCATTTTTAACAGCAGCAATCATTCGGAAATTACACACAACAAAACACAAAGAGAGAGATTTACGCAAGCTAAAAAGGGCAAGATCTGCCCATTCCTCCTTCACAGAAGCGTCTTGCATTTTGTGCCGTCGAGAGAGCATTCCGTGTCTTTTGTCAATCACCACGGGTGAGAAAATACACGGTAGAAACTGCATATTTTATTTTCAATTCTCAATGAACATGTCATAGTGTGGCTAAATTGTCCAATTAGCATTGGAGGTGAAGCGCGAAAGAAAACATCGCGCCGCGCACAATGGGAGATTTGGCAGAGGATATGCGGAGATGGTGGAGAGATGGAACGAAAGGCAGAAGGGAGAGGCCTGCCTCGCTATCTGGAGGAAGAATAAGGAATTAGCATAATGTATAATAATGACACGGCTACCAGTCTCGAAACACAGATGCCTATCTGTGTGATTCAGTGTCGGATATATGGTGATTGTCATCTATACGGGGGACCAGCTAAATATTGAATCTCCGAGTCTGAGGCGTAAAGCATTTGAAATGTGTAAGTAGTTAGCTGAACGTGATAAAATTTTAAATGAAATTTAATAATAAAAAAAAATGTCTTATAATGGGTTACGAAATCAAAAGTGGGACATGCAAATACAAAGAGTGAGTTTTAACCAATCATTTAAATGCAGTGATAAAAATCTGATATTATTTAGACCACCTCAAAGCACTTAATAATCTAGAAATTGGGGTGCAACGTAGTCATGTGCTAGAAGAAGAAAAAAAATACAAGTCTACAACACAGATTTTTTCTTTTACTTTCCCGTATGCCGTCCTGTATTTTCTCCTTTTAGTTGTATGTGTTTTTACGAACATAAGGGTAAAGTTTATATTAATATTAAAGACTTTAACCGTGTGCAAAATATTCTTAGAATCGCCAAAATGGAACTCTTTTCGTGCAGTCTTGTCACCTTAGTCGAGATAGGACAATAACTAGAGTTCTACAAACTGTAAACCCATAGAATTTATTGTAGTTATTGAAATCTTCAAGGCTGAAACACGTTTTTATAAACGTACTAGCGGCCCGTCCCGACTTTGTCCGGGTTGAACAAAATATTATACCAATAAATTTCCAGTTGATAGCCAATAAATTGTAAATCTTTTTTTACCTTAATAAGAACCTTAATAATACCTTAAATTAATATTACGTTAGTTAATAATTAAAGTTAATTTTTTAATAGAAAAAAGCGTGCCGGAGAACGGCTAGTTTCCAACCGCTAACGTCAGAACAGAAGCCCACCGCGATAGCACCACGCTAAGGATCGTTGAAGACTTCGGCACAAAAAGCGGTAGAGAACAGTAGCGGAAACAATGGAGATTGTTAGGATTAAGCCCCTAACTTTATTTCTACTGATCAGATATACATAATATACAGCCTATGTCCATCTGGAATACTGTGCCTTTCAAACAGTGAAAGAATTTTTCAAATAGGTACAGTGGTTCTGAAGATTAACCTCCACGTACAAAATCGCTCTCTCTTTATATATAAGTATAGATTATAATGGCCACATTTGCATTTATCAGTTTCCACTTCACTTAAAATTCTACTTGCTACCCTAGGACTTCGATTTTCTCCAAATAGGGAATTGTTCGTAACTTCCCCAAACCCTAGCTAATGATCATCTCTTATAAGCCTCACATTCTTATCCCTCTAAAGCCTTTTAAAACTTTTTGGACGATTTCTCGCCAAATAGAGCACCTTTATATTTTATTTTTGTGTTATTGTTGTTAAAAATGTCCCCTGGCGGGATAAATCTTAACCATGCCCATTGAAGACTTCAGGGTGAAGAGATTCGGCTCATATTTAGCTCACGGTACTGCAAAGGTCGGAGGCCAACTTTTTGCTCGGGGCCGCCATGCACCCCAGGGGCGACATATCCTCTTACGCCTACCAACGAAACGGAGCGACTCTCGGGCCTACATATTTAACATGTCCGTATCCGAGGTGAGAACGTTCTGTGACGCTGGTAGAATTCCGCCCAAACATCCTAGGTACCAGGCTCTGACGGTTGTGAGAACAGTTCGTAGGCTCGAAACCCGCACCGGAGGGCTGTATTTTTTGCCGCTCATCTATATATATAAAGGAAGAAGTCCTGATTTATTCACGTATCAACGCGCAGCAAAAACTATTGGAGATACAGATATCAAATTTTAGGAGCTTATTACTTTTGTGCTGAAGGCGTCATTTAAGAAGCGATTTTTCAACCAAATGATAATCCATAAAATTCGTCCCCAAAGGGGGGGGAGGGGGGCAAAACGTGTTTTTTACATATTCCTTCATATCTCAAAGAAGACAATTGATATCCCTAAGATTCTTGCTTTAAAATGTAAGAAATATGAATACCTAAAAACAAATTTCAGGATTTTTTATAATTCGGCCCCTATGGGGGGGGGGGGGGGAGAGAGAGGGGCTAAACGTGTTTTTACGTGTTTTATCACATATTCCTTCATATCTCGAAGAAGAAAACATATATCCATAAGATTCTTGCTTTAAAATGAAAGGAACACGAATAACTAAAAATCAATTTCAGGATTTTTCAAAATTCGGCCCCTATGGGGGGGGGAGGGGGCAAAACGTGTTTTTCCCATATTCCCTCATACCTCAGAGAAAAAAAACAGATATCCATAAGATTCTTGCTTTAAAATGTAAGGAACTTGATTACCTAAAATCAGTTTCAGGATTTTTCAAAATTCGGCCCCAAGGAGGGGAAGGGGGGGGGGGGCTAAACGTGTTTTTACGTGTTTTTCACATATACTTCATATCTCAAAGTAGGAAACGGATATCCGTAAGATTCGTGCTTTAAAATGAAAGGAAGACGAATACCGAAAAATCAGTTTCAGGATTTTTCAAAATTGGCCCCCCAAGGGGGGGGGGGGGGGGGGCAAAATGTATTTTTTACATATTTCTTCATATCTCAAAGCAGGAAATTGATATCCATAAGATTCTGGCTTTAAAATGTAGGGAACATGAATACCTAAAACTAATTTCAGGATTTTTCAAAATTCGCCCCCCAAGGGGGGGGGGAGGGGGCAAAAAGCATATTTTACATATTTCTTCATATTTCTTCAAGTTTACATAATATACAAGTAAGCCTTCTTAAGGATACGCCCGTGCAACGCCGGGTATATAAAGCTAGTCATATCATATAGTGGTTATCGTCTCGATCATTCACAGAACGGGTTCAGGTTCGAATCCCGACTAAGTGCCTGTTCACATAGAATCTGTCGGTGTCAGCGTTAAAGATTCCTTTGACAATGATTGGTTAATGGGTCAATGATTGATATATGATTGGTTAAAATTTTTTACATTGACAGATTCTATGTGAACAGGTCCTAAGACGTAAAAGCTCTTGTGCTGTGCCGTCATAGAGAGTGATGTTCGTTCACCAAATTTGTGGATTGTTAATTTTGGTAACTTCACAGCTTTAGATTCACAAATAAGAACTGAAGTGCTATATAGAATTTTTAAGGTTATTTGCATTACTACCGTTCTTCAAAGCTTTGCTTATATTTTATTTAAATTTTACAATTTTCTCTTGAATTTTCTCTGCGACTTGTAATTATTTTTACTACTTCCTTAACATCTATTAAATCTACAATGTCAGAATCCAATTTTATAAACTATTAGATTTTTCAATAAGTTGCTCAAACTGCTTCACCTAATTCGTCCTTCTTCTGATCGTAAACTTCCTTCTTCTGATCTTCGAAAATAGAATCTATTAACCTTTAGCCTACGGGGCACATTTCTTTGATCACCTCTTTAGGACGGGAAATTTCCTACCTCTTTTGTATGAACGGCCATTAAGGGGGTTATATATATATGTGATGCCCCGTACCTCACTCCGTGGAGGAGAGGCATAGCACTAATCGGAGGTGTAGCCGGCAAGAAGGTGTGATGCAGCAGGGCGCAGTGTAGATCCAGGGAAGCACTTGCGAACTTTAGGCGAGAAACGCACACATGGAGCCATTGATGAAATACACAACTTCGAAGACTTGCTTTATTTATTAGAAGGCATTAGCTGTAGTGGCCACATGACTTGGCCTGACGGGGCGCGGATTACATTACAAGACAGAAGCGGACCTCAGGTCCGACAGCAACGACAGTTAGAGACCAAGAGAGAGAGAGATATTCTGTTCACGCGAATAGTAAATGAGTGCTTTGCGATATTGACACCAGAGGGCCTAAACTACTTAATATTTTAATTGGGCGACTTCGTGGAGTTCACGTGTCCACTTAAGTTTTGTCCGGGGACTTTACTACTAGATCCCGCGCTTGTTAGAACCGCGAACTATTGTGGTCATAAAGTTCTTATAAAGTGTGGTTTTGACGCTACAGACCCCATAAATTCAGAGTGGTTCGAGGACTCTTCAAGAATTTTGACATTACACTGGCATTCGGAATCTCATAAACTTCCTACACTCATATCTGGGGATGCTATTGAGTTCAGCCACTTCACATGCCTGTATAATGATATGCAGGGCTACGATAAATTATCTTACTTTACTTTTAGGTTGCAATTTTAGAAAAGGGGTCGTGCTTTATTAACAGGCTAATTTTAAATACGCTTTAGATATCTAATGGTGGGCCGTTATTATCACATATATATATATATATATATATATATATATATATATGTGTGTGTGTGTGTGTGTGTGTGTATGTATATATATATATATATATATATATGTTAAACATAACAATAGATTAAAATAGAAAAAATAACTACTAAAACTAAAACTAAAAATCATAAGTAAAAAAAAAAATAATAATAAAATTAATTCTTAGTAGTAATAATAATAAAAAACTAAAAAATTAAGGGAATAATAGTCCTAAAATACGGTAACCTAAGTTTATATATATATAGTTAGTATATATATATATATATATATATATATATATATATATATATATATATATAAACCTCTTTCATACTTTTCTTTTCATGTTATTTGTTCCTGGCTGCAAGTAGCTTTAGGGCTATTACTGGTTTTTTCTATCATCTATTTCTTATATATATATATATATATATATATATATATATATATATATATATATATATATATATATATATATATATATATATATATATATATATATTCTTGTGCCCATATTCTTGGGATACATGCTATCCCACCCCGTAAAGAAAAGGTTAATTAGTAATTTAATATAAAAATAAATATGCATGTTCGTAATGTTATAGCAAAATCTTGTTATTATTCTGTAAATTGTAGTATTCATTTTTTTGTAATACAGTTATTATTATTTAAAGAGTCTATATTATATCTATTAAAAGATAGGGAGGAGCGGAAAAAAAATTATTTTAGGGAGGCGTAATAGTATAAAGGTTGAAAACCGTTGAAATATACACAAGCAAGTTGTAAATTAAATCCAAAAAGAAAGGTACTCTTAGATAAATCTAGTGGTAGTGTTTCTCTCCGTGGCCTACTTGTTCCAGAAGACTTCATTTTAACTAACTTCGTGTGTTAACAGCAGTATTAAGTCAGATTATCCCAACGTTCATATTACTCATCAGATTTCTCATCCAGATTACTAAGAAAAACATCTTTTAGCTTATAAGCTTCGTTCGCGCTTTTTACACTCTGTAGCAAATAGTTGATTCCATCTCTGTTTCGTGTCGGGTTTTCAGTATCGCTCGCTATTTAATTGATAGATAATTGCAGTGGTTTTTCTTATCCTCTAACGCGGCAGGCACTTGTCTTTTTCCCATTCGCCCATTTTTCGCCATGAAATTGTTGATTTCTTTACTGTGGGAGCGTCGTAAAATTGGTGAAATTTGGTGTCGAAGCCCAGGAAGAAGAAAAAATGGCCTTTTAGATACCTATATATTTAAGTTGCTAAGTGGATTCTTTGGGCAGTCTGTCAGAAAAAACATTACTGCATCAGTTTACTTCATTTTGGGCTTAAACGAAAGATTTAAATCTATAGATATGTCAAATGTGATTTTTGTAACCGCAGTTTCTATTAAATAGTGATTATTTCCGATTAAAAATTGCTTTCTGCGCATGCTCAGTGACATGTTTAAACCTGGCTTTAGATACTCACGAGGCCGTATAAACACGTTAATTTGTCTATTCTAAAGAATCTCTCTAACTCTTTCTCTGCCATTATTTTTAATTATGTTTGTGAGATACAGAACTAAACCTGACGGAAATATTTTATTTTGCACTTTTGGGTGACCAAAAGAAAATTTAAAACATTTTATTGGGTTCAATAATAATTTTTTAAGTGCATTTATCGATTCTTAATATTGAGATTTTCAATATTTGGTAATGATGTGTTGAGTATAATTTGGGTATAAATTCCTTTATTTACTATCAAACCGTCACGTTTTGACGGTTGCCAACTAGTCTTATTTTAAAAAAAAAAAACGATTTTTCGAAATTAGGTCGAAAACTCAAGAACGCGATCCAGGTACGCGTATGAAGGAATCTCGTAATACGCTTGTGCTACAGAAAATGACTTAAGGTGAGCCTAGTTTGTTTGAATTTACTAACTGTCAAAGCATAGTAAACAAAAATGGCTTATGATGTAAGGATTTATTTCAATTTTGGAAAGAAAAAAATGTTTTGCATCACCTTCAAAGAAATGGTTAGGTTAATCAATTCAAACGATTAAATGTCTATGTTGTAATGTCTTTGTTAAAAAGTTGAAGAACAATATAATGACAATAAGAAATCTAACTACCGAAATAATTTACCTTTTTCTTACTGGTTGGGATAGCATGCATCCTAAGAATATGAGCCGAAGAATGAATGTATATATATATATATATATATATATATATATATATATATATATATATATATATATATATATATATATATATATATATTGTGGCTTGGTACAAGAAGTGCCTAAGTCAGTTTTTTCCAAGATGACTTTGTTCGCTTATGTCTCTAAAAGATATATTACTTTCAATGTAAGAAGTACCCAAGTCTGGCCGATGCTTAAAAAGTGTTTTCTAAACCACCAGACATACGTGGGTACTTCTTACATTGAAAATAATATATTTTTTAAAGACACATAAGCAAACAAAGTCATCTTGAAAAAAACTGACTTAGGCACTTCTTGTACGAAGCCACAGGTATATATATATATATATATATATATATATATTTATATAAATAAGAAATAGATGATAGAAAAAACCAGTAATATCTCTAAAGCTACTTGCAGCCAGGAACAAATAACATGAAAAGAAAAGTATGAATAAGGTTTATATATATATATATATATAAATGTATATATATACACACACACACACACACACACACACACATATATATATATATATATATATATATATATATATATATATATATATATATATATATATATATATATATATATAAATGTATATATATATATACACACATACATATATATATAATCCCCGTAATGTCTGTTCTTATAAAGGGGGTAGGAAATTTCCTGTTCTAAAGAGGGAATTGAAAAAAATGGGCCCCGTAAGCTAAAGGTTAAACTACATCTATCGCATCAAAATTTAATGCGAGTGTTGTTGTTGTTTATTGGCACAAAGTTTATCAAATCTTGGGGGCAATGTGGAGAGTGCCGCTCGTAAGTCTTTTTCGACTATTAACCTGGTTCGATATTTGGTTTTCATTGCAGCCAGTGCCAAAAAGACCGTTTCGCATAAATAAGACGTTACAAAAGGCAGACACACTTGCATTGCTTTGCAATACAAAGATTCATACTCTCCTCTAAGATTCATCCAAAACTGAATTATGATTTCATTTTGAAACTTTTGTTTTAGTGAGCTATCGCATGACAATTCCATCATTTTTTTTCTTTCGATGGTTGTCAACTGAAATTCGTCTACTTATAGATATTATGGTTTACTCGTTTATTTATAGATGTTATGGTATGAACATTGATTTTTTATTATAAAGTTTTAGCGCCTCCCCTGGCAATAGTCCGTGCCTCCCTCGTTGGTAACCGTGGGCTTAAAGGGACGAGGGACCTTAAACCTCTTTTTTTAAATCTTCAATATTTTACTCAATGTAACACATGAGTATAACCAATAATCCTTTTTTACTTCATTGAATTAATTTACAATTCACAAATAAGTATTTTGTTGAAAAATAGGACTTTTTTCAAAAAATTCTTCAAAAATGGAAGAGTTTTTCAAAATGCGTTGCGCATTCATTTTTTTCTGACTTCTTTCAAATTTCTCAGGATTATTAATTGAAGTGTTTGACATAATTCACTGGGAATCATTCTTTGAAACCTCAAATATTTTTCAAATTTATAGACCATGAAATAAAGTAAAAAATTGCAACAACATAAAAAAAGTACTGGCGAAATAAAAATAAAAAAATTATTTAAGGCTTTAAATTTATACAAGAAATTTCCGTTTAACGTCTATGTATAAGGTATTAATATGCATTTCTGAAATTTTCAATATTAAGAAACGGGTAATTTTTTTTTATTTGCAACCATTCTATTGAATTTCCAAATAAACTAAATTTATTTAAAACAGATAATAATTTTTAAGAAAAATGCTAAAATAAGTAAGATGTTCCCAAGATGATATTCAAAACAATCATTATGAAATACAATTAAAATTTACCTTATACGCATAAAATTTTGATAAATATTACCAAAGTTTTTAATAGCTGGAAACGGCAAGACAAGATAGTGATATATTTTTTGACAAATAAATGCCTAAGTTAAATGTGCAATTAAATAAATGTCTTCAAGAAAACAATTCCATCAATTTTTCTTTTTCGATTGTTGGCAAGTCAAATTCGTCTGTTTATAGATATTATGGTTTATTCGTTTATTTATCGATATTATGGTATAAACATTGATTTTTTATTAAGAAGTTTTGGTGCCTCCCCTGGCAATATTCCGCGCCTCCCAGGTTGTATTTATAAAGTCAGTTTAAAAAGACACTGGACGTATGAAAAAAGACAAAAGCAAAATGGATAATTACGTTAAGATTGCAGTGTACTAACCCTATTGGATTCGCTCACTCCAATGTTAACCTATGGAGAAAATGTGTCTGCTATTGACAGCTACTTAAATGCTGATAATCCAATAAAAATGGTATTTTCAGATAGTCTGAACTTTTCTGTACCTTGCAACAGGATTCATTTCAGAAATTTCGCCCACCAAAGGAATTTATGAACGTTTAAAACACACTATACCAGATTTTTTCCCCGAATAATTTAAATTTAAAAATATTATTTGCATTTTTTTTACACGAAAAGTGCTCCAAGGTGTAAAATTTCTTTCTCTATTACGGAGTACAATTATGTTAAATAAATCTTTCAATACAAGTCGGCAATTATTGGACACATTTTCTCCATAGGTTAACACTGAGGTGAGCGAATCCAATAGGGTTAGTACACAGCAGCTTTAAGCATTTGTTATTCATTCATATCATAACTAATAGGCAGTAGTGCGCTAACTCTGAGTCTTGAAAAAAAAAAGGAAAGGGGTCGTGGGTACTTTAAATAAATATATATCATTGAATTAATGAATTAAAAATATGCTTTAAATTTTCTACAATTACGTATTTTTAATATTTTTATTCAATTTTTTTATATGTTAAAAATTATATTATATGATTTTGAGGCCCACACTTGTCGTAGGGCTGGACTCAATTTTAAGTGGAGAAAGCCTCCCTAAACACGACCATTTTAAGTAAGATTGACAGGGTCGTTAGCGAGTCGTTAAAGAAGTCGTTAATGGACAATTCAATTTAAGGTAATCTAATAACGGCCATCGCAGCTCCCTGCAACACCAGATGTGTGGACACACAAGTGTACTGGAAAACCGCAGACTCGTTTTCCCACGGTAAGGTTGAATTCTCTAGAATCTTCTAGAACTTTCCGAAAGAGGAGATATAAAAGAAGAGAGATCGCTATGAGCTACGAATGGAGAGAAGAGAATGATTGAGACGTGCTTGCTGTCTCTGTGCCGGACTTTAGATTGAAATGAGTTATGACACACTCTCTCTCTCTCTCTCTCTAATTTTCGAGTGACAATTGTGCTGTTTGAGGAAATATTGTATCATACTTGCTGTATATAGATATATGGATAAACAAAAGACTTGTATATATGTAAGGAAAGAGTAGTTTATGTGTCCATGAAAACCATAAACGAGCCACTAACTATAAGGTCACTACAATGATGTTATTATATTAAGTGATAAACAGTCTTGAAAGTGTATAGTACTTACATTGCTTCTATTCGCTTCTACCTATCTGCATATGAGATTGGGTTTTTAAAATGACTTGTTATAATCAATCCACACAACGATTAACACTTAACACGGAATATTATACCAAAGTAGCACTCAATTATTTCAGCAAATATTGAACAAATATTATTCGAGGTCTAGGCTCACTCCTCATAGTCATTTTTCGAGATTTCAATCTTATTTAAGTTAAAGAATTTTATAATTTTCGTTGTTTCAATATGTAGCTTATCATTTTGAAAACAAGCACTTTTTTTAAATTTTAATTTTTGTTAATTTTTACTTAAATGAAATCCAAATCCAAATTAATATTTCAATACGAAGGTTTGGTCATACGAGATTTGGCAAAAACAAATGTAGACTTTTTTTACTTTTACTATGCAAAGTTAATATAGGGTAGGTGTCCCAAATATCGCCTACTCTAACTTTTTTTCGACATTTCATCCACTTTTTAGTTTCTGATTAGGCTGGAAACGCAAAGAACATCCCTAAGAACCATTTCCTTTGGTATCCTGAGATCAACCAGCTCCAAAACCAGTGCCAGTTTAAGTTATGTAGCTAAATTGGAAAAATTGAAATTTCCAGTGAACTCCAGAGCGGTTCCTAATATCGCCTACCTCTGTTCCTCTTACCGCCTACCAGGCGAAATTAGGAGCACCTGTTAAAAGGCGTTGCTAGCAGAGTGTCTGTTTAATGTACTTTCAAATGGTATAAAGAAAATAGAATTTGGATGCACGTACCTGATCATTCACTGGATTCTGATTCTTTGGAGCCAAAGTTTACGAAGGCAACAGCCAAAACAACTTCAGACGCCATATAGTTTCTGTTGTCAGTGATAAGAGCGTTGTCGCTATCGCCGCTGTTAGTACAAACCCAGAACTAAGAAGTTACTGCATTTTCTTATAGCGCGAATCGTACTTTAGAAACACGAGTAGGTGATATTAGGCACAGGGGCGATATTTGGGACAACCGCCCTATACCTACTATGCTTTTATGTATTTCTTTTTCAATTCCTACTATTAGTTCACACTCTCTCTATATATATCTTGTTCAAATTTTCAATCGTTAATAAAAGTACTTTTTATTCATCCACTCAAGTTCAAATACATTTTTTTAAACTTGTAGTGGATGACACTTGATGTTAATACAGTTTTTTCAAATATTAATTCATTAATTAATTTTAATTAATCAATTTTAGTTTTAGACCATATATATCTTGTTCAAATTTTCAATCGTTAATAAAAGTACTTTTTATTCATACACTCAAGTTCAAATACATTTTTTTAAACTTGTAGTGGATGACACTTGATGTTAATACAGTTTTTTCAAATATTAATTCATTAATTAAATTTAATTAATCAATTTTAGTGTTAGACCTAGAGCGTCTCTTGCTCTTGAATACTAATTTCCCTCTTGTTACTGTGTAAACGGTAGCACTGCGGTATCGCGGGCTTCTCCCGTCCTGTAGGTTGCGAGATCGAATCCCCAACCTGACAAACTTTTCTCTCTCTTTCCCCCCCCTCCTAATCTCGCACAGTAGGCACGGTTCTGGCAGGCAATCCTTTTTTTCAATTCCTACTATTAGTTCACACTCAAATTTTTCTTTGTTGACCTAAGTAGGAATTGACTTTAAAAATTTTTTTTTATATATTACTTGTTGTAGATATATTGTTACGTGCAATGCAATGTCATTTATTAAAAATCATTCGTCATTTATTTTAAACAACGTCATTTAAAGATCATCAACATCATTTATTTTAAAGATGCGTTTATAATAAGGAGAAAATAAAAATTATAGATAACGATTAAAAAAAACGATATATAGATTTTTAACAATCCACTGTTTACTAAACAGATTTAATCATAATAGAATACAGCGAAGGGCAAGCGAGGAAAAAAAATTCATGAATGATATTCTTTTGAAGTCTCCTAAGAAAACTTTTAAGCTCTTACAAGAACAAGAAGAAAAGCTCAATTAAGAATTCAAATGAGGATATCGCGTTAATAAAATGGAATAAAATTCTCAATAATGACTGTATTTTACCCATGTCTAACTTCAGTCTATAACCACCTTTAGTGTTCACATGCTGTGTTAATGTTCTGTCTGACGTTGTTTTTTCGCGACGTCCTTTTGTTCCGAGGTGTGTGAATAATGTGATAAAAATGTGATTACACATAGCCACCGCATGCCTTTTGTCTTAAACCATTCTCTCGCTTATTTATATTTTCAACACCCCCTTTTTATTCCGTCTTAAATGACACGTGACATCCCCGATCACATCTCTGCCCAAGCGAGAACGAAAGGTCACCGCATCCCTCCTCTGGGTCACGTGACTTCACGGACCGCTGCGCTGGGAAACCCTGCCTAGCGTTCGCACCCCCTGATTTCGATTTGGGGCCCGATCGAATCGGGGAGGATGTATATCAAAGCGGAACCATCCTCATTGGCGGAATGAGCTGAGACACGCAGACGATTCCTAAAGAGGATTTGGCATCCTCGAAAATCTCTCTATGCAACGTAAGAGGGGAAGGATTTTGTCTGATTTTTTTCTTCTTTTTTTCAGACGTCTTAATCCGTTAATGGACGTAATATCCGATAAACAGTCAATAAAGAAGTTGTAGTAAAATTTCATTTTCGCAAGCTCTTCTTTACGGAGCAGATATGTTGATTGCTTACGTTTTAGCTTCTTTTTCGTTTGCTAAACAGTTTGATTATCCGAAGGACCTTTCCAGACAATAGGCTATAAATAAGAATTAAACTTGATATTATAACTTTCCTCTGATATTTTTTAAAATTCTGAGTGGAATGGCCCTTTTTGGGTCCCCCGCCCCCATATTAAATATTTACTTTTGCTAGTAATCATTGAGATTAGACATGAAGATCGGCACAGAGTGAATAGTTTTCAGTCAAAGTCATCAATAACCATTGAGTAGTCTAATGTAACCCCATAAAATCAAGATAATTTTGACTTTGCCCTGAAACGATGGTTTATTTTGATGTAATTGAATTTAATTTCTTTCATATTGAATACAATTATTTTATTTTTTGTCTGCTAGACAGATGGAATATCCCTTGGAACTTTCCAGACAATAGGCTATGAATAAGAATTAAACTTGATATAATAACTTTCCTCTGATATTTTTTAAAATTCTGAGTGGAATGGCCCTTTTTTGGGCCCCCCTCCCCCATATTAAATATTTACTTTTGCTAGTAATCATTGAGATTAGACATGAAGATCGGCACAGAGTGAATAGTTTTCAGTCAAAGTCATCAATAACCATTGAGAAGTCTAATGTAACCTCATAAAATCAAGATAATTTTGACTTTGCCCTGAAACGATGGTTTATTTTGATGTAATTGAATTGAATTTCTTTCATATTGAATATAATTATTTTATTTTTCGTCTGCTAGACAGATGGGATATCCCTTGGAACTTTCCAGACAATAGGCTATAAATAAGAATTAAACTTGACATAATAACTTTCCTCTGATATTTTTTTACTCCTAAAGAGGAATGTCCACCCACATATTAAATATTTATTTTCGCTAGTAATCATTGAGATTAGAGATCACCACAGAAAGAATAGTTTTCAGTTAAAGTCATCAATAACGATTAAGTGCCTAATGTAACCTCATAAAATCAAGATAATCTCGATTTTGCCCTGAAACGATGGTTTATTTTGAGGTAATTGAATTGAATTTCTTTCATATTGAATAAAACTAGTTTATTTTTCGTCTGGCAGACAGTTGGAATATCCCTTGGACCTTTCCAGACAATAGGCCATAAATAAGCATTATATTCAATGTAATAGCTTTCCGATATTTTTATTACCATGTTTTTATTAACTCACTATCTTGTTTGTGTGTGTGTTTGTTTGTCCAGTACAAATCGTGCAATCGATTTTTAACTAAATTCCCGACTAGCTAGACATTTGAAACTTTTAGAATAGCTCAGAACACGATGACAATGCATTCTTTTAATACTTTTAGCCATCTTTAAGCAGGTTTGAATTCATTTTCAGTTATTTTTGTTGTTTGAAAATTTCTTATAATTGCTCTATTTATTACGCATTTGATCATTTTCTTTCAAGTTGATGGGATATATCATCAAAAAAATTTTAAAGTATTTATCTATATATATAAAACAGTTCCGTAACTGACTCATTCATTCACTGACTGACTGACTGACATACAACGCGCAGACCAAACCGCTGGACCTAAAGGGCTGAAATTTTGCATGGCGATTCTTCTAATAGTGTAAGGATGCACTAAGAAAGATTTTTCAAAAATTCTTCTTAGATTTTTTTAAATTACATTTTTAAGCTGTTTTTTAAACTTTTTTTACGTTTGCATTTAAAATAATACATTGAGGGTTATAAAATTTATATCACGAGAAAGATCATAAAAATTCCTTCAAAATGAAATTTTTTTCGAATTTTTACCTCCATTTGCTGATTTTTGGTGAATTTTTAAAGATTAATTTTTAGAATTTAATTTATTAAATGCTGATCACGTGATTTCTTTTTCTGGTACTTTCAATAAATTTATCGTCACGTGCGTAACAACTAAATAGACAAAAAAAATATTTTTTTCTCTTTCTAATGCAGCAGACGATTGGATATTATCCAAAAAAAATGCATATCCCTTACGATATTTTTATAAATATATATATATAGATAGATATATATTTTACATCAATTGTATACATTGATCATCGCATTTATTATAAATATATATATTTATTTTTTGGCATAAATTGCATACGTTGACCGTTGTATTTAATTTGAATGTACTCCGTAGCGAAGCGCGGGTTTTCAGCTAGTTTAATACATAGAATTGTCAAGTTTATATGATTCAACAGAAAATTTAAAAACGTGGTATATAAAAAGTTCTTTTCATCTTGTAATTATTTTTTTTTAACATCTGAAGGGAATGGGCGTTTTCAGGCGCGCCCCCACATTTAAATATTTTTAATTTACTAGTAATCATTGAGATCAGAGAAGAAAATCGCCAGTGAAAGAATTGTTTGCAATTTAATGGACTGTCCACATAGAATATGTCAACGTCAGCGAGAAATTTTTAACCAATCATATACCAATCATTGACCCATTTAACCTTTAGCTTAAGGGACCTATTTTTCCGATTCCCTCTTTAGAACGGTAAATTCCATACCCCCTTTATAAGAACGGCCATAAAGGGATATATATATATATATATATATATATATATATATATATAATATTATATATATATATATATATATATATATATATAATGTATATATATATAATGTATATATATGTGTATATATATATATATGTATATATATGTGTGTATATATATATATATATATATGTATATATATATATGTGTATATATATACGTGTATATATATATGTATGTATATATATATATGTATGTATATATATATATATATATATATGTATATATATATATATATATATATATATATATATATATATATGTATATATGTATGTATATATATCTATCTCTCTCTCTCTCTCTATATATATATATATATATATATATATATATATATATATATATATATAAATTAATTCTGGGGTTACATGCTATCCCACCCCGTAAGGAAAAGGTTAACCAATCAGTGCCAACGGAGTCTTTAACGCTGACGTTGACTAATTCTGTGTGAACAGGCCCTTAGTCATCAAGAACCACTGAGTAACGTAATTGTTATGTACGTCATGAAGTCAGTATGCGAGCAAATTTCGATATCGCCCCAAAACGATGGTTAATTTTGATGTAATTCATATTAATTTATTTTATTTAATTTATTCAATTCATTTAATTCAATTTAATTAATTACATTTCAGTTGGTTTATGCCACTGAAAATTTAAAGATTGATTATCCCTCATTGTTTTGCGAATTGACTTAGCTTATAACAATGAGTGTTTGGGGTGATATTTTCCGGTAAAATGGCCATTAAAAAATACTTTAGTATTTTCCGAACATGTTTCTCAGCTTAAGCTACATGACTCATAAAGCATCAGTTTTCTGAAAACAATATGGTTTTCCCGTGAATTATAAACCATTTCTCTTTTGGATGATACACGGTACACAGTGTTAAAAACGTAATTGCTGAAAAATGGATTATTGTTTATATGATGGTCGTTTTTAAAAACAATTTAACAGGCATAAAGCCAAAACTCCAAATATTTTCTCAGATATGGGACTTTCAATCGCAGTTCACTCTGAATAAAATAACGCCACCAGCTACTGTTATATCTCCTGCAAGAGGCAACTCCGCGAGGTACTTATTTTTAGGTACTTATCTTACGATCGCAGTCTCTTAATATACGGGCATTACTGCATTCATCCGTAATTAAGGGGGCCGGACGTTGGCCAAAAGGTGCCTGACCTTCGTTACTAAAGTCTGCGGGTTCGAGTCTCACGTTTGTTTTGTTGGTGCATAAAGCCGCATGGAATTGGCTTTTACCCTTAGGTCCTTGTTTATACTTTATGGAGCAAAATATAACTCTAGAGCTCTAAAAACCAATCAACAAATGAAAGAAAGCCGTACGGAAACAGTTTCGAACAATACAAACACCTGTTGATTTATTCTTCAGGTAGCAAAAGGGGAGTCTATAGGGCTCTAAACACCTATCAACCAAATAGAAGAAAGCATTGCGGAAACGGCCCCAAATTGCATAGGCCCCAGTTTATCTGTTCTTTGTGTAGCAAAATGAAATCACAGGGCTAAGAAACTAATTAACCAAATAAAGGAAAGCCGTACGTAATGTTTTAAAACCATAACGACCAGTTTTTGGTTTGGTTTGGTTTGGTTTGGAGTGTTACTGTCCTTTTTTTTTCTACGTGAGGGCTAATTAGACTGTGACCTACGACTTAAAGTTGCTTTTGAACGGATGCAAACGTCCATGCCAAGAGTGGGATTTGGACACACAGACTGTGGTACCGCGAGCCAGCGCCCTAGACATTCGGCCATCAACCGGCGTACAGGCCCAGTTTTATTTACTCCTCATGTAGCAAAAGATCATCGTATTGATCTCTAAAGACCAATCGACCAAATGAAAGAAAGCCCTACGGATTGATTTAAAACTGTATAGGTCCCGTTTTATTTATTCCTCGTGTAGCAAAAGATCATCGTATAGATCTCTAAAGACCAATCAACCAAATGAAAGAAAGCCCTATGGATTGGTTTAAAACTATTTAGGTCTCGTTTTATTTATTCCTCGTGTAGCAAAAGATCATCGTATAGATCTCTAAAGACCAATCAACCAAATGAAAGAAAGCCCTACGGATTGGTTTAAAACTATATAGGTCCCGTTTTATTTATTCCTCGTGTAGCAAAAGATCATCGTATAGATCTCTAAAGACCAATCAACCAAATGAAAGAAAGCCCTACGGATTGGTTTAAAACTATTTAGGTCCCGTTTAATTTATTCCTCGTGTAGCAAAAGATCGTCGTATAGATCTCTAAAGACCAATCAACCAAATGAAAGAAAGCCTTACGGATTGGTTTAAAACTATAGGTCCCGTTTCATTTATTCCTCGTGTAGCAAAAGATCATTGTATAGATCTCTAAAGACCAATCAACCAAATAAAGGAAATGCGTATAAAAACGGCTTTAAACTATATAGGTACCGGTTTTTATATTCCTCGTGTAGCAAAAGATGACCGAAGTGCTTTAAATTAATCAACCAAATAAAGGAAAGCTGTACGGAAATGACATTAAACTATAGAAGCCCCATTTATTTATTCTTCGTGTAGTAAAAGATGACCGAAGTGCTGTAAAAACCAATCAGAGCCAAATAAAAGGCCCTCTACTTCGCGAAAAGGTTATACCTAAATAAGGGTCACCCATAGGAATGCGTAGTTATTCTTTTACAAGAAATCGTTTCACTCAAAATGCCCCAAATTACAAATTATGAAAAACTTTTAAGTTAAAGTGTAAACTTATATTTTAAAGTTAACTTCCGCCACAACCAAGTCAATACGGTCGTAAAAATAATAGCATAGTTTACTTCAAGTTAGCTATGTCACAAGTTGTAACGATGTTAGGGCGGAAAACAAGGAGAGTGATAGAAATCTGCTTAATTTTGCTTACAAGGGTCTAAAATGACTAAAAATGTGCTTACGTAATACTTGAACAGCCCCTAAGTCTATAATCACTCTTGGCCACACACTTTCCATCTTTTAACAACAGCCAGTTTCCTTGATAGTATGGTGAACATATTACTTCCACACAACATTTCCATCTGGGCTCTTTTTGGCCCTTTGGCATCATCAAGATACTGCTGCCGTACTGAGATATCAAATTCAAGCAAGAGCGTCAACCATAAATCATCACTGACCAGATATCGTTACCCCATGATTCAGCGCAAAAGTCTAAAATGACATTCAGGTTTATGCGCGGTTACCTGCACAAACATCCCCTTCCCTACACAAGATGATGTATTGCCAATCAGTGGGCATAAATCACCTTGTGCTCTGATCTGTGCGTGAAGTCTGTTCCCGTAGCGTTTCGCTCGTTTCCTCTTTTAACCGAAGAAATGAGAGAATGAACCTTGGCGATGATTTTTATTATAAAACAGCTCAACAGATTTTAAAGAAAATTTGCTTTTACCAAAGTATCATGATTTTGTTTTCACGGTGAAAAAAATTGGTGATATGGGTAGGTAAAAACTAACTCTATAAATTAAAATAAAATTAACAAAAGTAGTCTAATCTCATTAAATTTAAAACTGAATTACAAATATACAAAGTGCTTATGAGACGTGGGCTTACCTATGCTTCGGAAACTTGATGGACCTTTGGAGACGATTACAGACGATTACACCCCGAGTGCATTCGAAAGAAAAATTCTAAGAATTATTTTTGGTGATGTGCAGGTAAATGGATTTTAAAGAAGATTCAATCCCGAATTGTATCATCTTTATAAAAAATCTGGCATTACTAAGTTCATTAAAATACAAAGAATGAAATGGGCTGGTCATCAGATGCGATTTCCCTTAAGAGAGTAACACTAAGGAAATTTTTATGGCTAAGCCAATTGGCAATCTACCCAGGAGTAGACCAAAACAAAGATGGACTGATTCTATTTACAGGGACTTTCACCTTTTAAATAGTATTAATTGGAAGACTATTGGTGAGAATGGGAGAAAAGCCAATTGGAGTCGACAAAGGGTTAGACCAAAACAACGATGGACTGATTCTATTCACATGGGCTTTCCCTTTTTAAATACAGTTGGCTCTCTGTTTAACGACGGTCTACTTAACGACGATCTCTATTTAAAGACGATATTTCCCAGTCCCGGCCCCTCCGTCGTTATGGGAAATGTTATTTTTTCACAAATTCTGTTTAAGGGCGATCTCTACTTAAGGACGATTTTTCACGGTCCCTTGAAAGTCGTTAAACAGAGAGCCAACTGTAGTATGAATTGGAAGACTATTTGTGGGATTGGGAGAAAAGCCAATTGACAGTCGACAAACGGTTAGACCAAAACAACAATGGACTGATTCTATTGACAGGGACTTTCACCTTTTAAATTGTAGGAACTGGTAGACTATTGGTCGGGATGGGACAAAAGCCAATTGGCAATCTACAAAGGGGTAGACCAAAACAAAGATGGACTGATTCTATTTACAGGGACTTTCACCTTTTAAAATGTATGAATTGGTAAACTATTGGTGGGAATGGGACAAAAGCCAATTGGCAATCTACAAAGGGGTAGACCAAAACTAAGATGGACTGATACTATTTACAGGGACTTTTACCTTTCAAACTGTATGAATTGGAAGAATATTGGTGAGAATGGGACAAAAGCCAATTGGAGTCGACAAAGTGGTAGTCCTAATCAAAGATGGACTGATTCTATTTACATGGGCTTTAACCTTTTAAATTGTATGAATTGGAAGACTATTGGTGGGAATGGGACAGAAGCCAATTGGCAATCTACAAAGAGGTAGACCAAAACAAAGATGGACTAATTCTATTTACAGGGACTTTCACCATTTAAATTGTAAGAATTAGTAGACTATTGGTGGGAATGGGACAAAAGCCAATTGGAAATCTACAAAGAGGGTAGACCAAAACAAAGATGGACTGATTCTATTTACAGGACTTTCACCTTTTAAATAGTATTAATTGGAAGACTATTGGTGATAATGGGAGAAAAACGAATTGGAGTCGAAAAAGGGTTAGACCAAAACAACAATGGACTGATTCTATTGACAGGGACTTTCACTTTTTAAATTGTAGGAATTGGTAGATTATTGGTGAGGATCTGGAAAAAATCCAGTTGCAATCTACAGAGGGGTAGACCAAAACTAGGATGAACTGATACTATTTACAGGGACTTTTACCTTTTAAACTGTATGAATTGGAAGAATATTGGTGGGAATGGGACAAAAGCCAATTGGAGTCGACAAAGGGGTAGACCAAAAACTAAGATGAACTGATTCTATTGATAGGGACTTTCACCTTTTAAATTGTACGAATTGGAAGACTATTGGTGGGAATGGAACAAAAGCTAATCGGCAGTCGACAAAAGGGTAGATCAAAACTAAGATGGACTGGTTCTATTCACAGGGACTTTCACATTTTAACTGTATAAATTGGAAGACTATTGGTGGGAACGGGGCAAAATGGAAGAATTTTTTTGAGAAGGCCTACTCTGGAACTGTGATGATTAAAAAAGAATTAAATAAAGGTAAATGAAAAAGGCAATTCTCTTCCACGTTGGACAGCTGCAGTTTGACTATTGAAGACTCACGAGAAGAAGCCTACTCTTACAGTTAAAAAAAGAGAAGACCTCTCCCGACTTAATGTACATACAGATAGGTAACGTATACAAACACTTCAAACGTATTTTAAGTGCACTTCCCATGGCAGCGATCCGAATTTTCTGCAGCGTGTTTTTTTTTTCGAGGATGCGAAGACGTCCACTAATTTCGACACTTGATTCCCCGAACTGCGTCCTCGTCAAAGATCGCATTGTGAAAAACGTGCTTGACTTCCGTCGCTCCAAAAAAGAGGATCCTAAACGCGTTAATCATTACCTAAGTCATCGCTCAAAATGCGCGTATACGAAGCTCTTCGGGCGTAAATATACCACAAAGCCCGTCCTGTCTCCATAGAAACGGCGCGAGACAAAGACGCCCGTGTAGTCGCTTAATGTGCGCGAAATAAGAAGCTGTTTTAAAGTGTTTTTGTCACAAAATGTCTCTTCTGGTGAGTCGGGGAGAGGAAAAACTGATGAGCTTTCGGGTAAGTGACATTAGGTGTCGTGTGACATGCAGCCCCGTGAATAAGTAATGGGTGGCGTTTAGTATTCCGGTTGGGCAGGGAATTAATTCCGAATGTAAGTCCACGTCAACATATTAAGATAATAACGGGGGACAGCATCATTCGCTGTGGCGGAATTCGCAAAAAAAAAACAAAAAAAAAACCTGAAGTTCAGAAACATTTTCCTAATGGTTTACCTGCTAACAATATGTGCATTTGTCACTCTTAGAAAAGGTAAGAACTAATACATACATACATACATACATACATATATATATATATATATATATATATATATATATATATATATATATATATATATATATATAAATATATATATATGTATGTATTTATGTATGTATGTATATATATATATATATATATATATATATATATATATATATATGTATGTATGTATGTATGTATGTATGTATGTATATATATATATATATATATATATATATATGTATGTATGTATGCATGCATATATATATACATATATATGTATGTATGAATGTATATATATATATATATATATATATATATATATTTATTTATTTACTTATTTATTTATTTATTTATATATATATATATATATATATATATATATATATATATATATATATATATACATATATTCATACATATATAAACATTTCAGACTTATTATACTTACATTTAAATATAGATTATGTATATATTTTGACCATTTCAAGGGAAGGTTAAAAAAAGGAACTGGATATTCAAGACCAGGTTTCCGATTGCTGCTGATTTCCGATTCCATTCAGAGAAATTTTCCCCTTGGTTTATTATTTCTGTAAGGCAAAGTAATATTGGGAGGGAATGGAATCGTAGAAATCCCAGGAATCCGAATAAGATAATTTTGGGGGAAAACGCTGCTCGCGAAAAGCATTTTTTTTTTCTTCTTTCTTCCCGTGTCTTCCGTCTTTAAAATGCTAATCCGGATTAAATGCTCGTTTCGTATATAATTTAGAGATACCTGCGGGGTACGTGGGCGTGCAGAGGTAATTCTTATAAGCGTTTTCGAAGTTAAATTTTCCATCGTATCTGCATCTGAGAAACGGGGCTGTGTTCGTTATTAGAACATTAACTTTGAATTTTTTTTTAAAACCTTCAACCATGAACTGATACTATTTTATACGTTCCATGGCCTGTGTTCTCCATGTTGTAACAAAGACTAAACTTAGAACAGCTGTTTTAAAAATTGCTTCAATTTGTATTGCTTTTAGTGAGATAAATGAATTACTCCAAAACAAGGTTTGTCTTAGTATAGTAGAGTGTAGTATATATATATATATATATATATATATATATATATATATATATATATATATATATATATATTTATTTATATATATATACTAGTTGAAAACCAGCACTTCGCTACGGAGTACATTCAAATTAAATACAACGGTCAATGTATGCAATTAATGTAAAAAAAAAAATAAATATATATATTTATAATAAATACGACGATCAATATATACAATTGATGTAGAAAAAAAAATATATATTTATAAAAAAATCGTAAGGGATATTTTTATACACAAAATAATGTCCAATCGTCTGCCGCATTCGCAAGAAAAAAATATTTTTTTGTCTATTTAGTTGTTATGCACGTGACGATAAATTTATTTAAAGTACCAGAAAAAGAAATCACGTGATCAGCATTTAATATATTAAATTCTAAAAATTTATCTTTAAAAATTCACCAAAAATCAGAAAATGGAGGTAAAGATTCGAAAAAGATTTCATTTTAAAGGAAATTTTAGGATCTTTCTTGTGATATAAATTGTATAACCATGAAATTATTATTTTAAATGCAAACTTAAAAAAAGTAAAAAAAAAAGCTTAAAAATTTAATTTTTAAAAAATCTAAGAAGAATTTTTCAAAAATCTTTCTTAGTGCACCCCTACACCATAAGAAGAATCGCCACGCAAAATTTCAACCCTTTAGGTCCAGCGGTTTGGTCTGTGCGTTGTATGTCAGTCAGTGAATGAGTGAGTTACGGAACTGTTATATATATATATATATATATATATATATATATATATATATATATATATGTATATATATATATATATATATATATATATATATATATATATATATATATATATATATATATATATATATATATATATATGCACACAAATAGCCAGAGGGGGGTTGTTGGAGTTGACAGAGACATAAAAAAATACGGGTGAGAGTATAGATTACTTAGACATAAATCTAAGGCGTGGAAGTAATGGCAGAGATAGAATATAGAATATACGACAAACGTACAAAATATAACATCAAAATTAACAAATTGACAGATTGGCGGTCTACAATACATAAAACAATATTTCGAAATGTCATTTTCAACCATATAATACGATGTGAAAATTTATACAGTGATAACGAGATAAAAAAATATAATATCTTCGAGTATATAAAGTCATCATTTGATTATCAATATCCGTACTTCTTCGTGATGAAAAAAGATGTGTAAATTTTTAAATTTAACTAGGGATGAATGAGTTCCTTAAAAACGTCGAATTAACTGCGGAAGTGACTGTATGCAAAAATTATGGGCGTAATAGAATTGGCGGAGTTGTGTACATACAGATTGACTCGGTTGTTCTTGTTGTATAGTTAAGTGGTATTGTATTTTTAAATATTTTATAGTTTTAACTAGCTGAAAACCCGCGCTTCGCTACATTCAAATTAAATACAACGGTAAATGTATGCAATTAATGCCAAAAAAAAATCAATATATATATTTATAATAAATGAGACGATCAATATATGCAATTGATGTAAAAAAATATTTATATATATATATTTATAAAAAAATCATAAGGAATATAATTTTTTTTTGGATAATATCCAATCGTCTGCTGCATTAGAAAGAAAAAATGTTTTTTTTTGTCTATTTAGTTGTTACGCACGTGACGATAAATTTATTGAAAGTACTAGAAAAAGAAATCACGTGATCAGCATTTAATAAATTAAATTCTAAAAATTAATCTTTAAAAATTCACCAAAAATCAGGAAATGGAGTTAAAAATTCGAAAATTTCATTTTGAAGGAATTTTTATGATCTTTCTCGTGATATAAATTTTATAACCCTCGATGTATTATTTTAAATGCAAACGTAAAAAAAGTTTCTTAGTACACCCCTACACTATTAGAAGAATCGCCATGCAAAATTTCAGCCCATTAGGTCCAGCGGTTTGGTCTGTGCGTTGTATGTCAGTCAGTCAGTCAGTGAATGAATGAGTCGGTTACGGAACTGTTTTATATATATAGATTCGGCATTAAAAAATTTTTTTAGGTAATAAAATTAATTATATTTAGTTCACGCTTGTTCTCTGTTTTAATTAGATTGAATTAAAAATGAATTTAAAAATAAATATAAAGGTTTCCGGAATTCGATGTTTTACCGGAAACTTGAGCATTTAGTTCACGCTTGCACGAGTAAATCTGAAATAATCTGAGCAGTTATCAGCATAGCAGTGCATGTATTGTTAATAAGTATCAATTGTACTGTTTTCCTCCGGAATTAAAATAAGAGCGAAGTCACTAATACACGCGCAGCTGAATGATGTAATTGAGAAACATTATCTTGGCAGATGTAAATCACGTGAGAAAAAAAAAAAGAACCAAGATTTATGGTCAGCAAAGCATAACTAAAGCTCCGTAAGATGCTCGTACAATCGTATCATAATGACGGCGTGAACAAGATTTGGAGTTTTATTACAGCCAGATTTTATTGAGGCATTATTCATAAAACCGCAAACCTTCAATTTGACGCAATCACGGACCGAAGTCCCTGAGAAAGAAAAAAAACTGAGAAAGCTGGGTTAAAACGGATATATGAATATTTGTAATTAAAGGTTTTAGGGCATTTCGGTGAAAATCACGACCCGATTCCAGGGTTGGGATTGATGGCACATCTGTTCGGAAAGCTGAATGTTCCAATCTGCCAGTTGTGTTTTGAGAGAAGAAAAAAAAACTTGAGTAGCCGAGTGCAAGGATAGTCTAATAAACGTCGCTGAAAATTACCCAGAAAGTTTTTTCAATAAACGAAACCCAAAACCATTTGGGTTTATAACCAGTTACATACGGGTTTATAACCAGTTATATTTGGGTTTATAACCTTCATTTATAACCAGTTACACAAAATATAATTATAATCATAATTGTATTAAAATTGTAAATTTGTCATATTAATAACTTCTTAATTAATAATTCATATATATTAAGATAATTAAGAATAATTTATATAAATACTAATTAATAATTAGTAATTATCAACAATAATTTACTTAAAAAAATCTGGGATCGTCATATTAATAACTTCTAAATTAATGATTAATATATAATAATATATTTAAAAATAATTCATATCAAATCTTAATTAATAATTAATGTATATTAATGTAATAAAGAATAATTTACATCAATACTAATTAATAATTGGCAATTATTAATTACCAGCAATAATTTACTGAAAAATCCGGGCTCGTCATATTAAATCTTTTGAATTAATGTTTAATGTTTATTAATATATTAAAGATTAATTCATATCAAATCTTGATTCATAATTAATGTATATTAATATAATTAAGAATAATTTACATCAATGCTATATTAACAATTGTAATATTAATTACCTGCAATAATTTATTTAAAAAATCCGAGCTCGTCATATTAATAACTTTTTAATTAATGACTAACATATATTAATATAATTAAGATTAATTTATATAATACTAATTAATAATGGATAATTATTAATTATTAACAATAATTTATTAAAAAATTCGGGCTTTGAATGAACTTGCTCAGTTTCCATCTTACTTATTAATCGAGGTTTTGAAATAAATACTATTTTTTTCCGGATAAATACTTTTTAACTCATACTATATTTTAAGAGACATATTTTAAGAGACCTGTGCTATACAACAGAATAATTAAATCCGAAAACGTGAACTGCATTACTACGCGAAATAAAGGATTCCTTTCTTATGTTCCTTAAGAGGCAACACAAAAAAATAAATCGGTAAACGTTATAATAAATAGTTGTTTGAAATATGAATTATATTTCAAGCTGGTGAATTTACAACCTTCTAACGTTCATCTTTTTTATTTTCCTTTTCTTTTATCTAATAAATCCCAACTGATTCCTGCCGACTGTATAAATATAAAGTTAAACCTCGTTTATCCGAACTAACTGGGACCGTAGGCAATCCGGACAATCGAAAATCTAGATAATCCAGGTAATATAGGTAATAAGCAAAAGAAAATCCTTAACTAAGCAGACTTTCCGTTTATTACGATAAAAAACTATGTTTTGTAACAAAACTACATAGTATTGTTTACAAGACGTTAAAAAATACAAAAATAACTTTTCACATCATTTCTTAGTAAAGAATTGGTATGTCTAGTAAAGCTTTCTTAAACTCAACAAAAAGCATTTCATTACCATAATTTATTGCTCAGTCTATGCAGGAACTGTACATTGAATCAAACTAAAATGCGAATATTTGGCGTTCTTGCAGTTATATACGTTCTTGCTATCATTGTTAAAAATTATTATATAACGTGAACATTAAATAAAAATAATGCCTACAAATCTGATCCGGATTATCAAGAGATCCGAATCAACGAGGGCCGGATAAACGAGATTTTACTGTTCTGATTTTGATTTCATTTTTAAATTATCAGTCATATGGTTCTATGGGTATTAATTGTGGTCACTACTGTGAGATTTCCCATCCTCATGGCCCAGCGGCGGAATGCGAAAAGAATAGTTCCCCCGGCCGAGGGTCACTTACAAAAGGAGTCAGTTTTCGACTCGCAAGCGAGGAGCGACTTGACAATAGCGAGGCGCCCCGATGTCTACAGCGAAGACACTATATCACAAAAGACTAACAAAGGTAGACCATCCCCCTGATGAGACGAGTTAATGACCCAACGTGCGCTGAAGAAATAAAGAACAAGCACCGTTTTGCACACGGCCTAGGCGGACCAGCCTATCCGAATCAAGCTTGAGAGACGGAGGATGTTACAGATCCCGTCAGGGGAAAAAGTGTTAAAAACGGATGCCGGAGATTTTTTTAGAGAGAGACGAGTTTCAAAGCCTGAGTTTAGGAGTGATAGCTGATCTCCTAGCTCCAGTCACTTTGAGTGACTTCGACATTTTTGGAGGCTTAGCCCCCCTGTGTGAAGAAGACCTTTTTCTCGCTGAGAAGGGTCATTTGGAGATCAAAACTTGATCTTTAGTATTTTCGAAGCAGCTAGCTTCTTTGGTGAGAACGTGGGACGAACCGTCCACTACTCTGATAATTAGACCACACTGCGTCTGGAGTTCGAGTTCGCCTCATTCCAGCCTGTTCCGACGAGTGGAATCCATTCCCAGCAACTGAGACTTCTGCAATTAGAGTTTTATTGCCTGAAGGCCCGATCTACGATCCGTAGCGACAGATCAGCCAGCCAGCTGAACGGACAATCTTTAGCGTGCATCGCAGACTTCAAAGGACATTATTAATGTAAAATGTATGTTCCAGAACACGACCTAATCGTGAAGTATTTAATCCAGACTCTCTAATAAATTGATATTCAGTGTAAAAAGTTCTTATTAGTAAGCTGTTTATCACTAAACATAACCGGTGTGACGCTACCTAGCGTGTCGGCTTTGACACCAAGCACGGAATATGTTACACTACGATTATGACGTTGCTTATTTTGCATAAATTTTTACCATTTTGTTATTTGATTTCGGGTTAAGCCGTTTCAATTATAATTTTGTTTTGGCATCGAAGAACGTTATATTTATAAGACCTGCTTTTATATATATATATATATATATATATATATATATATATATATATATATAATGTTACTTATACACTGAAGTGCCACTGAATTAGGGATACCTACCAAGTAACCAGTTGGGCCTCCTCTGGCCTTGATAACGGCTACCCCACGACGAGGCATAGATTCAACAAGTTTCTGGAAACGTTCCACGGGAATAGCTTGCCAAATATTGGCTAAAGCTGTCCATAATTCAGTAAGGTTCTTTGGTGCTGTGTGATGGTATTTCACGCCTTGTTCCAAAACATCCCAAAGATGCTCAATAGGATTTAAGTCTTGGCTTCTAGGTGGCCAATTCATGACAGAGAAGTCAGAGGAATGCTCATCCAACCAGCCAGTAGCCAACCGGGACTTGTGAGAGGTACAGTTGTCTTGCTGGAAAACTCCATTACCGTGCGGATAACAGAACAGCATAAACGGATGGAAGTGATCACCCAGCAACTCTACTTACCGAATTGCATTGAGGGAGGTTGGTACACGCACCAAAGATCCCAAACTGTGCCACAAAAAAATACCCCAGATAATGATTGAGCCACCATACCCTTGTACAGTTCCAGCCAGGCATGCAGGATCCATGGCTTCATGAGCCTGACGGCACATTCTCAGCCTCCCGTCGGCGTTAAGTAGTCGGAATCGAGACTCATCACTCCATGCTACTCGTTTCCAGTCCTCTACACTCCAGTCTCTGTGCTCTTTTGCCCAGGCAAGACGTGCAGCCCGATGGCGAGTATAGAGCAATGGTACTCTCGTAGGTCGACGGCTCCCGAAACCCATACGGTGAAGCGAGCGTTGCACAGTCCGTTTACTGACTGTACGACTGGCACCGTCATTAAACTGGGTGGTAATTTGAGCTAATGTTTGGCTTTGCTGGCTACGTACAATACGCCTGAGCCGTCTCTCACCACGCACTGTCAAGGCTAATTGTCCTTTGCAGTTTGCCCGATCGCTAGTTTTTTTTTCCACTATCCATGTATTCTTGGTATACACTGTCGACTTTGAAAATCCTAGCTGTCTGACGATTTCGGAAATTGAATGGCCCATGCATCGCGCACCTACGATTTGTCCGCGATCGAAAGCGTCTAAATCAGGCAGTTTACCCATACTGGCAATTCCAACAACTAATTCAGAACAACCACAGTACGCGCTATATATGCAGTTACCACAGCGCCCTCACTTGCGCATACATGATGCGCAGTGCTACACAATTTACATAGGCTTTGCTATCCCTAATTCAGTGGCACTTCAGTGTATATATCTATAGCTACTTATGTATATCTATTATCGAAAGTAACTCTCTCGCGAAAAGAGACCTTAAGAATATCTTTTTGACGAGAAAAGTTAGAAACGCCCTATTAACCCTTTGGTGGGAACATGATTTTTTTCCGCTTAGTGGGAACATCTGCCTGGAAGGCAGATATAGATGGAATATCTCTTTCCCAGGTATTCCTAACAACAAATTCAGAGGGTCTTTGAGGTTTATTACATTTCCTGGTAGCCGCAATCGTCACACCGTTTCTCCTTAATTCTCGACCAGCTTCTTTTGAACAGAACCAATTATCACAGGTTTTATTACGGTTCGCTTTGTAGAGGCATTTAGTTAGTCGAACGAGTGATTGGGTTGGGATTTTTAATTTTTGCTCTGATTAATCTAGTTTTTGCCTCAACCGTAGAAGGCTGGCATCACGAATAACCCTTCCACACTGAAGACAAGATGTTGACTGAAACATATGTAGACTCACAGTACCCATGGTCGAATATTGGGGGGGGGAGGGGGGAGCGTTGAATAAAGAAACCATAGCTGCCTGAGAGGCAGATGTTCCCACCGAAGGGTTGAGCATCTGCAAATTAACGTTAAAATCAAAGCCTGCTTGCAAAATTTTAGCTTCTCCTTCGTCGTTGTTTTAGAGAAAATCAATCCACAAAATGTGGGTCTTTAGGCATTAGAATTGACTTCTATAATAATTCCTTCGAAGGAAGAATGTACCAGTATTCCTCAAACATTAAAATGAAAGAAAGAAGAAAAAAACCTATAGGATTATTCCCAAGTTCCTGAAACATCCTTAATGGACTTAAAAACGTTTTGGTCTTTAAAATCTATTCCTTAAAATTTGGTCCTTAAATTATTTTAAGGACTTGCTATAATAATTCCTTCGAAGGGAGAAAGTTCCAGTATTCCTCAAACATTAAAATGAAAAAAAGAAGAAAAAACCTATAGGATTATTCCCAAGTTCCTGAAACATCCTTAATGGACTTAAAAACGTTTTAGTCTTTAAAATCTGGTCCTTAAAATTTGGTCCTTAAATTATTTCAAGGACTTGCTATAATAATTCCTTCGAAGGAAGAATGTAGCAGTATTCCTCAAACATTAAAATGAAAAAAAGAAGAAAAAAACCTATAGGATTAATCCCAAGTTCCTGAAACATCCTTAATGGACTTAAAAAGTTTTGGTCTTCAAAATCTGTCAATTTCTGACAAGGAAAAAGAAAAAAAAAAAAACATCCACAGAACAACAATATGGATAAAAATAAAAATAGATTATTCGATAGTGTACGTAATTTTTTAAAAGTTTTTATTTCGGTGAAATCCTTTACCAAAAAGAAAAATCCTTTAATCCTGAAATTTCAGGATTATAGGCACACATTAAAAAAGACCTCTGATCCTGCGCTGATGAATAGAGGAAAAGGAAGTTTATGGTTTCTGTTCTTATAGTTCTGTATTAGCTTTTTTTCCTTTTAGCTAGTGGTGATACAATAGGGATTTCTTGACGTCAATAAAACATAAAATATTCATCGTCTTTCTTAAATAGGTTGTTAGCATCGCACTCATTGTCAATATTTGTTGTGTGCTTTCAATCGATTTCCACCTCTATGACAGTAGAGAAATAGCATACTAAAAAGAGGAAAAATAGATATTTCAATGTTTGTTATCAGTTGATGGTTGCTATAATTTTGTTTAGAAAACCTTTTTTGATTTCACAACCTAACACAGCTGATTGACAAATAGTTTAAAGAGAAGTTTATAGTTCATCACGCACGCTGTGATTGATTCATATGAGACATATTTCTTTCTCAGTGAATTTTGCGTTATGTAGCATGGCGCAATTTAAATGAGTGACTTTTGCACGATGCTGATATTTTTTTCTGTTTTGCCTTTATTAAAATTTTTATACGCAAAATGAGTTCTATAAGTTTTATTAGCAGGTTAATAACAAATAGAAATACTGAATAAATGGGATATTTGTACAACTGTTTTAACAGACGTTTTTTCTCCATACATAAAGGTAAACACTTAAAGCACCTACACGCATGCTGTGATTGATTCATCTGTAAAAGATTTGTGTCTCAGGTAATTTTATGTTATACCCTTTAACGTCCTTTAAATATGAGTGACTTTTAAATGATGCTGATATTTTTTTCGTTTTGCCTTAATTAGCATTTTTATGCACAAAATAAGCTATGCAAACCAGGTAACCAGGTTAATCAATTGGCAAAAGGAAACCCTAAATAAATGTGATATTTGTACAACTGTTTTAACAGATGTTTTTTCTCCATACATAATAAAGGTAAACACTGAAAGCACTTAAACGATGCTGTGATTGATTCATTTGGGAAAGATTTGTGTCTCAGAGTATTTTATGCTATACCCTTTAACGTCATTTAAATATGAGTGACTTTTAAACAATGCTAATATTTTTTCGTTTTGCCTTAATTAATATTTTTAAGTACAAAATAAGCTATGCAAACCAGGAAACTAGGTTAATCAAGTAACAAAAAGAAACACTAAATAAATGTGTTATTTGTACAACAGTTTTAACAGACGTTTTTTCTCCATACATAATAAAGGTAAACGTTTAAAGCACTTAAATGCAAGCTGTGATTGATTCATTTGGGAAAGATTTGTGTCTCTGGAAATTTTATGCTATACCCTTTAACGTCATTTAATTATGAGTGACTTTTAAACGATGCTGATATTTTTTTTCATTTTGCCTTAATTAACATTTTTATGTACAAAAGTAGTTATGCAACTTCCGTAACAACGTTAATCAAGTAACAAAAGAAAACACTAAATAAATATGATATTTGTACAACTGTTTTAACGGACTTTTTTCTGCATACATAATAAAGGTAAACACTTAAAGCACCTACACGCATGCTGTGATTGATTCCTCTGTAAAAGATTTGTGTTTCAGGTAATTTTATGTTATACCCTTTAACGTCATTTAAATATGAGTGACTTTTAAATGATGCTGATATTTTTTTTCGTTTTGCCTTAATTAACATTTTTATGCACAAAATAAGCTATGCAAACCAGGTAACCAGGTTAATCAAATGGCAAAAGGAAACCCTAAATAAATGTGATATTTGTACAACTGTTTTAACAGACGTTTTTTCTCCATACATAATAAAGGTAAACACTGAAAGCACTTAAACGATGCTGTGATTGATTCATTTGGGAAAGATTTGTGTCTCAGGGTATTTTATGCTATACCCTTTAACGTCATTTAAATATGAGTGACTTTTAAACAATGCTAATATTTTTTCGTTTTGCCTTAATTAATATTTTTAAGTACAAAATAAGCTATGCAAACCAGGAAACCAGGTTAATCAAGTAACAAAAAGAAACACCAAATAAATGTGTTATTTGTACAACAGTTTTAACAGACTTTTTTCTCCATCCATATTAAAGGTAAACGCTTAAAGCACTTAAATGCAAGCTGTGATTGATTTGTTTGGGAAAGATTTGTGTCTCTGGGGATTTTATGCTATACCCTTTAACGTCATTTAATTATAAGTGACTTTTAAACAATGGTAATATTTTTCCGTTTTGCCTTAATATTTTTATGTAATTAATATTAAGGCAAAACTATATAATAAACTATATAATAAACTATATAATATTTGCCGTAATATTTTTATGTAATTAATATTAAGGCAATGTAATTTAGTATTTTCTTTTGTTACTTGATTAACGTTGTTACGGAAGTTGCATAGCAGCCCTACTTTGGGTGCTATGCAACTTCCGTAACAACGTTAATCAAGTAACAAAAGAAAATACTAAATAAATATTATATTTGTACAACTGTTTTGTACATAATAAAGGTAGGCACTTACACGTATGCTGTGATTGATTTATCTGTGAAATATTTTTGTCTCAGGGAATTTTATGTTATGCCCTTTAACGTCATTTAAATATGAGTGACTTTTTTACGATGATGACATTTTTTCCGTTTTTCCTTAATTAATATTTTTATGTACAAAATAAGCTATGCAAACCAGGTAACCAGATTAATCAAATGGCAAAAAAAAAAAAAAAAACTAAATAAATGTCATATTTGTACAACTGTTTTAACAGACGTTTTTTCTCCATACATAATAAAGGTAAACACTGAAAGCACTTAAACGCATGCTGTGATTGATTCATTTGAGAAAGATTTGTGTCTCAGGGAATTTTATGCTATACGCTTTAACGTCATTTAAATATGAATAACTTTTAAACGATGCTGATATTTTTTCGTTTTGACTTAATTTTTTTTATGTACAAAATAAGCTAAACAAGTTTCGTTACCAGGTTAATCAAATAACAAAAGAAAACATTAAATAAATGTGATATTTCTACAACAGTTTTAACAGACGTTTTTTCTCCATATACATAAAAAAGGTAAACGCTTAAAGAACTTAAACGCATGCTGTGATTGATTCATTTGGGAAAGATTTGTGCCTCAGGTAATTTTATGTTTTACCCTTTAACCTCATTTAAACATGACTGACTTTTAAACAATGGTAATATTTTTTTGTTTTGCCTTAATTAATATTTTTATGTACAAAATAAGCTAAGCAAGTTTCGTAACCAGGTTAATCACGTAAGAAAAGGAAGCACTAATTAAATGTGATATTCGTACAACTGTTTTAACAGACATTTTTTCTCCAAAAAGAAAGGTAAAGTACACAAAAGCCCTTAAAAAACACTCAAGCTTTTTTACGGGAGAAAGAGTGGGAATCATAAACCCACTTAAGTATTTAATTTGTATGAGAAATGCACGTCTGAAGGTTTCTAAATCTCCAAATCCACAGCTAATTGACGCATGTAGGGTTTTTAATGTGAAAAATCCTGGGAAAGTACTCATTTTCGTGATTTTCGTGCGTGCGGGGGCGTTATATGTTAAAGCGATTAGTGTTCAATCAATCTTGAAAAATGTGTGGATGTTCAAATAACAAATCCAGCCCTTCAAGAAATAATGCATTTCGGATGTTTACATTTCCATTCGATAGAGAAAAGTGAAATAAATCGGCCGTAGGCAACAGAACTTTTATTATGATGTTTACTAGGGAAGTTTCACCAAATGGCGTCAATAACTCTTTTGATATTTTGTGCATTCTACGAATATATAACATCTTATTTACTCTACAATGATGTTTTCTTTTCGTTAGACAAAAAAGAGTTTTTTGATTTAAAAAAATGCATGATTTGCACGGCACAAAAATTAGAATTGACTGCAATCTTGTTCAAAATCCCGTGCACAAAGATATATTATTATATCTGAACGTTTTGTTTCATTTCAGGAGAAAATTTTCTTTTGTAGCCAAATAGCTACGCCATACTGAGTACGATAATTTTTTTTAAGTCTCCTTATAGATTATTTACATTCTATATACAGGGTGGTCATAAAAAGACTTTGCCTATTTATGGACGTCTAGCCGTCATTCCATTCAACCGATCGAGATGAGATTTCAGATATAGTTATTTAGAGGCATGAGCTCGGAATTCTGTGAACGGCAACCAAGTGGCGCTTACGGTTTTGGTTATAGGTACAGAAACTCGAAATTTTCGAATGGCAACGCCCACATTTTCCCGTCGCAAAACGCTGGGAGCATGCGAAAAGCCCAGAGAGCGTTGGAACGGTACGTGTATCACAAAAAACAGACGCGTTATACACGCACAAAAAACAGTTCTGAGAACGGCCAAAAAAACACGATCGGAGGGCGCACGGAGGAAATTTGCATATGACAGAGGCAAGCCACCACTGATGGCAACACAGATCAGACAAAAGAAAACTCTTATTTGGATTACAAATTTTCCACATAGGTGCCATGATCGTGCTTTTGTCGGCCGTTCACAGAGCTGTTTTATGTGCGTGCATAACACGTTCGTTTTTTTTTTTTTTGTGATACACGTACCGTTCCAATGCTCTCTAAGGTTTTCGCATGCGCCGAGCATTTTGCGACGGGAAAAAGTGGGCGTTCTCATTCGAAAATTTCGAGTTTCTGCACCTATAACCGCAACCGTGAGCGCCACATGGTTGCCGTTCACAGAATCCCGAGCTCATATCTGAATAACTATCTCTGAAATCTCATTTCGATCGGTTGAACGGAACAGCCGCTAGACGTCCATATATCGGCAAAGAATTTTTATGACCACCCTGTAATATTATGCGATATTTAATGTCTAAACATTCTGTAAAAAAACTCTCTTAGATCATCTCCCTCATACAAATTTGATAAACAAGTTTTTCTTTTCTGGAGGACCAGGTGTAATATAGTTTTACATATTAAAATCTGTATATGTAAGTTGCTAAGCCAAATCTATGGGCAGTCCGTGAGAGGAAACTACTGAATCCATTTACTTTATTTTGATACTAGCTGAAAACACGCACTTCGCTACGGAGTACATTCAAATTAAATTCAACGGTCAATGTATGCAATTAATGCCAAAAAAAATATATACATATATATTTATGATAAGTACGACGATCGATGTATACAAATGATGTAATATATATATATATATATATATATATATATATATATATATATATATATAAGAAATAGATGAAAGAGAAAACCAGTAATAGCCCTAAAGCTACTTGCAGCCAGGAACAAATAACATGAAAAGAAAAGTATGAAAGAGGTTTTAGACAGCATCTCATCATCAGCGGTGTCAATGCTGTCAAAAACCAACGGATTGTTTCCGATGAGTATGATCTAAACAATAAACACACCCAGACACCGTACAATCCATGAAAAACAGAAGAATTCATTAATAATTGAATAATTGTATTTAACCAAAGAACACCAAGCCAATATATATAATATATATATATATATATATATATTTATTTATAAAAAAATCGTAAGGGATATTTATTTTTTTGGATAATATCCAATCGTCTGTGCTGCATTAGAAAGAAAAAAATTTTTTTTTTTGTCTATTTAGTTGTTATGCACGTGACGATACATTTATTTAAAGTTCCAGAAAAAGAAATCACGTGATGAGCATTTAATAAATTAAATTCTAAAAACTAATCTTTAAAAATTCCCCAAACATTAGAAAATTGAGGTATAGATTCGAAAAAGATTTCATTTTAAAGGAATTTTTATGATCTTTCTCGTGATATTAATTTTATAACCCTCAAATAATTATTTTAAATGCAAACTTAGAAAAAGTTACTAAAACAGCTTAAAAATTTAATTTAAAAAAATCTAAAAAGAATTTTTCAAAAATCCTTCTTAGTCCACCCCTACACCATAAGAAGAATCGCCATGCAAAATTTCAGCCCTTTAGGTCCAGCGGTTTGGTCTGTGCGTTGTATGCCAGTGAGTCAGTCAGTCAGTCAGTCAGTTACGGAACTGTTTTATATATATAGATTAAACGAAAGCTTTTAATCTATAGATGCGTCAAATTTGGTTTTGGTAACCGTAATTTCTATTAATTAGCCATAGTTTACAATTAAAAATTGCTTTCTGCGCATGCTCAGTGACATGTTTAAATCTGGTTTTAGTTACTCGTGCTTCGTCTTCGAGGTCGCATAAACGCATTAATTTGTTTCTACGCATGCTCAGTGATGTGTTTAAATCTGGCTTTAAATACTCACTAAGCACGAGGTCGCATGAACATGTTAATTTGTTCATTCCGAGGAATCTCTCTAGCTCCCCCTCTCTCTCTCTCTCTCTCTCTCTCTCTCTCTTCCATTTTTGTTTTTAATTACATTTGTGAGATTTACAATTAAACGTGACAGAAATTGTTAATTTCTCGCTGTGGAGTAAACCTATTTCTTTTTATTGGGTTAAACAGTAATTTTTGAAAGTGTATTTCTCTCTTCTTGATATTATGATTTTCAACGTTTGGCATGAATGTGTTGAGTATAATTTATGTATCATTACATTTATTACCATGTTTTTATTAACTCGCTTTCTTGTTTGTTTATTTGTGTGTGTGTGTGTGTTTGTGTTTGTCCAGTACAAATCTTGCAATCGATTTTTAACTAACTTCCCAACTAGCTAGCATTTGAAACTTTTAGAATGGCTCAGACCACGATGACAATACATTCTTTTAATACTTTTAGCCATCTTTAAGAAAATTGAATTCATTTTCAGTTAATTTTGTTTTGTAGAATGGTGACGCCATCTATCGACCGGGACAGGAATGAAAAGTTAAACGCAAGTTAACTTCCAAATCCCGAGCTAAATGATTGATTACGCATTTGATCAATTTCTTTCAAGTTGATGGGATAATTCATCAAAAAAAATTTTTTTAAGTATTTATTAATACATAGAATTGTCAAGTTTATATGATTCAACAGAAAATTTAAGAACGTGGTATATAAAAAGTTATTTTTATCTTGTAATTATTTGCTATCCAGCCGTCATGTTTTGACGGGTAACAACTAGTTTTTCTTTAAAATTCAAATTATTCGGGGAAAACCTGGTGTCGTGTGTTTTAAACGCTTCTAAATTCTTTTGGTGGACGCAGTTTATAAAATAAATGGTGTTGCAAGGTGCAGAAAAGTTGAGGCTGTCTGAAAGTATCATTTTTATTGGATTATCAGCATTTATGTAGCTGTAAATACACTGCTGGGCACTGTAAATGCAACACCCTGAAGGAAACATGCAAATAACATGAAATTTACAACATGCATTAGCGGAGGTGAGATATGCAAATGATTAGAATTTCAGCGCAGACGCACATCACGCGCGCCTGTGGCGCCACTTCAAAGCGCTATTTAAGGCTTGGAGATTTCGACGATTTCAAGTTCGGCAATTGTGTTTTTCTTGTGGTTTTTTCAAAAAAACGATCAATTATGCCTCGTCGAAAACAGCGATCATCTTTTGATCAAGTATCCGAGTTCGACAGAGGAAGGATAGTGGCCAACCGAGATTGTGGATTATCTTTCAGGGAAATCGGTAGTCGTGTTGGACGAAAGCAAACAACTGTAATGTGGATATGTGATCGTTGGATGCAGGAGGGTACGACGGACCAGCGTGTTCGATCGCATCCACCTCAGCGCACCACTTCACGTGATGACAGGCAAATTGTGCGCATGGCAGTGACGGATCGCTCAGTCACATCACGAACCATAGCACAGCACATGCAGTCTGTAACGCATCATCCAGTGTCTGCGCGTACCATTCGACGCCGTTTACAGCAGAGTGGTCTGTCCGCAAGACGTCCATTGCTTTGTCTACCCTTGACGCAGAACCACAGACGTCTCCGCCGCCAATGGTGCGATGACAGAAGGATGTGGACGGCAGAATGGAATGAAATTGTTTTTACTGACGAGTCACGCTTCTGTCTGCCACGATGGTCGCATTCGAGTCTGGAGATACCGTGAAGAGAGGATGCTGAACTACTGCGTTATGCACCGCCACACTGGTCCTGCACCGGGTATTATGGTATGGGGGGTATTGGATATCACTTTCGCACACCTCTAGTACGCATTGTCGGTACTTTAAACAGCCAGCGCTACATCTCCGAGGTGTTGGAGCCAGTTGTCCTTCCTTATCTTCAGGGCTTGCCCACAGCCATATTTCAACAGGATAATGCGCGACCACACGTGGCACGCATTGTCCAACGGTTCTTCGTCAATCGCCAGATTGAATTGTTTCCCTGGCCACCTCGCTCTCCGGATCTTTCGCCGATAGTAAACATGTGGTCCATGGTTGCTCTACGATTGTCCCAGATTCCATCCCCAGCAGCCACAGCAGATCAACTTTGGCAACGTGTGGAAGCTGCTTGGTCTGCTGTACCCCAAGAACTCATCCAAAGTCTCTTTGAGTCAATGCCGAGGCGTGTGACAGCTGTGATCTCCAACAATGGCGGCTACTCTGGCTACTGATTTTGGCAGGAACCACACTTCACAGAAGTCTATAAATTTAATCATTTGATACTTGGTCACCATGTTATCTACAAAATAAATTTTGTTGTGATATCTCTTGTCTTTCTTGGTGTTGCAATTTGGGTGGCCAGCAGTGTAGTAGACACATTTTCTCCATAGGTTAACATTGAGGTGAGCGAATCCAATGAGGTTTGTACAAAGCAGCCTTAAGAAAGTGATACTGGGAATTGCATCAAGAATCAGAACATAATAATTCCAAGATAAAAAGAACTTTTTATATACAATGTTTTTAAATTTTCTGTTGAATCATATAAACTTGACAATTCCATGTATTAATAAATACTTTTTTAAAATTTTTTTGATGATTTATCCCATCAACTGGAAAGAAAAATGAAGTTAATTGGAAGTTAACTTGCTTTTAACTTTTCGTTCCCGTCCCGGCCGATAGATGGCTGCACCAGTCTACAAAATAAAATTAACTGCAAATGAATTCAATACTGCTTAAAGATGGCTAAAAGTATTAAAATAATGCATTGGCATCGTGTTCTGAGCTATTCTAAAAGCTTCAAATGTCTAGCTAGTCGGGAAGTTAGTTAAAAATCGATTGCAAGATTTGTACTGGACAGACACACACACAAACAAGAAATCGAGTTAATAAAAACATGGTAATAATGAAAAGGGCTGAAATAACAAGATAAAACATGCACGACTGAGAATTAAAAAATTGTAAATGAAAATATCTAACAAAAGAAAGTGAATGTGATAATCTTAAGAGAACCTGCCTTACCCCCCCCCCCCCTCAAAAAAGGGGGAAGGGTAATTAATGAGCTCAAAGTACTAAAGACCTTACAGCTTTGAATATTGAATAGACTGAATGGAAGTAAAAGTAAAGAAGACATTAAACTCCCAGTTGTTGTTTGTATTTAAAATTAATTATATTGAGACTGGTAACGTTGATAGGATTTAAATTACATGGAGCAAAAGAATAAACAAGATAATAAGGAACTGTAAAGAAAGAAGGGCCGGACGTCCACGCTAGCTAGATATATTTCAAGTATAAGTAAATAAATAAAATAGTGGCGAGAACATAGCCGACTGGCCGTTATATGGCTTCAAGTGAGGATTTAATTAATGTTGTCGGGTTGATATTTGAGACTAATGATTTAAAAGGTGCTCTTAATTGACATTTTTTGTTTTTCTTTTTTGGATACTAAAGCATTTTAAGGAAGTTATTAGAAGTTATTTGAGGAAGTCAGAGAAGTTTATTTTTTTAGGGAGTTCTTTCAGGTATATGTATATATATATATATATATATATATATATATATATATATATATATATATATATATATATATATATGTGTGTGTGTGTGTGTGTGTGTGTGTGGCTTGGTACAAGAAGTGCCTAAGTCAATTTTCTACAAGATGACTTTGTTTGCTTATGTCTCTAGAAAAAAAAAAAATATTATTTTCAATGTAAGAAATTCCCAATTCTGTCCGATGCTTTAAAAGTGTTTACTATACCATTGTACAGACTTGGATACTTTTTACATTGAAAGTAATATTTTTTTAAAGAGACATAAGCAAACAAAGCCATCTTCGAGAAAACTGACTTAGGCACTTATGTGGGGACCCGAATTATAGAAATAGACGAGATTCAACTTATAATGTCAAGATTCAATTTATAATGTCACACACACACACACACACACACACACACACACATATATATATATATATATATATATATATATATATATATATATGTGTGTGTGTGTGTGTGTGTGTGTGTGTGTATAAATAAACTTTTCATTGTACAAAGGCTTACTGAAAATAGCCTAATTTTTTGCATAAATTTTGGCTGTAAGAAAGGCATCAGCAAATTTTCTATTATATTATTGCAGGTTAATTAAAAAAAAATTTCTCGTGTTCACAGCGAATTATCTGCGTAAAGAACAAAATTTCCGTATGTATATCAAATCCTCCATTTCCCCGTGAATTTCTTCAAACGGGGCAGCATTAAACAGTTATCGGAAAAACACGCCTTATTCATAAAAACCAGAATCTACCCCAGTATCCTACTTAGCTAAAGAAACAGGGCTTGCCCCGTCTTTGACAGTATTGAAGAAAACGGTGGCCGGCGGTTATACGATTCCCCGCGTCTCCGATGGGGAAAACAGGCGATGGCTCACCTGTGACTTGTTAGTCGGCGAATCAGACGAGTCCGCACCTATTTAATCCTATTTTTAAATCTCCTCAGCCAAGGTTTGCTACTTTAAGCTGTGGTTATCTTCCTTTAACGTTAATGTGCAACATTACTGACGACTGGAAACACGTGCGTCTTTTATGATCCATTCTTTAAGCAGATTTGTTTCAGAGAAATCTTTTTATGAGTAATTTTGAGTGATTATGTAAAGAAATCATGATATGGGTTATTTTGAGAGATTTATAATCATTTATGAATTAAGATCTTTTTAATCCTGTTTTTTTTAATCTCTCCGGCCAAGGTTTGTTACTTTAAGCTGTGGTTATTTTCCTCTGACGTTAATGTGCAATATTACTGACAACTGGAAACGTGTGTGGGTCTTTTAAGATTCATTTTTTTAAAGCAGATTTGTTTCAAAGAAATATTTTGTTATGAGTAATTTTGAGTGATTATGTAAAGAAATCATGATATGGGTTATTTCGAGCGATTTAAAATCAGTTATGAATATTTTTTTTTAATCCTGTTTTTTGAATCTCTTCGGCCAAGGTTTGCTATACTTTAAGCTGTGGTTATTTTCTTCTAACGTTAAAGTGCAATATTACTGACAACTGGAAACGTGTGTGTGTCTTTTAAGATTCATTTTTTTAAAGCAGATTTGTTCCAGAGAAATATTTTTTATGAGTAATTTTGAGTGATTATGTAAAGAAATCATGATATGGGTTATTTTGAGCGATTTATAATCATTTATGAATTAAGATTTTTTTAATCCTGTTTTTTGAATCTCTTCGGCCAAGGTTTGCTACTTTAAGCTGTGGTTATTTTTCTCTGACGTTAATGTGCAATATTACAGACAACTGGAAACGTGTGTGTGTCTTTTAAGATCCGTTTTTTTAAAGCAGATTTACTTTAGAGAAATGAGGTCATTTTAAGAGATCATGTTATGAGTTATTCTGAGTGACCAAGTAAAGCAATCATGTTATGAGTTATTCTGAGTGACCAAGTAAAGCAATCATGTTATGAGTCATTTTGAGTGATTTATAATAATTTATAAACTACGACCTAATAATGAATACTTTTAAATCTCTTTAACCAAAAAATGCTGATTTTAACTGTGGTTATTTTCCTCTGTTTTATGTGCAAAATTACTGACAGCTGAAAACACGAGTGTGTGTCTTTTATAGAATCAGTTCTTTAAACATATTTATTTTAAAGAAATCATATTTATTTAGATAAATTATGTCATGAGTTATTTTGAGTGATCATGAAATGATACCATGCTATGAGTTATTTTGAGTGATCATGGTAAAGAAATCACGTTATGAGTTAATTCGAGGGATTTATTATCATTTATGAGATATGATCAGATCACTGAATTTACAGCTCTGCTTGTATCTTTTTATGTTATTTGTGTTTTATGCAGCCATCAGAATATACAAGTGAAATCATCTCGTGATTTCTGAATTTATTTTTTTTCACACCAGGTTTATGAGTATAACTTAAGTTCTAGATCGATTTCATACAAGGCGTAAGTTTCCAACATGTGTTAGATAATCTAACTTAAAGTAAACTTTCAGCGTATAGTATCATATTAATTACTGCATTAAACAGTGGTTATTTTCCTTAAACCTAAAACATTACTGACAACTGTAAACACAAGTGTGTGTTTTTTAAGATCCATTCTTTAACCAAATTTTTTTAAAGACATCACGTTATTTAAAGTAATCATATTATGAGTTATTTTGAGTGATCATGTAAACAAGTCTTGCTATGAGTTATTTCGAGTGATTTATAATTTATATGATCAGATCATTGAATTAACAGCTCTGCTTGTGTCATTTTCAGTTATTTGTGTTCTATGCAACCAACAGAAGGTGCTAGCGAAATCACATCGTGATTTCTGAATTGTTTTCACCTCAGATAAATAAATAAAACTAATGTGTTAGATATAAGATTTAGATAAGATTAATGTATTAGATATAGGACTAATGTGTTAGATATAATGTGTTACATATAACATGCAAGTGTCCAACATGTGTGAGCTAATATAACGAGTGTGTAATTTAAGATACATTTTTAAGGTAGATTTAGAGATATCATGTTATGAGCTATGTTTTGAGTGATCATGTAAAGTAATCCTGTTATTTTGAGTGATCATGTAAAGATATCCTGTTATGAGTAATTTTGAGTGATTTATTATCATTTATAAACTATGACCGTATTTTTGAATTACCGGCTCTGTTTATGTCTCTTTCAGATATTTGGGTGTTATGCAGCCAACAGAAGGTGCAAGTGAAATCAACTGGTGCTTTGTGAATACTTTTTACCCAAGATTTATGTGTAAAATCCCAAGATTTATGCTTTAGATCGGTTACAAAAAAGACTTAAGTTTCCAAACATGTGTTAGCTAATACAACTTTAAGTAAACTTTAAATATAGATCATATTAAAGTAGAAAACAATAATATAAAAGAGCACATATATAAAATAAAATGTAATATTTTCTTAATATTAATTGCTATGAGAACTTCACCGAAATTCTTTTCCTATTTCTATGTATAACACTTTTTTTTTCGCACTCTTTGCAAAATGAATCCTATCCTAATTTAAAAGTTCGGCATTTTCGCTAGTATTTCACCAATAATCATTGCTTATTCGTACTTGGAAGAACGTGCACTTGCAAGTGCATGTTCTTTCAAGTTAAGAATGAACTCATAGCAGCTAACTAAGGCTTAACCTTCAATAAGAAGGTTAAGCCTTAGTTACTATGTGGAAACCCAAGACAGCGTAAATTTTTAAGTTTTGCTTGTGACCCTAATAAAGATATGTGGTTATCAGACAAGAACCTCGATTGGTGTAAAGAGATTGAGGTATACAAATACCTCTGAAACAAGCTGCATACGGAAAAATTTTGTTTCTTTATAGTCATGTGATTGATGAAAAAACAAACAAACAGAAAATGGTATATTTTTGTATTAACAAGTTTACTATTATAGTTATAATATAACCATGACTAAAATTTAATCAAAAATTGGAAATAAGAAACGCAGTGTATTTTAAGTCATAACACACATCTGAGGACCAATTTTTTTTATTTTTATTTCAGTTGAGAGAAAGCATTTCTGCGATTAGTTTTTATACCAGTAATGTGCTAATTGCCAACACATACATTGGTAAAAATACAGTGACTTTCAATGATATCAGTCCATTTTTTTAAGAAAAACTTCATCCATAAAATCTATTTATGAGTTTTTATTTATTAACTTATCTACTATTATTAGTTAGAACCCCATAAAAATTATTTTAATGAATATTTAAAAAATTGGTATGAAGAACAGTGAATTGATATGAATCTTAAATTCTTATATATATATATATATATATATATATATATATATATATATATATATATATATATATATATATATATATATATATATATATATATATATATGTATATATATATATATATATCCTTGATTTATCCTTGAATTATGAGCTATAGGTATAGTAATTTCTATAGTGAAATCTTTAGCCCTGAGATAACTGTTTAGAGGGAAACGTTGATAAATATTGATATTGGAAATATTGGAATATTATTGTTTAATTGAGGTGTTTAAACTGTTTATATTAAAAAAAAATACTTCGTAAAAACACAATAATATCAGCCATTATTTCAGTATGGCAGTATTTTCATGATACTGGAAATATTGAAATATTGATTGTATAATTGAGGCGATGAAACTGTTTACATTAAAAAAAATACTACATAAAAACACAATAATATCTGCCATTAGTTCAGTATGGCAGTATTTTGGTGATAGTGGAAATATTGAAATGTTGATTGTTTAATTGAGGCGATGAAACTGTTTACATTGAAAAAAAAATACTTCGTAAAAATACAATAATATCTGCCATTAGTTCAGCATGGCAGTATTTTCATGATACTGGAAATATCATGAAATATTGATTGAAATATTGATTTTTTTTATATATATATATATATATATATATATATATATATATATATACATGAGCATTTTAAACACATTGTATTGAATCAATAGGGTATATTTGAAGTTTAGACTGGAAAATATCTTAAAAATCCAAACGTAATGTTTGCTATTGTTGTTCATTGAAAGAATTATAATTTTACCTGGAAACTTTTCATACACCCTTATACAAAATTCACATAGAGACAGAATTACTAGTTTAATATCAATAAAGAATATAAATATGTGAGAGTATGTACATTATTTATGCTATTATGCATAGATTTATGTCAAATTATTCCAGATTTATTCCATGTTTACATGCATGCAGCACAATATTTGGAGATTTTCTCCTTCAAATTTCTATAAAAATATAATTGTGTTTAAGGGTCATAATCATCGACGTCATACGCAAATAAAGATGCACTGTTACAATTTTTCATTATTACAATTGTTCATATAAATAATTGTTTAGCATCCCCATTTTTGCTAATTGATAAGACCATAATTTTTCCTGAAAAAGTTTTAAATCTACCGTCAGTGACGATTAATTACATCTAAAATGCTTGATTTAGTGAGTCATTGCATATTAAAAAATCTCTATCAAAGTTTTAACTGTTATACTACTAGCCTTTATTCCATATTATTCCATATAAAATCTCTTTGAATACAAAACTTCAAATTCAGCTTTATTTCTGTTATATTGAAATTTGAAAATCTAGTCTTATCTAATTTCGTGGTGAGATCAAAAGAGCACTGAAGAAATTATTATCCGAATGATAACGCACACACACACACACACACAAACGAACCTTTTAATTAATAACGTTTCATCAAAGATAGATACGCAATGTTTACCTGCCGTCAAAGACTGATTACAGCATCAAAAAGGTAACTAATTTAATTAAGTCGTTAATTTTTTTCTTTTATCTTTATCAAAGTTTTAACAGTCACACTAAATTCCATATAAAATCTCTTTATGATGCAAAGCATCAATTTCAGGGTTATTGCTGTCATCTTGAAATTTGAAAATCTAGTCTTATCATCTAATTTCATGATGAGATCAAAACAGGGGGAGGAATTATTATCCGAATGATAACACAATGCACACATACACACACAAACAAACCTTTTAATTAGCAACGTTTCATCAAAGATAGATAGCCTAAACACTATGCAACAGAATGCATGAAGTTTCAGTATATTATCATAAAAAAGCGAATAAAAGAGAGTATGTTTGTATAACATAGTGTTACATAAATTTAAGTCATTTTAACATACATTTAAGTCATACAGTTAAATTTTTTTTGAGAGATTCGATAGCTTCACTCTGTTAAAGCATGCATAATTATATAATTAATATATACATTCATCCTACACACATACACACACTGTTATTCGTATCTATCTATCTATCTATCTATCTATCTATCTATCTATATATATATATATATATATATATATATATATATATATATATATATATATATATATATATATGTACATATATATATATATGTATATATATATGTATATATATATATATATATATATATATATATATATATATATATATATATATATATATATATATATATATATATATATAAATATATATATATATATATATATATATATTTATATATATATATATATATATATATATATATATATATATATATATATATATATATATATATATATATATATTTCGTTAACCAGTATCTACAAGCCTAACGTAGTGAAAATTATCGAAATTTTCGACTAAATGCACTCTATAATTTACTTTTAAATTCTACGTTCGACATTGCATAATTCCGTCAGAAAAGCCCACGAATAAGTCTCCGACCCCCCTCCCCAACCCCTCTGCTTTTCTTCGAAAGAAAAAACTTCGATGGCTGACTCATTAATTTATACGCGGCGCTTGCTTCCCGATGCCACCCAGCAGCAACATTCTGATGAATCGGCACTGCTCGCGCAAAAATAAATGTCAAAAGACCAAATCAATATTCACGTACCTTTATTAACCAGTCCCTAAATTATCGGTGCCTCACGGGAAAAAAATTTACATCCTACGGGCGATGATCCACATCTCTGCGACATATCACCTCAGACCGCAAGAAATTATCGAACCCGCTCATTAAAAAATCTGGCCGCGGCGGCGGGACCAATCGCGTCCCTTCCCCGCTCGTCTGTCAATCAACGTCCCTGGCGTCGCCGCGATTGGACGACAGCGGACACGCCCCACTCGACTGGATCTGCCAATTGCGACCGCTACTGTATTGCGCATTTGAAAACGGTAGTAGCAGGGTTAGATGCCTTACTACATATTTTTAGAAACCGACGCGGCAGAGTGGGTTTGGGTTCGTTTTTTTTTTTTTTTTTTCGTTTCTTTTTTATTATTGGTCCGCGGCGGGGGTTAAATTTAGGGGGAGAGAATTCTGGCGGTTTCTTGGTTTTTAGGGACGGTAATTTTAGCAGAGAATCAGTCTCGCTGGGTTTGACAGGCCGTATGCGAGGAATCCAGGAATGGATATGCGGCGCTATTTGCAGAAATTTCGCAGGAGAGGAGAAGTGCATTTGTTCTGTCGAGTTGAGAGCTCTCTCTTTAGAGCTCTATCGAGGGGAGAAAAAAAAAAAAAAATGAGAGTCCCCTTTTCCGAGATCGGGTTTCGCCACGGATCCGGATTATTTCGTGCTTTGCGTTTCTTTTTTGCTCTTTAACAAAATAAATTCGACTGCGTTTCACACACTGCTGGTTATTTTCTGCGTTGGAAATGATCTTCTGGAAATATTTGCGGGCATAATACCAGAAGATTTTTAACAAGGGGCTTCTGTTAGCGTATGTAAATGAACTCTCATTTAAAAAAATATATTAAGACTAGCTGAAAACCCGGAGTACATTCAAATTAACGCTACGGAGTACATTCAAATTAACTAGAACGGTCAATGTATGCAATTAATGCCAAAGATATGTTTAAATATATTTATAATAAATACAACGATCAATGTATGCAATTGATGTAAAAAAAAAAAAAAAAACCGACAAAATATATTTATAAAAAAATCGTAACGGATATTTTTATACATAAAATAATGTAGAGGGAAATATTCAAATTAAATCTAATAGTACATACTAAAGAATATAGTACAGTTTGAGGAACATACCTTTTACTGTATTTTAATATTTTTTTGGATAATTTCCATTCGTCTGCCGCATTAGCGAAAAATTTTTTTTTGTCTATTTCGTTGCTATGAAGGTGACGATAAAATAATTTAAAGTACCAGAAAAAGAAATCGCTGATCAGAATTTAATAAATTAAATTCTAAAAATTAATCTTTAAAAATTCACCAAAAAATTAGAAAATAGAGGTAAAGATTCGAAAAAGATTTCATTTTAAAGGAATTTTTATGATCTTTCTCGTGATATAAATTTTATAACCCTCAAATAATTATTTTTAATGCAAACTTAAAAAAAGTTACTAAAACAGCTTATTTAATTTTAAAAAATCTAAGAAGAATTTTTCAAAAATCTTTCTTAGTGCACCACTCGCAAAAATCGCAAGGGATATTTTTATAGACAAAATAATGTCCAATCGTCTGCCGCATTAGTAAGAAAAAATATTTTTTTGTCTATTTAGTTGTTATGTACGTGACGATAAATTTATTTAAAGTACAAGAAAAAGAAATCACATGATCAGCATTTAATAAATTAAATTCTAAAAATTAATCTTTCAAAATTCACCAAAAATCAGAAAATGGAGGTAAAGATTCGAAAAAGATTTCTTTTAAAGGAATTTTTATGATCTTTCTTGTGATATAAATTTTATAGCACTCAAATTATTATTTTAAATGCAAACTCTAAAAAAGTTACTAAAACAGCTTAAACATTTAATTTAAAAAAATCTAAGAAGAATTTTTCAAAAATCTCTCTTAGTGCACCCCGACACTATAAGAAGAATCGCCATGTAAAATTTCAGCCCTTTAGGTCCAGCGGTTTGGTCTGTGCGTTGCATGTCAGTCAGTCAATTAGTCAGTCAGTTACGGAGCTGTTTTATATATATAGACTAGCTGAAAACCCGTACTTCGCTACGGAGTACATTCAAATTAAATACAACGGTCAATGTATGCAATTCATGCCAAATATAAATATATATTATATGATAAATACGACGATCAATGTATACAATTGATGCACAATATATATATATATATATATATATATATATATATATTTATAAGAAAATCGTAAAGGATAATTTTATAGACAAAATAATGTAGAAGAAAATATTAAAATTAAATCTAATATAAAGAATACTAAAGAATATAGTACAGTTAATATAGTACAGTTTTTAGAACATTTCTTTTACTGTATTTTAATATTTTTTTGGATAATGTCCAATCGTCTGCCGCATTAGCAAGGAAAAAAAAATTTTTTTTGTTTATTTAGTTGTTATGCACGTGACGATAAATTTATTTAAAGTACCAGAAAAAGAAATCACGTGATCAGCATTTAATAAATTAAATTCTAAAAATTAATCTTTAAAAATTCACCAAAAATCAGGAAATGAAGGTAAAGCTTCGAAAAAGATTTCATTTTAAAGGAAATTTTATGATCTTTCTCGTGATATAAATTTTATAACCCTCAATGTATTATTTTAAATGCAAACGTAAAAAAAGTTTAAAAAACAGCTTAAAAATTTAATTAAAAAAAATCTAAGAAGAATTTTTGAAAAATCTTCCTTAGTGCACCCCTACACCATTAGAAGAATCGCCATGCAAAATTTCAGCCCTTTAGGTCCAGCGGTTTGGTCTGTGCGTTGTATGTCAGTCAGTCAGTGAATGAATGAATGAATGAATGAATGAATGAGTCAGTTACGGAACTGTTTTATATATATAGATAACCGCAGATAGTGAAACGGGTTAATAACAATTTTGTTTATATCCTTCTGTTTCTAGATGTAACTCGCTATCTATCTCAATTGAAATTTTCAAAACACAATTTTTAACCTTTCATTGAGATCTGGTAATCTCTTAATCAATAATTTCCAATTTCTACGCAAGTGTGTAAAAAAAAAAAGAAAAAAAAAATAGAAAAAAAAGGGCTATTTCTCCTATAAGCTAAAGAATAAATTAAAATTAAAAAAATAAAATAAAATGGCGGGCATAGACTGCCAAACAAATTAACTCAAAGCTTACCCTAGCATAACTTTTCAACAAAAGATAGCGCAGTTAAGCATTTCCCTAAAAATTTCGGCAATTTAAAAGTTAAAAAAAAATGGCATTTAGACTCGGGTATATTTTAAAGATGTTTAGGATAGCGTTTCTGGTTTCATATTTTTTTAAAAACTTCAATGGGGTGTAGCGCTGTGGTTTTGCCACAGTGACGTAAATACTAGGGAAAAATTGGGCTGCTGTTTCACCATAACCGTCACCTACTGAATTAGGGTATGTATGCATGTGTGTCTTTTCATTAGGATTGTATGTGTACTAGCATGTATGGTGCGTTGATCCCTTACTGTATGTTGTCTGTATCTTTTCATTTTCTATTGACTAACTGCTTCATTGTTGAACTCGGGGTCTTGGGATGTCTTTTGGTTATACCTGGATCCGATTCAGAAAGTCCCTCTTGAGGTAACTGATTTGGTTAGGTTCCCTGATGATGAGACCTGTCGGTTACCTCATACTTCTGGTTTAGTTCCGGCACTATTACAGAATCTTGCCTCTGGTGCGTGGATGCACTGAGTGCTTGATTTCTGTATTGTTTTTGTCTACATTCTTCTGATAATTATATAGCTCTGTTAAATTTAGTTTTATATATATATATATATATATATATATATATATATATATATATATATATATACTACACCGCAAATTTGTTGACCACTATATTACTTGAGCACCCTATAGGTGAACAAACACCGCTCCCTACGACAGTCCAGCACAGGAAATTCCATGCCTTATCTGTGATTCAAACCAGAGCCTACTGTGCTGAAGTTTGAAAGGTTAGCCAGTATGCGATGTAGGTGCATGGAAATACAATGTATAGTGTACACGCCATTCTAAATTTAGTATTCTCGAAAAACAAATCGGAAGTGTTTATTTAAAATGTTTATATCCTTTAAGATAATTTGTTCGTTAGAATGGTAGTCACATCATTATGAATCATCAACATATTAGAATGGTACTCACATACATTTTCAATTTTCAATTTATTTATGAACAAAATTAAAATGGCTATTAAATTATTTCCCAGTTGCTAAAAGAAGTGGTTTCGTATTTACTTTCCAGAAGTAATTAAAACATATTTTATTTGCTTAGATGTAGACTTACGTTTACGCAATTTAACAACAACATGTGTTTTGATTCATCTTGTGTAAATTCAGTTCACTTAAAGTCAATCAGAATTCTTACTGGTAGAAAATAACTGAACCACACAGCAAATATGGGATAAAAGATTCAATGATAGCTCAGGAGTTCGCTGGGTTTTACCTATGACTGTATTCTGGACACGAAGAATGTAAAAGCTCAACAGGTTGATAACTTTCAAATGATGACAAGCATGTTGTAGAACTAAATTTATTTATAGGTGAAAATTAGCTGAATACAAGGCAATATTAGCTACTTTTGCAGAAGAATGTCGGAATGTCTATACTTTAAAACTTGTAGATACATTGAAAAAGAAATTGGCACGAAATGTGCGCTCACAGTACATTATAATGCAATACAAATAGAACAGCTAGCAAAAAGACACGTCTCTCCTCCAAGACTACATACTACCGATTTACTTCGCAGGAAGGGAGAAAGCGATGGCAAGACTTCAGAAGTATCGCCATCTGTTGACAATGGTAAGAGTTAAATTTCAGTTAAAAAAAAAAAATCAAAATCCAACATTCTCCCGCCCTTGAAACCCTTTAGGGGTTTAGGGGAAACACTTTAGGGGTTTCAAGACACTGAATTACACAAAAAACTAAAAACTAACAATATTAAGAAGAATTGAAAAAGGTTACAAGACAATTCAAAACAAACATTGGTTAATTATAAAGCGTTAACTAAATGGCTACATGAAGAACTAGTCTAAAGGTAGTCTACAAAGTTTTGTGATGGGACGGGTAAGTTGACCTGAATCGCACCAATGAAGACTTGTGTAGTGAGTTCCGTCACTGCTTCAAGATGCATTGCTCGCGTGACAAAACACACAAAAATCTCAATGTAAACCTTGAAGGATTTTTTACCCCGGCCAATTCTTTCCTTGGCAAGAAACGGTCCTGCAAAGTCAACACCTGACGTTGAGAAGGCCTTGGATGGTGTGACTCTTGAAGCTGGTAAAACTCCCATAAGCTCACTCATAGCTGAAGCAGAGAGACGAAAGCAAGTTTTACAGCTTTTTACAAATCTACGGACCACATCTCTTCCACAAGGGATCCGAAATTTCTGTCTTATTACTGAGAGCAAGAGTTGAGGCGATGCATGCAAATGTTTTAAATGAAAGTGCTGAACGATAAGAGTTGTCAAATGATGTTTCTTGGGGATGATAGCTGGATGTTTTGAATCATTAGAGAGAATGGAATTTCTAAGTCTCCCACCAACTCACAACACATCCTCATTGTCCAAGAATGGGCACAGTGCAAGAATTTTGCTGGAAGTCTTCAATGCCTTTCCTGTTTTTAAGCAATGTAACTCTTCTCCAAATTCTGCATTCTGGACAAGTTTGACTAATGTTGCTCTTGAAAGTTCAGCGGATGTTAAATAACTTATATTTCTTTCAGCTGAAGATTTTCTAGTATTGTTTAGGAAACGTAGAACCCAAGCAAAAATTCTACAAAGTTTGGTGAATGATGAAAACTTGGAGATAACTGATAGTGGCTGAAATGAAGCTTTTCCTTTGCTCAATGAGTTGTGATTCTTGGAATGAAAAACTTGTAGATGATTGCTCATTAAAAATTGCTCTGAAGGCTGCCTGAGAAAACTGGGACCCTGAGTCAAGAGGTCACAAGACAAGCATTCTGAAGGTAGAAGACCTCTGGTGCCACAGTCGGCAGGGTTATCCACACCTGGAACATGGTTCCAGTGTACTTCTGTGCAGCTTCCTGTATCTTGGCTACTCGATTGGTTACAAAAGGGAGCCAATGGCGAGGTTCTGAGGCAATCCACGAGAGTGCAACTTGAGAGTCAGTCCATGCAAAAGTTTTGCTGAAAGGAATTTCTAATGTTGGTAGAATAGATTCCAACAATGTTGCTAAAAGTAATGCTGAACATAACTCAAGTCTTGGAAGGGACTGAGTTTTGACTGGAGCAACTCTAGTTTTTGAAGTTAAAAGTGATACTGTAATGTTATGATCTTGAGTGACTGAGCGAATATACACAACCGCACAGTATGATTTTTCTGATGCATCACAAAAGGCAAGAATTTGGATATCAATAGGCTGGGTACACATGACAAATCTAGGTAATTTAAAGTTGGCCAGCAAAGGTAGCTGTGAGTGGAATATTCTCCTAGAAGAAAGTGATTCACTGAGAACATCATCCCATCCTAGATTTTGACTCCATAGTTCTTGTATGAAGATTTTAGCAATGATGACAACTGGTGCTAACCAACCCCTCGGGTCAAATAATCTGGCAATGTCTGAAAGGATTTTACGTTTGGCCAGGTCTTGATGATTACAAATTGTGATGGATACATGAAAGGAATCTGTACCTGGATACCAATCGATACCAAGAACCTTGATGGATTCACTGTCTTCAATAGATAATGATTGGTTTATGGCTTTAGAATCAGCAGGAATACTCTTCAAAACTGCTGGAACATTGGAACTCCCCTTGTGAAGTCTGAAGCCTCCCCGAAGCATCATCTCGGATAGTTGACTGGCTAGTTGTTCAGCCTTTAACTCAGAGCTCTTATAGAGAATATACTCACTTCTACCTAGACTTGGGTGTATATAATTTGAAGTGGCACTCTAAATGAATTTCATACAAACACAGATTATGCATGAAACAAAGTTTATTGAATTCGTTGCACATATAGAATTCGCTTTTACAGCAATAAGCATACGTACTACTTGTACGGAATATATAAATACAGCTTTCAAGAACAATATATTTTTCAATACTCACGAACAGTAAGTCAAACCAGCAATTCTGCCACGTAAACTTTGGGCCCCCTAAGCACTAGCTCAGGATAGTACTGGAGCTGCATACCTCGTAGCTCCCTATCGCTTATCTATCAACTTTAACAACCTTCTTCAATCCTAACCACCTTCTTTTATTAAAGACGCTGCATGGTATTTATACTAAGCGCGTATGCCGAAATTAGCATATCCCAAGCAGCTTCTTTAATTCATTCACTCAAAAATTCGATTCTTGTGAATTGAATCTTGTGTATACCTTACACTGGCCTCCCTCGAAAAAAAAAATTAGGTAACTGAGGTGTGAACGGCTTCAGTTAACTAATTGAAAACGCGTGCTGGTCTGACTTTTTACATAATGGGTGGCAAAGTCAAAAAACCTTCCACACGTTGTGTGGAGGAAAAACGTCACTACCATTTTACAAAACAAACCCCGAAGGGTCCAGGTGACACCATCACACAGTGATTTGCAGAGTTGCGGATACTGGGCTGGCCAACTGCGCCCTAAAAAATCTGTTTTAGTTAAAAGTATCAACACAATTGCACAGCATGACATTTCTTGACTGTTTGTATCTGCTCTTCCCCAATCACAATGTACATGTGTTATGTTTTGTGAAGTTAGTATGTTAGTTAGTTGTTATCTGTAGTTAGTATGTATTTTTTATTTTTAGTCACTACATGTCCCCTTCAAAAAATTATAAAACAACAGTATGCCGCTTTTTTTTCAGTGGCTCACCCCTTCCCCTCAAAATGTTTACACAGTATATACAATGGGGAATTTCAAACCAATTTGGTTCGGTTTTATTAAAGGGTGGGAGTAAGAATAAGAAAGTTGATACAAGACTTGTTCCTCATGAATGCAGCAACTTCCCTGCACCAGTCTGTCCAATCCGTGGAACCTCTCTTGATGGTCGCAGTCCTAGTTAAGGGATTCGTTGACCGTGTGGGCATCCTTCGTGCACCAGGGCGTTGGTTCTGTGGCGCTGGTCTGGCTTGACTATGGACAGGAGGTCTCTTGGGAGGAGGCCAACCTTGCTGGGCGGCTGATATCTTGCGTTTCCTGTACTTATGCAAAGGAGCTTTAAAACTGCAATTCCTCCTTTTGATAACCTTGTGTACCTTATGTGTGCCACGTTCATCCTTTGATGGAGGTTTTGTAGTGCACCCTTTTCTTTTCTTCGTACTTTTGCTTGTATCGGTATTAGATTTTAGTGCAGATTCTAAATTTTCAAACTTATACGCCGCACCAACGCGTTTACAAATTGTTTCGCTGCTTGTTTCATGTTTTTCAACAAACTGACTCTGTTTTTAGTATTGATGCTTATGCGACTTCTTGTTTACCGTCTTAATTACTTCAGTATTAGCAGTTTTAATGCTGGAACCTGAATGCGATTTTTCACGTTTTTTATCCCCCTTAACTTTAGTTTTATCCTCTTTTGACGACAAAGTCTCTTTAAAACGTCCTTCTTCAGAATCGCTATCATTTAAATTCTTTAACATTGCTTCAGTTTTAGGAAGATTAAGCTTTTCGTACTGGTTTCGTTTTAATGCAAACTACGTCTATAACTTCCGAAGCATCAGCTAAACTACTTACAGTATAACTCTGTGTCAACTTTTCATCCTGACTCTCAGTATGTTTTTCGTGTACTTTATTTAAAACCATATTATCAACCTGGCCTACAGCATCCTCATTCGGATGGAAACTTGAAATAATATCATCATTACCTAGAGAGTTCCTACTATCGTTTAAAGAATTTTTATTGTCGTCAACTAATAAGTATTCACTAACTTCCGTAACACATACTTCGTCATCTACTAAATTTCCTTCATTAACAGATGTGGGAATATCATCTAAATATCAGGTATAGCATTAATAGAAGTATCAGATGATATATTTTCTAAACCACTAGCATTAGTACCGGCACTATTTTCAGAAATTTGTACTGGAATTACCGCATTATTCCAGCTAGACTCACTTTCATTTTACGCCACAAAAATATCCCGACTTTCACTATTCTCAAAATAATGATTACTGCTCGGACAAGTTAATACATTTGACCACACAGTTTCAACAGGTTGAACCATATCATGTGAAACAACTTGCCAGTGCAAGTAAGGTGCTTCCATATTATTTACTTTAAGTGCACTAATTTCATTGTAACGCCGGGAGCTTCTATTATTTCGCCCACGATACTGCTTTCGCTGCTGGTTTGAAACTCGCGAAAAATTTTGGCGCGGGTGTATAAAACTTCTCGTACCTGAATGAGGGTACGGGGTAGCGAAGAAATGCCTATTGTCATGTTTAGCTAAAGCTTGAAGGAGGGTAACCTTGCTTGTAATTGTTTGATTATCTAAAAAATCTTGAACACTTGGCTTCAAACGTTGGATAACTATTTTTAAGATTACCGCTTCCGTCACCCCTTCTAGATATTCTTCACACTTGGAAATCTTTTCCATAGCAAAATCTAACGCAGACTGACCTTCACGTTGCCTTAGCGCATAAATTTCCGCTTCTATTTGACTTTGATTAAAGGTCTTTGGAAAAACGCTAAGAAACTGTTGCTTGAATGACAAATAGTCAAAAATCAGATTACTGCTTTTCATACACGTGTACCACTGATATGCACTACCTCTTAAAGCGGCTACAGCAATTTTAAGTTTCTCCCCCTCTGGGGTGCATTGTTGCTGAAAGTAATACTCAATTTTCTTTAGAAATTGACTTGAGGGGCCGCCATTGAAGGTGGCTTCGAATGGCGCAATTTGCTGAACCATAATTACCCGAGGAAAATTTCCAGCAGGGTTTTGTTCTACAACACTCATTTTCAAATAATATATAAGTACTTGCAACAATTTTATCAATATAAGTACACAGTACACAGTTTAACTTTAATTATGTTGTTCGTTATAGATGTAACGAGAACAACCAGGGTATATATAAACTTTCGGGCGCCAGTATAGAGAATATACTAAGGGGGCACTCTATTTGAATTTTATACAAACACAGATTATGCATGAAACAAAGTTTATTGAATTCGTTGCACATATAGAATTCGCTTTTACAGCAATAAGCATACGTACTACTTGTACGGAATATATAAATACAGCTTTCAAGAACAATATATTTTTCAATACTCACGAACAGTAAGTCAAACCAGCAATTCTGCCACGTAAACTTTGGGCCCCCTAAGCACTAGCTCAGGATAGTACTGGAGCTGCATACCTCGTAGCTCCCTATCGCTTATCTATCAACTTTAACAACCTTCTTCAACCCTAACCACCTTCTTTTATTAATGACGCTGCATGGTATTTATACTAAGCGCGTATGCCGAAATTAGCATATCCCAAGAAGCTTCTTTAATTCATTCACTCAAAAGTTCGATTCTTGTGAATGGAATCTTGTGTATACCTTACACTCTCTCCAGTCATGATATCGTCTACGTAAAAGTCTCTGAGGCAGACATTAGAAGCTAAGGGAAAGTTGATCTTCTCATCAAGTGCAAGTTGTTTCATTACCCTGGTAGATAAGTATGGAGTGCTAACTGTGCCGTACGAAACAGTGACAAGACGATAAGTTTCTATGGGTTCACTGGGCCTGTTTAGCCAGAGTATCCTCTGCAGATCAGCATTAACTGGTTGAACTCTGATCTGTTGAAACATCTTCTCCACGTCAACACAAATTGCAACAGGAAAGGTTCTGAAGCGGAGGAGAATGTGATAAAGCTCTTGCTGCACTCTTGGTCCTGTATAGAGTACATCATTTAGAGAGAGTCCTGACGATGATTTGGAGGAACCGTCAAACACGACTCGCAACTTTGTGGTAGAGCTGGTCTCCTTAAACACAGCATGATGAGGTAGGTAGAACTGGGGATTTTCACTCTTTTCTGAGTCTGGAACTTTGCCCATGTGCTGAAGCTCTATGTATTCTTTAATGAAATTTCTGTAGCGTTCATAAACCTCTGGTCTGGAAACAAGATTTTTCTCTATTGACTGGAATCGACGCATTGCAGTCCGGAATGAGTCACCTAAGAGAGTTGAAGAGGTATGGCAAGGTAGTTTCACCGTCTACCTTTCATCATCGTTTCGTGAATATGTAGCTGCAAAATGGTCTTCACAGGCCTATTCCTCTTTAGTGAGCAAGTTGGCTTTCGGAACTTCATCCAATTTCCAAAATTTGCTAAGCAACTCTTCCGTTTCCAGTTGGATGTGGTTCACATGGATAAGTGGTGGATCTGAGTTTCCATGTTTACATTTCCAGAAATGACCCATCCCAGTTCTGATCTAACAGCGAAAGGACAATCTTCAGTTATTTTAATAATTTCTCCTTTTAGCATTGGCAAGGCAATACTAACACCGAGTAGAATGTCAATAGCACCTGAATGAAAGAAATTTGGATCTGCTAGCTTGAGATCACAGAAGGGAATTGCTGTCCCAGATGGTAAGGAGAAATGAGGAATATCACCAATGATTTTGTTGATGACAAAAGCTGATGTCACAAATGTAGGAGAGTCCTTGAAATAAGGAGAAAACTTGAGGGTTGTGACCCCATTAGTATGTGTGTTGGTTGAACCAAGGCACGATATCTGCACTCTTGCCTTGTTTCTGGCAAGACCTAAACGATTGAAGCATGTCTATGTTATAAAGGAAGCCTGGGAACCTGGGTCAAGAAGAACTCTACAATGTTGATACTGATTTGTAGATTCAAGTAATTTCCCTATAGCAGTGCATAGAAGCACTTGATTTTGAGCAGATTGAGATTATACACAAGACGATACATTTGTAATGGATTGCTGAGGTACAGCTGTTGACTCAGTTGCTGCATCAGAAACTGGCAAAAATTCCATGGCATGTGGAGATAACACTGTAGAATTATTCGATTTGGTTGATTCCAAATGAAGCAATGTATTGTGTCTTTTGTGACACACTCTACAAGTGTAATTGCTAGGACAATTGGCTAATTTGTGAGCCCTAAGACAATTAAAGAACAGACGTTTGTCCTTGGAGAATAGTAAACGTTGTGAGGTGTCCAATTTTTGAAGTTGTTGCACTGATGAATCATGTGCTCATTACTTTTACAACAACTGCAACAGCTCTTGACTTGAGCTGTAAAAGTAGACAATCGTTGTGGTTTCCCTGAATTTGAGACATTTGGTTGTTGTGGTTTGAATACTGGTTTATGTGGTGGTTGTTGCTTCAGTGTACGTGCATGGTGGATGATGAATTTTGGCAATTCCTCAAGTGTAGGAATGCTGTCATCCCCAAGCCCTCTTTCCCACCATGCTCTTGTTGATGGGTCAAGATTTTAAATAATCAGATATACAAGAATGCTATCTGCAAACCCACTTGGCTGCAGATCGAGGATCCGGAGAGAACGAGTAAGGGCCTGTTCACATAGGAGTCCGTTGCGTTGCGTTAAGGAAAAGATGACGTTGAGACGAAAATAAACCAATCATATGCCTTCAAACGATTAGCAATGAAATTTTTAACGCCTATGATTGGTTTATTTTCGTCTCAACGTCATCTTTTCCTTAACGCAACGCAACGGACTCCTATGTGAACAGGCCCTAACTTCCTTTGAAGGGAATGGATGACAGTTGTGATGCGTCGGGACTCTACTACACTGCGGTACAGTTACAATTCTTCTAATTAGGGTAAAAACTAATTGTCTCCTGTTAGAGTACCTCTCCCTTAGGAGATCCCATGCAATCTGAAAGTTTGCATCAGTAATTGGGAGTGATTGAATAACACGAAGGTCATCACCCTTTAATGCTCCCACCAAATATTGGAGTCTTTGAGCATCTGATAATTTACTATTTTGCACAACTGAAGCCGAAAATAGATCGCTAAAGGACAGCCAGTCCAAGTTGCTACTGCCAGAAAAACTAGGAATACGTAACTCCGGATGTCTTAAGGGGACAGTGGACTTTCGAAATTGTGAAATTTGTCCAAAAATTCGATTTTTTTTATTTTATTGAATTTCGAAACTACGGACGAGATGGAATGTGCTGCAACAAGAACTTTTAAATGCTGTGATTACTTTCCTAGTTATAGGCATTTGTATTTAATTTAGATATTATATGGTGACTAATAGCAATAACTTTAAATGTGTTTTTCTAAAAATAAAAATTTTCATGTCATACGAATATTGAAACTGCTCCAGGCGCATTTCTAATGATCGTATTGCTTTGAAATTTAAGTTTTATATATTTAACTGTACATCAAATAAATCTTATTGAAAAAAATTATGCTTCGTAGCTCAGAATTTCTGAATTTTGTACTTTAAATGATTTATAGTTATTTTGCGTAATAAAAAGGGTGTTTTCACTATTATTATTTTTTTCTCTCTATATTTTTAATGACTGCCTAAAATAAGCAATAAGTTTCATTGTTAGTTCTATAAGGTATCCTGTAAATAAAAATTACCATATTATATGCAAAAGAAATTGGCATGGGACATTTTTAATTAGGCCAATTTTTGATATACTTAATAATTCATAATTCATAAATTATTAATATTTCATCTTTAAATTTTAAACACTTTTACATATCTATGGTACTAATCACATTCAAATTTTAAATAAATCTATTCAAAACAAAATAAAGTTAGGTTTGAAGGTCCACTGTCCCCTTAAATTAATGGTTGAAATTTCATTAATCTTCCTTGATTCCCCTTGACAAATCACCTTGGCTAATTCACTGTTTCTAAGTTTTAGTTTATCATCTGCACGGAGAACAATTAATTTATATCTATCAATTGTATTTTGAATCTCTTGTGATTCAGACAAATACATATCAAACTCATCCTCCTTGCATGACTCAAAAATTTTGCCGAAAATATCTGAACATTTTCCGTTTAGGTCAGAAATTTTATCTTTAAACAATGTGATCTCTGTATTATCTAAGCCAAAAGCCTGTGATTCTAACGCTTCTTTCAATTTTGCAACAGACGATTTTAGTACCATTTTTTCGACTGATAGTCTAGGAGTAGTCTAGGAGGTAGTCTAGGAGTAGCTTGTCGGGCTTCGGACTTGGGGGTGATCAATTCGAATCCAGACGAGCGCCATAAAGGGACAAAAAAAATCTTCAGATTTTTCAAAAACATTTTATTACTTTAAGAATTTTTCTGTTTTTTTTCCCCGCTTAAAATGACGTTTAAATTACGTTTCTATCTTAATTAGAACAGGAGATATAAATTTTTTTTTGTTGAAATACTCTATTAGCAGCCAATCTTTGTTTAAACCTTTAAATGCGTTTTTCTGCACGATGGGTTTTTTCACCATTTCTCGCCTTTAAATTGTTATAAGTCAAGAACCGTTAAAGATAAATGGTTCAAACTTGAAACATGTCTTTTTCAATTATTTCACTTTAATTCTGATTCAGCAAATTTGAAAAAAACTATTCACTTTTAAAAATATGATTAATTTAAAAAATTTAAATTAGAAAAAATTTAATATTTAAAAAAATACTGAATCAAAATTAAAACTTATATATTTCAGTTTAATTAAAGAAAAAAATTCTGTAATTCGACTTAGAATATTTCGAGTTATAACGATTTTAAATTACCCCACTTTTTAAAAAAATTTTAAATTTTAAATTTATAAAAACTTTATGAGAAGTTTAATGATGTGATTTTGTGCAAACTATATGATTAACCATCACAAAAAAATTCAAAATTCTAACTCAATAAATAAAATTTTTTAAATGTGTCCCGGACCTCCTTAAACACCTTCGTGTCTAGTTTGGATATAGGAACGCTAAATCTGTAGACCAACTGTCCTTCCATGTTGTTAGGGGAATGGGAGAATGTACGAGACCTCCATATGTCCTTCAAGGAGTTGATCAGTCGAAATTGAGTTGGCTCCTGGCTCAAGTTGGGCTCCGACCCCTGTGGTGCCATTGTAAACTGGAGACGCGTTCCTCTGCCCGCAGTCGAGACCTGGTCGGGCATGTATCGGCTAGGAGTATAAATCACAACAACACAACACGTATTGTTGAAACTCCTTGGCCTCTTAACTTCCTGTGACTAAGGAACTTATTGAAATCTAGTTATGTCTTTCAATAAGTTCCTATATTGGAATTCCTATTCAAGTTCCTATTCAATAAGTTCTAGGTTGTTGTTGTAACTAATCCCTACTGATCTAACGGCGGTAGATCAGGTCCATGAATCCATATATCCCCAGTAGGTCCATTAAATGGCGAGGACCTGTAATAAATTCCTGCCTAGAAGAAGTGATGGTTATGTCTGTTTCTTAGCCTAACATTACACATCTGTTATTTATCGGTGCAGGACTTGGATATCGATAACAATTCATTTCATTTTAAATCGAGGCTTGCTTCACATAATCTATCTAAGAAGTAAGGATAATTTTATGCACCTGGAGATAAAAATTGCTATAATAATTAGAAATAAAAAAAATAAGTGGTATTGTATCTCTACTTTTATGTATGTAATGGGACATTTTATTTTGAATTCCGGTTTGAAGTTTTCAGCTAGTCTTAATATAAAAAAGAAAAAACTAACAAGAAGCAATTAAAATAAATAAATGTCCAAACATCTAACGAAAATTAGCAATAGGGTTGAAATATTATAAAAACTGAGCTTATTAACTATCTGAATAAATTAGAAACAAATGAAGATTTTAGAAAAAAAGAGAAAAAATCCAACAAAGTCAAACGTGTACAAAAACTTTAATTGCAAATTGAAGATTGTTTCGTATGATTTGCTTGAGAAATGAGGATAATTTTGTGTACTTGGAGATGATAATTACTCTTATAATTAAAAACAAAAAAATAATAATGTGTTTTGTATTCCTACTTTGATATAACCGAAGTAAAGTTTTATTTTTTGTCCCAAAAGTTCTAAAAACATTGTTTAAATCGTTGCATTCCACTGTTCAGTCTCAGTATTTAAGAACCCCCCCCCCCCCCCCCCCCCCCAAAAAAAAAAAAAAAAAAAAAAGAAAAAAAATTGCAGTAATTCAAGTTAATAAAGAGCATAATGTGGTTGAAGTTTTATAAAAACACATCATGTGAGATGCAAAGTTTTTAGAAATAAATCGGTTTCCAAACAAATCGAACACGTACCAAAAAATGTCATTACAAATTGAGAATTTCTTTGTATAATCTATTCGAAAAATAAGGATGGTTTTTATCCCGTTGACACAAAAGTTTCTATAAAAATTAGGAAAAACAAATATGGGGTATTGCTTTCCAACTTTGATGCATCCGATACAAAGTTTAATTTTTAATATTTTTGTCAGAACACTTTTAAATTTGATGTTTACATGGTTGCATTACAGTATTCAATCTTAATACATGTATACACTGAAGAGCCAGAAAACCTAGTACTAAACTAAAGTAAACTCACGGCGCTACAGTCCGATGTGGACCAGGGCCGGTGGTGCCCATCTCCGCTTTCTTGACCTTGGGGTGCCATACAGCATATGTCTCAGTCAGGTGGTCAACCTGACGTGGGACCCCCAGAGTTTAGTTCCCAAGCATGCTTGGTCCTCATTTTATCGACCCACTCAAGGGATGAAAGGCTGAGTCGACCTTGCCCAGTCGCAGGGTCGAACCCTGGACCTGTGGGATGGCAGCTTGACGCTTTTAGAAAAACTAGTACACCTGCCTAAAATCGTGTAGGGTCCCCACGATCACACAGAAGTGCTGCAACACGACGTGGTATGGACTCGAATAATGTCTGAAGGTACTCTGGAGGCAATTCACACCATGAATCCTATAAGGCAGTCCCCAAATAAATAGGATTGCGAGGGGTGGAGATCTCTTCTGAACAGCACGTTGCAAGGCATCCCAGATATGCTCAATAATGTTCATGTCTGGGGATTTAGGTGGACAATTGAAGTGTCTAAAGTAAGAAGAGTGATCCCGGAGCCACTCGATAGCAAGTCTCAACTTGCGGGATATCGATGTCCTGGTGGAATTGTCCAAGTTCGTCGGAATGCACAATGGACATGAATGGGTGTAGATGATCGGACAGGATGCTTATATACCCGTCACCTGACAGAGTCGTCTCTAGACGTATCAAGGGTCCCATATCACGCCAACTGCCTACGGCCTCCTATACCATCGCAGAGGCTCCACCAGCTTGAACAGTCCCCTGTTGACACGTAAGGTCCATGGATTCAGGATGTTGTCTCCATACCCGTTCACGTCCATCCGCCCGATACTATTGGAATAGGGATGCGACATCGACAACAAAACATCGATGTTTTGAAATAGCGATATTCAATATTAAAACATCGATGCTAATAAAACATCGCCCACAAACCATCGATGTTTTTGAACATCGATGTTTTTGAACATGCATTCTTTAAAACTGGTTTAGTAACGGTACTTTTGGGAGGCATCTTAATATTAATAAACGTTAACTTATTTAAAACCAGAACAGCACAAAAAATTAAATGGCCGCTCTCGTGTTTATACTGTTTATAAAATAAAACGCCATGGCAGGTTCTGGAGTGTCGAGAACATTCCAAGCGCCCTGATTGGTTCATTGGTTGTTGATTGCCATTTGTCTCGTTGCTAAAGGATCGTTCCCCCTTTTGTATTCGTCCTTTTCAGAACTCAGACTTACATTTACTGAGTGTGATATTTATGCTACGTGGTTTTTTTTTTATTATGGTACTTTTTCATTAAAAAAAAACCCCATCAAGACAACGTAAAACATCGAGCACAAAACATCGATGTTTAAAAAAATAGACTTCAATAAAAACCATATTTAGAACATCGACGTTTTTATCAAAACATCGATGTTTTGAAAACATCGACATCGATGTCGCATCCCTAAATTGGAAACAAGATTCGTCAGACCAGGCAACGTGTCTCCAGTCATCACAGTCCCATGGGGGTGTTGGCGGGCCCAGGCGAGGCGTAAAGCTTTGTTACGTGTAGTCAACAACGATACACGAGTGGGTCTACGGCTCCGAAAGCCTATATCAATGACGGTCCGTTGAACAGTTCGCATGCCGACACTTGTGGATGCCCAGCGTTGAATTCCGCAATTTGAGAAAGTGTTGACGTCTATCTCATTTAACCCTTTGAGGGGCGCCGTTTGCACAGAGCAAACGCCTAAATGTAGTCTTTTTTTCACTTGCATTCAATGTATTCTAGTTAAATGAGCAGAAAAATGGCTAGTGCTTCCATCTGTTATCAGTTTAAAGAAGTTAAAACATTTTGCAATCTTTAATTGGAAAAATTTTCAAGATTATTTTAGGTTAAAAAAAAGCGGGAAGAAATCTACAACGTGCAAACGGTGTAGGTTGTTGCCCCTGAAAGGGTTAAGGATTCTCGTCAGTAGTCGACGGTCCCGTTCATTCAAGACCTTTTTATCCGGCCGCACCGCTGTCGGAGATTTGATGTTTTACCCGATACCTGATATTCAGGGATACACTCCTTAAATTGTCGTGCGCTAAAATGCTACCTCGGAGTTGCTATGTCCCATCTCTCGTGCGCCGACTATAACGCCACGTTCAAAGTCACATAAATCGTGATAGTCTGCCATTGTGACTTCAGGAATCGATCTAACAGCTTCGCCAGACATCCGTTGTCTTATATAGGCACTGCCGACCGCATCGCGTTACGCTGATTCATTGCATATCTCTGTTATTTGCATGGGCACTCTTGTACCAGTTTTTTGGATCTTCAGTGTATATACTGAAGATAAAAAAAACTCTAATTATAATTAGAGCTTTATTTACTCAAATTAGAGTAAATAATGATACTAATATCAAAAGGAAACTGGCGATGTAGTTGAAGTTTTATAAAAACACAGCATGTTAGCAAATGAAGTTATTAGAAATTAATTAGTTTTCAGCCAAATCAAACGTACCAAAAAATTTCAATACAAATTTAGAATCTATTCGAGAAATATGGGTAATTTTATGCACGGGGAGATAAAAATTATTTTAATAATTACGATCAAAAATATATGGTATATTGTATCCCTACTTTGATGTATCCGAAGCGAAGTTTTATTTTTGATTTTTTTTTGTCATCATGACACTTTAAATGCATTGTTACATTGTTGCATTACACTGTCGAATTTTATAATTTAAACAAAAAAATATCAATAATTAGAGTAAATAAAGATGCTAATATCTGAAGAAAACTGGCAATATGGTTTAAGTTTTATAAAAACACAGCATATAAGAAGCAAATGAAGTTATTAGAAATGAATTGGTTTTCAACCAAATCAAACGTACCAAGAAATTTCATTACAAATTTAGAATCTATTCGAGAAATATGGGTAATTTTATGCACTGGGAGATAAAAATTATTTTAATAATTACGAACAAAAATATATGAGGTATTATATCCCTACTTTGATGTATCCGAAGCGAATTTTTATTTTATATTTTTTTTTGTCATCATGGCACTTCAAATGCATTGGTACATTGTTGCATTACACTGTCGAATTTTATAATTTAAACAAAAAAATAGCAATAATTAGTGTAAATAAAGATACTAATATCAGAAGAAAACTGGCAATGTGGTTTAAGTTTTATAAAAACACAGCATATAAGAAGCAAATGAAGTTATTAGAAATGAATTAGTTTTCAACCAAATCAAAAGTACCAAAAAATTTCATTACAAATTTAGAATCTATTCGAGAAATATGGGTAATTTTATGCACTGGGAGATAAAAATTATTTTAATAATTACGAACAAAAATATATGAGGTATTATATCCCTACTTTGATGTATCCGAAGCGAATTTTTATTTTATATATTTTTTTTTTGTCATCATGGCACTTCAAATGCATTGGTACATTGTTGCATTACACTGTCGAATTTTATAATTTAAACAAAAAAAATAGCAATAATTAGAGTAAATAAAGATACTAATATCAGAAGAAAACTGGCAATGTGGTTTAAGTTTTATAAAAACACAGCATAAGAAGCAAATGAAGTTATTAGAAATGAATTGGTTTTCAACCAAATCAAAAGTACCAAAAAATTTCATTACAAATTTAGAATCTATTCGAGAAATATGGGTAATTTTATGCACGGAGAGATAAAAATTATTTTAATAATTACGAATAAAAATATATGGGGTATAAAGATACTAATATCAGAAGAAAACTGACAATGTGGTTTAAGTTTTATAAAAACACAGCATATAAGAAGCAAATGAAGTTATTAGAAATGAATTGGTTTTCAACCAAATCAAACGTACCAAAAAATTTCATTAAAAATTTAGAATCTATTCGAGAAATATGGGTAATTTTATGCACGGAGAGATAAAAATTATTTTAATAATTACGAATAAAAATATATGGGGTATAAAGATACTAATATCATAAGAAAACTGACAATGTGGTTTAAGTTTTATAAAAACACAGCATATAAGAAGCAAATGAAGTTATTAGAAATGAATTGGTTTTCAATCAAATCAAACGTACCAAAAAATTTCATTACAAATTTAGAATCTATTCGAGAAATATGGGTAATTTTATGCACGGAGAGATAAAAATTATTTTAATAATTACGAATAAAAATATATGGGGTATAAAGATACTAATATCAGAAGAAAACTGACAATGTGGTTTAAGTTTTATAAAAACACAGCATATAAGAAGCAAATGAAGTTATTAGAAATGAATTGGTTTTCAACCAAATCAAAAGTACCAAAAAATTTCATTACAAATTTAGAATCTATTCGAGAAATATGGGTAATTTTATGCACGAGGAGATAAAAATTATTTTAATAATTAAGAACAAAAATATATAGGGTATTATATACCTATTTTGTTGTATCCGAAGCGAATTTTATTTTTGATATTTTTGTCACGGCACTTCTAAATGCATTGTTTGCATCGTCGCATTACACTGTTCAACCTTAATATTAAAAAATAATAATAACAGTAATTAAAGTAAATAAAGATCCTAATAAAGGAAAGAAATTAGCAGTGTGATTGAAAATATTAAAAAAGCAAACAAAAACACTGAGAAAATGATGTTTGAGTAGGGTTCCAACCAAAAGATACACGTAAAAAAATTTTCATTGCAAATTGAGGCTTGTTTTATATAATCTATCTGTGAAATAAGGATAATTTTATGCAAGTGGAGATAAATATTACTTTAATAATTAGGAATACAAAAATAAGCGGTATTGTATCTCTTCTTTGATGTATCCAGTGTGACATTTTGAGTTCAGTTTGACGTTTTACTTTGTCACAACACTTCTAAATGCATTGTGCTTGTCATTGTATTACGCAGTTCAATCTTAAGATAAAAAAAGAAATAACTAGAAGTAATTAAAAAAAGACCCTAATATATGCAGGAAACTAGCGATATGGTTTAGACATTTCAAAAAGATATTTAGAAGCAAATGAAGTTTTTAGAAACAAATCCAGCAAAATCAAACATGTATACAAAAAATTTCATTACAAATTGAGGCTTGTTCCGAATAATCTGTTTTAGAAATGAGCATAATTTTATGTAAGTGGTGATAAAAATCACTATAATAATTAGGAATTAAAAAAGGTGTATTGTATCCCTATTTTGACGCATCCAATGCGAAGTTTTATTTCTGATATTTTTGTAACAATACTTCGAAAGTCATTGTCTACATCGTTGCATTACACTATTTATTATATATATATATATATATATATATATATATATATATATATATATATATATATATATATATATATATATATTTATATATATATATATATATATATTTATATATATATATATGTATATATATATATATATATATATATATATATATATATATATATATATATATATATATATATATATATATATATATATATATATATATATATATATATATATAAAGACAAAGTTGAAAGGGAAAAAACCAGCATAAGCTCTATTACTACTTGCAGCGTGGAACTAAAAACATGAAAAGATAAGTATTAGAAAGGTTTTAGACAGCATCTCTTCATCAGCGGTGCCGATACTGTCTAAAAACCAATAGATTGTTTCTGATAAGTATGATCTAACCAATAAACATACTTAGTCACCATACAATCCAATTATACGAGTATATATATATATATATATATATATATATATATACAGTGGTACCTCCGAAAAGCGGACAGTCACGGGACCAAAAGATTTATCCGTTATTTGGAGGTGTCCGCTATTGGGGAGGACAACCTTTTTATAAAAAAAGTTTTTGCACTTCTGTTTGACATTTGATTGAAAATTACGGATGCAACTTTAATTAAAAATTAATTTTTAAAAATTAGTTAGGTAATTTTTCCTTTTTAATTAAAATTGCCTTACCTTTTAATTGTGGCTGATCCTTTTATCTTGCATTAAATAGTCACAAAATACAATGTATTGGAGCTAAATTATTTTAATTACTACTGAAAATTTTTTTTAACATTTTCAGTTTAAGTTTGATTTCTCTTTTTTACACAACAAACCTGTTTTTCAAGGTGAATTTTCATAAGATTTAGCTTTGCTCGTCCCTCCGAATCTTCATTGTTCAGAAAGAACTGTTTTAATTGTTCGCTCTATTTCAGTGCTTCCGAATAATCTTCGATTTTGCGGTCTTCCATTGGCTATTCCTCCTCCTCATCCTCAGAAAGGACCAGTGCTTCAGTGGTGTAACGATGAATGAAATTGGAAACATGCAGGTTTTCTTCCTCAATGGATAAATCGTCGTCGATCTTGACATACTCTTCAACGCTGACATTTGAATCCAAATTGGCTGCTAGATCCGCAAGTTCTTTTCGCTTTTTTCAGTAGTCCTCTCAGTTGTCACTTCGCTGGTACTCAAAAATCCCGCCTTCTTAAAACATTTTAGAAAGCACCCAGGTTTCACCTTTTTAAGGACTGACGTAGTCCAGGAAATTGCATTCGAAACAGATACCGATTTTGCCAACTCTTCGCTGGATTTGCAGGAGATAATCCGCGAAAGCACGTCTCAGAAGCAGCTTTCTGTATCGTACTTTAAAGCGGTGGATAATTCCCTGATCAAGTGGCTGTAGCATCAAAGTGGTGTTAGGAGGCAAGAAAATTAAATTAACACTTTTGAGTTTTAAATCATCAGGATGGGAAGTAGCATTGTCCATGACAGAATGATTTTTTTTTCTTTTTTTATTTTGTTACATAACTCCACCAGCCAATCGCTCATTATCTAAGTGGTCATACAAGCTTTCTTATTTGACTTCCACGAAACACTAAGTTGTCGCACATCAATGTTCTTGAAACATCCAGGCTTCTAAAGAAATATCTAGGCTTTGTAAAGACGCATAAGCATATCGTCACCTGATTGCAAGAACTAGGTAACTCGATTCTTCAAGTTCTTGAAGATCTCAAATATCTACTTCTTCCAGTGAGAAAATGCTCGTCTTTCTGTTTGTTTAATTATTACACTAGCCAACACATGGCATTAGGTTAGCAGCAAAGTGAGTTTTCTAGTTATTGCATTCCATCTTATGTAATTTAGCTATAAATAGCCAGATATCTCAAAAATAATTTTTTTAGAGTTACCTAGTTCTTGCATTCAGATGACGATATAATTTTAGCTTGCTTGTTAGAATAATTTTGAAATGTTTGCCAAAATAATTGAAAGTTTTTCAAAAATACCTGTCCGCTATTCTGAGTGTCCGCTATCCAGAGGGAATAACGTGGATTGTCCTGGATTGTCGTGGATTGTCGTGGATTGTCCCAGTCCTTTTATAAGGACTGAGACTCGTAAAAATGTCCGTTAATCAGAAGTGTCCGCCATTCGGGAGTGTCCGTTAAGGGAGGTACCACTATATATATATATATAATATAGCAGTAATTAAGGTAAATAAAGATCCTATAATACATGAATGAAGCTAACGATGTAGTTGAAATATTATAAAAAACACTGAGCATATCAGAAGCAAATGATACTTTTAGAAATAAATTGGTTTCCAGCCAAATCAAAGTACAAAAAATTTCATTATGAATTGAGTCTTGTTTCATATAATCTATCTGGGAGATAAGGATAATTTTATGTACGTAGAAACAAAAATTACTATAATAATTAGGAAAAAAATAAGTGGTGTTGTATCTTTACTTTGATGTATCCAATTTGGCATTTTATTTTGAACCCGGTTGAAAGTTTTGCTTTGTCATAATGTTTCTAAATACATCGCGTATACGTCGTTGTATTACACTATGCATTCTTAAGATAAAAAAACAAAAGAACTGAAAGTAATTAAAGTAAATAAAGATCCTAATATCTGCAGGAAACTAGCAATATGGTTGAAATATTATATAAAAACACTGAGCATATTAGAAGGAAATGAAGTTTTTAGAAATAAATCGGTTTCCAACCAAATCAAACAAGTACAAAAAATTTCATTACAAATTGAGGCTTGTTTCATATATGATATGTTTGAGAAATGAGGATAATTTTATGCAAGTGGAGATAAAAATTACTCCAATAATTAGGCACACACACAAAAAAAATAATAAGGAGTATTGTATCTCTAATCTGATGTACCCTTACTGAAAGTTGTTTAAGATATAATGAGCCATCCTGTAATATATTTGAGGTTCCTAATGAAGGTTATACTGTAACTTTTTTAAAAGAGAGGTAACTTGTCACGCTAACTTTCGTGTAATTCCGGTTTTCCAGTTTCCGCTCTTATATAACATACTGTTTCAATAAGTGGGGATATTAAACAAAGGCCAGGACAATGTTCAGAATCTTATAATTGAAAAACAGGGTTTCAAAGGCTTTTTAGGGAAACTGTTAACAATGTAAACCGAGAGCTTTAAAGTAAAAAATAGAAATTTCTGGCCTCTTTAAATACTCCCTGCGCAGAAATCAGTGATTGACTTTTGAAATATATAGACTATCGATGAAATAAAATGAACTGAGCTAAATTAAGGGAAAATAAAAAATAACTGGACTCAAGTATAGCTGAATTATTACAGACCTAACATGAAAAACAGTTGAAGTCGAAGTAACTTTTTATTTTTCATTCTTTTCTAAATCTTTTATCTTAATTGAAATTGAACTGCCCCTTTTTTATATGCATAGCATTAAGTTTTTCATATCTTAAATGTCCGGCATAACATTGCAATTACCTGATTCTCACAATGTTAACACGCTGATTTCTTTTACAATATGTATGAGAGAATGTAAATTTCCCAAGAGATAATTTTAGTTTACTGTTAATAATTTGTGTTTCAAAACATTGTAATATATATATATATATATATATATATATATATATATAATCCCTCTCTCTCTCTCTCTCTCTATATATATATATATATATATATATATATATATATATATATATATATATATATATATATATATATATATATATATATATATATATATAAATATATATATATGTATACAGACACACACACATATATATATATATATATATATATATATATATATATTATATATACGACATCTGCGGTCCTGATATACGTCACGCCTCCCGCCTTCTTATATCGTGTAGGAACCAACATTTGCATTAGTCGCATGCAAGATGCCACGAAGTGCAGTTGTCTGATTTCCAGAAAGATGTAAAAGTCGGGTACCACAAAACTGACCGATCCTTAAGGGACATAACTAGCGACCCCTCTACTGTTCGGACCTCAACTGTTCACCTTCTACTGTTCGGATGGCAGGGTCTGGGTCTTGCGTCTGCCTGGAGAACGCCCCCAGCCAGAATACATTGTACCCACATTAAAGTTCGGCGGAGATGGAACTATGGTGTGGGGGTGTTTCTCCTGGTATGGACTGGGACCCTTGGTCATAACTCATGGTAAGCTCAACGCCGGCGCCTACTGCACTATTTTGGATGACAGCGTGCTTCCTACGTTGTGGCAGTTTTACGGGTTGGACAAATGTTACTTCCAGGACGATAACGCCAGCTGTCATGTTGCGAGGTCCACCATGGATTGGTATGGTGACAATGGGGGTGACCGAATGGACTGGCCATCCCAGAGCCCAGACCTGAACCCCATCGAGAACTCTGAGACAAGTTGGATCGCCGAATTAAGGGGTGCAACAGCCGTCCAAAATCGGTGAAGGAACTTACATGTCTTCTCCAAGCCGAGTGGAAGAAAATATCACTAGCCGTCATACAAGGACTTGTGGAAAGCATGCCCCGGAGGGTTGAGGCTGTAATTGCCTCTCGTGGAGGCTCTACCAACTATTGAATACGAATAAATTTTGTTTTTGTTTTCTATCACAAGTGTCGAAATACTTATTGGTAGATAATGAATATACATATATATATATATATTTTATATATAAATATAAATATATATATATATATATATATATATATATATATATATATATATATGTATGTGTGTGTGTGTTTACTTATTTATTTATTTATTTATTAATGTACGTATAGAAAAATAAAAGGGAAATTCGGATTTTTAAAAAGTAACTTATTTCTTTATTAGTCCATATGGATTATAAAGCATCGATGCAAATGCTATTCACTTTTCTGCTTTAAAAAATATTCTTGGAAAGAGGGGGGAATGTTGTAATGAATATTGAAATAGAAGATTTTTGCTGGCTGTACCCAACTATAGTTAAATCATCGTGCGTTCTCTAATAAAAAGTGAATTGATAAATATTTGATTTTGCCGGAAAAAAAAGAAAAAAAAGTCAACTTGAAGTTCAGAGAGACCAACTTGAAACTTGAATACCTACATAAGGGAAACGAGGAAAAGAAAATGAACTTTCCTGTAAAAGATACGTATACTTGCCGTTGTCAGATGTTAGTTTCTGCTTAACAGCTTCCCAAATAATATAGTTGTAAATGGATTGCTCCAGAAAAAGCTAGGACGCTACAGAACTGGAACTGAAAATTTCAGATCCTTAAATGATCCTATTCTTTACGAGACTGCGGGCATTCCTCTTTTAGAAAATTATACGTAGAGAATCTGCTGACACGTTAATAGTGATTTTCTAAGACCATGTCTCGGAAAAATTACCATATCTGATAGAAAATTTGTCTACAATAGATACTTGTAAAACTGGTAAAAATAAATGCTTCTACTGCGACTTTCCCAACAATACGCCATCTCTGTACTGAAATAAACATTGCAATGAGTTAAAAATTACCGGATATCGTTTAAAACCTTGGCACGGTGTCAGTTAGCTGAAACAGCCTTTAATAATAGCTATACTGGCTTGAGAGTCTTTTGATTTATAGAAATGGACGCCAATTGCCTATCTGTTGAGAGAAACTCACATAAGACTTTGGGTATGAACGACTTTCCCAAATATTGTCAGAGGGATTAACGGAAAATATCGGATATACATACACACACACACACACACACACACACACATATATATATATAAATATATATATATATATATATATACAATATATATACTAACCCTAAATTAAATAATATAAATTTCCATTGTATATTTGATAAACTACATGATATGTTTCCAGTAAAGAAATAAAAATTAAACATGCTTTTAAATATACACTGCCTTTGGGTAGCCGTATATTTAACTATAATCAGGTATCACAAAATTATTCCCAATCTATCAATTTAAATTGTTTATGTCATCTGCCCAAATACAATAGTTATGTTGACACAGCACATGGTCATGTAATAACAGGCAATTTAGATATAGTTGATAATTTAGCACTGCGTGAGTTGATGAATTTGGGAACTAAATATCGTTTACCTAGTACTTTAAATAATAAAATGATAGTAAAAATCTTAAATGCTGATATAGATAAATTAATTTATAAAATAGCTATAAATTATTATATCCCAACAGAATCCTTCAATCTATGGAAAATAAATTTACTGAAGATAGCACATTCTAAACTACCTAATAATAGTAATTTCTTTAATCACTCTAATAAAAACTTAAAAGAAGCTATAAAAAAACTTATAAGAGTATTTTATAATAACATATGTAGATAAAGCTGCTGACAATTTTGCAATTATTTGTAAAAAATATTTTGCTATATGTTTAAAAAAACTGTTAGACAATTGTGATCTGTTTCAGCCTTTAAGAGAATCTACCTGTATAATTATCTAGAAAATTATTGCAAAATACAAACTACTAGGTATAACAGCAGATAACTTTCACTTTCCTTATCTTACTTTAGTTCCTAAGTTTCATAAAACACCTATTGCTTTTAGAGCAGTCAACTGTGGTCACAACACTTATGCTACTAAGGTAAGTATTATACTATTAAATTACCTTAAATAAATATATAAAGTAATAACTTATGGTGTTTGTGGAATAATTGATAATAGCTTAAGTCTGGTAAGAAAACTACAAACATTAAATAATTGTAAATCTATAGTCACATTTGATTTAAAAGATTTATTCAACAATATCAATATAATTGATTTAAATAGGGTAATTATAACTTTAGTAAAAAATAATATTGAATACTTACACAAAGAATTTAAACTAACTCATTCCAATAGGCTATTAGATTTTGTAACCAAACATAATTATATAGTACACAATAATAGTATATACTTACAAGTAAAAGGTGTACCACAAGGTGGAAATGCTTCCAGTATGCTAGACAATTTATATTTACATTTTTTTTAAGTTGATAATATTAATAATATTGTTAATAGCAATTACCAAATATTTAGACATATTGATGACATAATTGTAATTAATAACAGTAATAATACTATAGTGGTAAATGGATTGCTCCAGAAAAAGCCAGGACGCTACAGAACTGGAACATTATATAAAAAAACTGGAACATTATATTATTATGCCCTAAATTTTTACCCTCCTAATCTAGAACTAGTACAAAGTAGCCAAGATAAACTTAATGTAAACTTCTTAGATATAAACATAAAAATAAATTCTCATAGTAATTTTACTTTTGATCTTTATGATAAAAGATCAGAATATGACTTTAATATAGTAAAATATTAAAGTTACTTAACATGCTTACATAAATCTGTATTTAATAATATTATTGTTAATCAACTAGTAAGAATAAATAGGCTTTGTTCTAAGGACAATAGGCATAAGCATATAATAGAATTGTTAGTAGTGCTAAAACGCAATTATTACCCTGATAGTCTTTCCAAGCACGTAATTGGTTGTTTTAGATTTAATGAATATCATGTTCTGCTGCTAATAATTAGTAATACAAAACAAAACAGTAGTAAATAACTACTTTTTTAGTAGTAAATAACTACTAAAAAAGTAAATAAAAAATTGTGTAATTAAAATAAAAAATAATAACTCTTAGTCATAATAAATGTCTAAGTTAACTTAGGTAATTATTTCGTATAAAACAGTGTCCTTTGTAAGTCTGCTGGTTAATCCATTTGCTCCATGGTTGCAATGTTTGTGACGTCAGTCTTCTTTCGGTCTCCTTAACTTAACTTTCACTTTTCCTGGCGCCGAGTTTGGTGTTCAATGATAAAGCCACTGTTTATTCACTTCTTCTGCTTCTTATGGATTGTACGGTGTCTAAGCATGTTTATTGATACTTATTAGAAACAGTATGTTTATTCATACCTATTGATACTTATGTTTATTGATACTTATTAGAACTAAGTATGTTTATTGGTCGTACTTATTAGAAACAATCCATTGGTTTTTAGACAGTATCGACACCCCTGAAGAAAAGATGCTGTCTAAAACCTATTTTTCACTTATCTTTACATGTTTTTAGTTCCTGGCTCTTGTGGTTCTGAGTATATACTGGTTTTTCACTTTCAACTTTGTCTTATATACATACATATATATATATATATATATATATATATATATATATATAAATACATACATATATATATATATATATATATATATATATATATATATATATATATATATATATATATATATATATATATATATATATAAATATAAATATATATATATAAATATATGTATATATATATATATATATATATATATATAAATATAAATATATATATATATAAATATATATATATATATATATATATATATATATATATATATATATATATATATATATATATATATATATATACACACACACTGCCACAAAAAAATATATGCTCCCAGAAGAAATCGAGCTACTATCACGAAACTTGGCCGGAATGTAGTATGGTAAAATATATGCAAATGATTAAAATTTCGACGCCAATGAGATAAGGGTAAGCGCGCTATGCGCATATGAGATGCGCAGCTGGGAGAGTTTAAAAGCATGATTGCTCGTGCCATAGGGTTATTCAAACAAATCTGTCGACTTGGATGGGTGGTATTGTGACTAGAGATGCATCTGAGATGTAACCGGCGACAGTACGAACAATTGTCGGACTTTGGGAGGGGGCGTATAGTAGGCCTCAGAGAAGCAGGTTGGTCGAACAGACGTATCGGCCGCCACCTCTGTCGGAGCGATATGGTAGTTGCTCGGTGTTGGCAACAATGGATCACGGAAGGGATAGTCTACTGTCGCGGAGGGACAGTAGGATTGTCAGGGCGTCTCAGGAACACAAATGCGCGCGAGGATTGCGCTATCATAAGAGCGGTCACGTCCGCACCAACAACGTCGCTAGACTCTCCAACCAATGTCTTCTAGGATATGACGTACTCCCATGGCCTGCCAGGTCACCAGACCTCTCGCCAATAGAGCACGTCTGGGACGTGCTCGGAAGGCAACTGCAGCCGTCCCGGAATACTGGTGAATTAACTGCCCAGTTGTAAAGATTATGGCATGATCTTCCGCAGGAGGTCATAGGTGACCTCATTGATTCGATGCGGCGCCGTGTTTCGGCTTGTATAGCTGCCAAAGGTGGATTTACTACTTACTGACTTGTATCCTTTTTCATGCCATATCTTCTTAATAAAACGGACTGTTCTTCTGAATTTGTAATCATTTACTTATCTCCTCATACACTACATACATGTTAAGTTTCGTGATAGTAGCTCGCTTTCTACAGGGTGCATATATTTTTTGTGATAAAGTGTATATATATATATATATATATATATATATACAGTGGAATCTCGATCGATCGTTTTCGGATCCATCGTTTTTCCGTATGTGTCGTTCATTTTATCCAGTCCCAACGATCATATTTCTTTGTTATGTTTCCGCATCTATCGTTTTTCCGCATTTATCGTTCATTTCAATCGGTCCCTTGATAAACGATAGATCGAGATTCCACTGTATATATATATATATATATATATATATATATATATATATATATACGTATGTGTGTGTGTGTGTGTTTGTGTGTGTGTGTGTGTTTGTGTGTGTGTGTGTGTGTGTGCGTGTGTGTGTGCGTGTGTCTGTCTTGGACAAGAGTTTTAGATAGTGAGGTTCAATTGTTCATGGACGATAACACATTAAATCCAAAAATTAATCGTATTTAAAATATTCTTTTGCTGACTCAAGGTTCTGGCACAAATTTTTGAAATGCCAGTAAACGAAGAGCGGCGGCGTTCATTCATTTCATGTACAGGTAATTATTAAAATTATAGAGACACTGGACGTATATGCAGAACCGTTATCAAGAAACTGTTAGCCCATCTTTGGATAGCAAAGCAGCAAGAACATGACGTGAGATACTGGAATTTGGTACCATTCATCCTGGAATATACGCACTAACTGTTCCAGTGATGTTGGAGGGGCAGAACGTGATCGAAACTTTCTCTCTAAATGTTCCCACAAATGTTCAACAGCAGTAAAGCCAGGTGATTGAGGGATTCAAGATAGATGCTCTTCAAACCACATGTTGACACATCTCGCCAGATGCACGGATACATTATCGACTGGGAAACACGGACTGTGATTAGGGATGGTCATTAGTCATTATTAGTTATTACGGTCATTAAGAACGACACTTGAACCATTGGATGCATGTAATCCTCCAGAATGGATTCGTGCCAGCTATTAAATTCAACATTTAAACTTTCGAGGGTTAGTTCCTCGTGCATAACACTCTCCAATTAAGGCTGCTATGTACTAACCCAACTGGATTAGGTCACCTCAATGTTAACCTACGGAGAAAACTTTTCTACTATTCACTGCTACATAAATGCTGAACATCCAATAAAAATGGTATTTTCAGATAGCTTGAACTTTTCTGTACCTTGAAACAGGATTCATTTTATAATTTCCGTCCACCAAAGGAATTTAGGAGCGTTTGAAACACTAAACCAGATTTTTTCCTCCCGAATAAATTAAATTTAAAAATATTATTTGCCTTTTTTTTAAACGTAAAATGCCCCAAGGTGCAAAATTTCTTTCGCTTTTACGGAGTGCAATTTTAAAAAAAACTTTCAACCCAAGTCAGCAATCTTTGGACATATTTTCTCCATAGGTTAACACTGAGGTGAGCGAATGCGATAGGGTTACTACACAACAGCCTCAAAGGGTTTTGTGAAATGCCATGAGATAGCACCCCATAGCAATGGAAAGCCATCCCCATATGCTTTACAGTGGCCATCAAATGTGTTTATATTATTTTGATAAGTCCATGTGCGTTAACTCCAATTATTTAAAAGAAAAATGTTCAGAAAAATTTAAAAAGTTGAATCCACACTGAATTTGCGAAAAATCATCATCAGTATGTAAAGTGCTATGTAGTAGAATATGGGTAAAACAGGCATAGGCTATAATAGTCAAGGAAGAATTAATAATAAGCTTTTTCTTTTCCAATAAAAATTATATATATATATATATATATATATATATATATATATATATATATATATATATATATATATATATATATATATATACACACAGTCGAACCCCGTTATAGCGAACCCGGTATATAACGAACTCTTGGATATAAAGAACGAAAATTTTGGTCCCGTCGTTTTCCTATTATACGTAAGTTAATGAGTATTGTGTCAGTTTAATGTAATCGATTTTAGTCGATTTAATTCATTAATGATAATTTTTAATAGATTTTATCATTTTGTTTATACATCATTATTGAATACACATTGCAACTTATGAGTTATACATTTTGTGAACTCTAGCATTTTTGCTAACGGTTCGGATATAGCGAACCATCGGATAAAGCGAACGAAACCTTTGGTCCCTTGAAGATCGTTATAACTGGGTTTGACTGTATATATATATATATATATATATATATATATATATATATATATATATATATATATATATATATATATATATATATATATATACAGTGGAATCTCGATCGATCGTTTTCGGATCCATCGTTTTTCCGTATTTACCGTTCATTTTATCCAGTACCAACGTTCATATTGCTTTGTTATGTTTCCGCATCTATCGTTTTCCCGCATTTATCGTTCATTTCAATCGGTCCCTTGAAAAACGATAGATCGAGATTCCACTGTATATATAAATAAATATAAATGTATGTATGTTTGTATGTATGTATATATATATATATATATATATATATATATATATATATATATATATATATATATATTTATTTATACATAAACACACACACACACACATATACATATATATATATATATATATATATATATATATATATATATATATATATATATATATATATATATATATATATACACACACACATAGAGAAAGAGAGAGAGAGAGATGAGCTGTGATTACACATGAAGATGAATGATTAAAGATTTCAGTAAAAGATAAGAGCTCTGATAGAGGTTCGAAAAGAAAAAAAATGAACAAAAGATGCAGTTTAAAAAATTTTGAAGATTTTAACAGAAAATGTAAAAAAGAAAATGTACCATAAACATTTATTCCTGTGGTTTGTAACTGGAATAAAGAAACGCTATTTCCAGTGACATTAAAACTAATCATCTGATTGGAAAAAAAATTCTCCTGTTCTCCTCTTTCTCATTTCTTAGAAAAAGTAAAAAAACAATTTTTTTTTTGGTCAGACAGTAACATGGTGCCTTCAAAGTCACCTTCATGGATTGCAAAATTGGGATTGCAAAAACAATGAAAATGGCAAGAAAGGGGTAAGCGGAAACACACATTGTCTGCTAAATATAATTCTTTCAAGCGTGGTGGGAAAACTTTTTTTTGACTTTAGTTTCAGAGATTTAGTGGCCTTCCTTTAATGGTAAGATTGGATCGGGGCCCGATTTGCTCGAAATAAAGAGCATACCACTAACATTATTTTAGGTTGTTTTCGTCGTAAAGGAAAAAAAAATAAATCACAGACTAATTTTAAAATACAAATGTAAAACAAAAAAGTTTTATGGATGGGCTCAAGGTAAATTGTAGTTTATATTGTGTTGATTTCGGTAAAAATAAGACTACCTATTATATATATAGATGTTTATACAAAGGTGACTTTTGGCAAGTGTAAGCCAAATCTTACAAAGTTTGATTTTGTATGACTGTGCAAAAGTGGTTTTAGCAGCTAGAAATGTGAAAGTTTTTGCATATTAGGCACAGAAATCTTCTCTTTCAAAAGATGCAATTAAGAGCTTTTGATTCAACAATTTCATATTTTTAGAACAGTAAATATTTGTAAGATCTAAGGTAAGCAACAGCGAGTTATGTGGGTATCTGGCCTTTATTTACTTCACGTTTTTCTCTGTGACGACGTTTGGGCAAGTGCATATAACCTGTTTCATGACGATTCTATTGCTATTTGAAATTCTTGAGTTGAGCTAAAATTCATTGAAATTAGAATTTCTCTCCGATGCGGATCCAGTAATGTGCAGAGAAGGGGCACAAACAGGAAATTCATCACTGGAGAAATTTTTAACAGATTTTTTTCAAATTTATTTTAATGTAAAAGTAGCGAAGAGAGTAGTCTGATATGTCAGTTTAGAAATCGTGAAAAAGGAAATTTTTATAATAAAAATTAAAGGAACACTTGTACTTACTCCAATATGGAATTTCGGTCGTGGTAAGTGCAGACAAGGGCTTTACGCTTAAAAATTAAGAAGTATAAGATACAACTGATTTTACAGTTACCGTGTTTTTCTGACCAAAAGATGCACCGGGTGATAAGACGCCTCGAAAATTTATGGGAGGAGTTTTAGTAAAGACTATTTTGTATTTTGTTAGGTATATAAAGATATTTTCAATTTCTTACTTAATAAAGATAAATATATATAATACTAGTATATATAATAAATATAATATATATATATATATATATATATATATACACATATACATATATATATATATATATATATATATATATATATATACATATATATATATATATATATATATATATATATATATATATATATATATATATATATATATATATATATATATATATATATATATATATATATATATATATATATATATATATAAGACAAAGTTGAAAGTGAAAAACCAGTATGAGCTCTAAAACTACTTGCAGCCAGGAACTAAAAACATGAATATATATATATATATATATATATATATATATATATATATATATATATATATATATATATATATATATATATATATATATATATGTGTGTGTGTGTGTGTGTGTGTGTTTGTTTGTTTGTGTGTGTGTGTTTGTTTGTTTGTGTGTGTGTGTGTGTGTTTGTGTGTGTTTGTGTTTGTGTGTGTGTGTGTGTGTGTGTGTGTGTGTATGTGTGTGTCTGTCTGTCTATGTGTATATATATATATATATATTTATTGGGGCCGTATTCTTGGGTACATGCTATGTCACCCCGTAAAGAAAGAGTCAATGTTTCGATGAATTGTTAATGAATTCATGCATGTACCACGTAATTATAAAAAAAAAGAGTCCAGATGCTGTGTTCCATAAAACACTACAGGAGATGATTTTTACATCGCGTTATGAGTCATTCAGTCTTTCACAGAAACACAAACAATTAAATGTTTCTTTTTAAAGGAAATATTTTCATTTTTTATGTTCTCTTAGTCGATTGGATAATTTTTTAGATGCTTTCTTATGGGTGAAACGGTGGTTGCTTTCTCTTTTTTTTTCTTTCTTCGTGAGGAAGGGTTGAGATTTTGTTGCATCCTCTGTAAACTTATCTAGCTGTTACTAAAATACCATCTTTAAAGGAGTAGCTTTAATGTGCGACAAAGCAGTAAGAATTTATGCAAATCTGTTCGTTGCTCATGCCATATGGTGCTTGGAAAATTGAAAATTTCTCTTCATTTATCATCGGACCTCCAAGGGTATGTACTGCAGATGAAGACTTAAAGCGCTAATAATCTTTTACAGAATAAGTGTTCATTCAAATTTTACCCTTAAGTTTAATGGAAGAACTAGTGGGTATATTAGCTGATTGGTGTATCAGTTTACAGAGATTTAAGGTTCAAAAGGCTCATAAAAAATTGATGTGTGAATTACGAGTATTTTGATTCTTTTACAAATGGATAATTTTTAACAGAATAAGTGTTCATTCAAAATTTACCCTTAAGTTTAATGGAAGAACTAGTGGGTATATTAGCTGATTGGTGTATCAGTTTACAGAGCTTTAAGGTTCAAAAGGTTCATCAAAAATTGATGAGTGAATTACGAGTATCTTGATTCTTTTACAAATGGATAATTTTTAACAGAATAAGTGTTCATTAAAAATTTACCCTTAAGTTTAATGGAAGAACTAGTGGGTATATTAGCTGATTGGTATATCAGTTTACAGAGATTTAAGGTTCAAAAGGTCACTCAAAAATTTATGAATGAATTACGAGTAAATTGATTCTTTTATAAATGGATAATTTTTATCAGAATGTGTGATCATTCAAAATATACCCTTAAGTTTAATGGAAGAGTTTATAGATATATTAACTGACTGGTATATCAGTTTACAGAGCTTTACGGTTCTACAGGTACATCCAACAGCGATGACAGAATTATGAGTATCTTGCTTCTTTGTGTAATTGACGCTTAAACCAATTGTTAAATGCAAACTCTGTTTTCATTGTAATGAGTAAATAACAGAAGTTTAGTAAGCAGATCTTATGAAATCATTGGTATCTTGATTCTTTATGTAATAGGTTTTAACTACTCGTTAAATGCAAATTGAGATTTTCATTGTAATGAGTAATTAATAGAAAAGTTTAGTAAGTGAGTCTTATGGAATTATGAGTATCTTGATTCTTTACGCAATAGATGTTTAAACTACTTGGTAAATGTAAAGCCAGATTTTCATTGTCATGAGTAACAGAAGTTTAGTAAGCGAGTTTTATGAAATTATGCGTATTTTGATTCTTTATGCAATAGATTTTTAAAATATGCAATTGATGTTTAAAAGATCCATCAAAAATTAATGAGTGAATTACGAGTATCTTGAGTCTTTTACAAATGGATAATTTTTAACAGAATGAGTGTTCATTCAAAATGCACCCTTAAGTTTAATGAAAAAATTTATAGATATATTAGCTGATTGGTATAACAGTTTACAGAGCTTTACTCATTTGAACTTTAGCATCTCTTTTCAAATGATTGTTAACTTTGTTGCAAAATTTACCTGGAATTGGTAGTTGACTTGTACATTTATGACTTAAAAAATTTTTTTAACAGAATGAGTGTTCATTCAAAATATACCCTTAAATTTAATGGAAAAGTTTATAGGTGTATTAGCTGATTCGTATATCAGCTTACAGAGCTTTACTCATAAGAACTTTAGCATCTTTTTTCAAAAGATTGTTAATTTTGTTACAAAATTTACCTGGAATTTGAAGTAGAGTTGTACATTTATTACTTAAAAAAATTTTATAAATTTTTTCCTCAACTTTGATTTTAAATTTCTACATGAAGGAGAAAAATTTTTGTGTTGAGAACACTCGTCAATTGGTAAAAAATAAATATTAACAAAAATTTGATGTGAAATTTTTGATATTCTGATCCAATAATGTAGACATTGTATGCCAAAAATTAAATTCTTTTGTCTTAAAAAATGATGGATAAAATGTAAAGTACATCCAACATTTTTAATTTCACATACTACAATCTAAATGACGTACGTTTTAGCCATTCAAGTTGCATGATATTTACGTTCAAATACTTGAAGATTATTCTTCAGCTCAGTAAACTCAGATATAGAATACTCAGACCGTGAGTTATGTAACACGGTTGTTTTCATAACACAGTGGCCGGTATATTAACTAACATCCGCCTTCAAAAACGCGGTCAGTGGGTTCCTTAACTCCCCCATCACAATAATAAATGCAAAGTGGGTTCAGCAATGCACTTATTCCAGCGCCTGGCTGGCTTTTCATTTCTCTGTGCATTAATATTTTCGTTTCTCATCTGATATTACGCTCGGGAGATTGAAAATTTCTCTGCGTCCCAGATATTTATTCTTTTCATACAATTTTAGAGACCAGAGTCCCTGGCGTTTTCGATCATTATAGTGGTACATCAGAGTAGTTTTGAATTCTATTTTCTGCGCATTACCGTAGAATTTTAAATAAAGGCGGAGCAGTTTTTAAAATTTAAAATTTTTCCTTAGCGATTTTTTTTGGCAAGCCATTGACATCAATTCTTCGTTGCTCAAATGATATGACGCTACGAAAATGGAAATTTCTCTCCATCCCAGATATTTATTCTTTTCATACAGTTTTAGAGTAGAATGAGTCGGCGACATTTTCGATCATTAAAGTGGTTCATCAGCGTAGATTCGATTTCTCTTTTCTGTGTATTACCGTAGACGTTTATATAAAGACAGAGCAGATTTTAAAATTTAAATTTTTCAGTAAGGATTTTTTATGGTAAGCCATTGACATTAATATCTTCGTTGCTCATCCAATATGACGCTCGGGAAATTTAGAATTTCTCTCCGTCATAATTATTTATTCTGTTCGTACGATTTTGAGAAGAGAATCCGCGTTTTCGATCATTAACATGGCACATTACCGGAGTTTTGATTTCTCTTATCTGCGTATTACCGTAGACGTTTATATAAAGACAGAGCAGATTTTAAAATTAAAATTTTTCAGTGGGAATTTTTATGGTAAGCCATTGACATTAATATCTTCGTTGCTCATCCAATATGACGCTCGGGAAATTTAGAATTTCTCTCCGTCATAATTATTTATTCTGTTCGTACGATTTTGAGAAGAGAATCCGCGCTTTCGATCATTAAAATGGCACGTCACCGGAGTTTTGATTTCTCTTATCTGCGTATTACCGTAGACGTTTATATAAAGACAGAGCAGATTTTAAAATTAAAATTTTTCAGTGGGGAATTTTTATGGTAAGCCATTGACATTAATATCTTCGTTGCTCATCCAATATGACGCTCGGGAAATTTAGAATTTCTCTCCGTCATAATTATTTATTCTGTTCGTACGATTTTGAGAAGAGAATCCGCGCTTTCGATCATTAAAATGGCACGTCACCGGAGTTTTGATTTCTCTTATCTGCGTATTACCGTAGACGTTTATATAAAGACAGAGCAGATTTTAAAATTAAAATTTTTCAGTGGGGAATTTTTATGGTAAGCCATTGACATTAATATCTTCGTTGCTCATACAATATGACGCTCGGGAAATTTAGAATTTCTCTCCGTCATAGTTATTTATTCTGTTCGTACCATTTTGAGAAGAGAATCCGCGTTTTCGATCATTAAAATGGCACATCACCGCAGTTTTGATTTCTCTTTTCTGCGTATTACCGTAGACGTTTATATAAAGACAGAGCAGATTTTAGAATTAAAATTTTTCAGTGGTGAATTTTTATGGTAAGCCATTGACATTAATATCTTCGTTGCTCATCCAATATGACGCTCGAGAAATTTAGAATTTCTCTCCGTCATAGTTATTTATTCTGTTCGTACGATTTTGAGAAGAGAATCCGCGTTTTCGATCATTAAAATGGCACATCACCGCAGTTTTGATTTCTCTTTTCTGCGTATTACCGTAGACGTTTATATAAAGACAGAGCAGATTTTAAAATTTAAATTTTTCCGTGGTGAATATTTTTGGTAAGCCACTGACATTAATATCTCCGTTGCTCATCTGATATGACGCTGTGAAAATGGAAATTTCTCTCCGTCCCAGATATTTATTCTTTTCATACAATTTTAGAGTGCAGAGTCGGCGACATTTTCGATCATTAAAGTGGTACATCAGCGTAGTTTCGATTTCTCTTTTTTGCTTATTACCGTAGACATTTATATAAAGACAGAGCCGATTTTAAAATTTAAAAATTTTCGTGGTGAATTTTTTGACAAGCCATTGACATTAATATCTTCATTGCTAATCTAATATGACGCTAGGGAAAATGAAGATTTCTCTCTCCCAGATATGTATTTTTTTTCATACAATTTTAGAGAGGAGAATTGACGTCTTTGATAAAAAAAATCGGCATATCAGCGTAGTTTTGATTTCTCTTTTCTGCGTATTACCGAAGACGTTTATATACAAACAGAACGATTTTTTAAAGTTAAAAATTTTTTGCCTAGAATTATTTTGGCAAGCAATTAATATCTTCATTGCTCTTCTGATATGACGCTGGAGAAAATGAAAATTTCTCTCCGTCCCAGATATGTATTCTTTTTGATACAATTTTAGAGAGGAAAATCGTTGTTTTTGATCATTAAAGTGGCAAACTAGCGTCGTTTTGATTATCTTTTCTGCGTATTACCGTAGACGTTTATATAAAGACAGAGCAGATTTTAAAATTTAAATTTTTCCGTGGTGAATATTTTTGGTAAGCCACTGACATTAATATCTCCGTTGCTCATCTGATATGACGCTGTGAAAATGGAAATTTCTCTCCGTCCCAGATATTTATTCTTTTCATACAATTTTAGAGTGCAGAGTCGGCGACATTTTCGATCATTAAAGTGGTACATCAGCGTAGTTTCGATTTCTCTTTTTTGCTTATTACCGTAGACATTTATATAAAGACAGAGCCGATTTTAAAATTTAAAAATTTTCGTGGTGAATTTTTTGACAAGCCATTGACATTAATATCTTCATTGCTAATCTAATATGACGCTAGGGAAAATGAAGATTTCTCTCTCCCAGATATGTATTTTTTTTCATACAATTTTAGAGAGGAGAATTGACGTCTTTGATAAAAAAAATCGGCATATCAGCGTAGTTTTGATTTCTCTTTTCTGCGTATTACCGAAGACGTTTATATACAAACAGAACGATTTTTTAAAGTTAAAAATTTTTTGCCTAGAATTATTTTGGCAAGCAATTAATATCTTCATTGCTCTTCTGATATGACGCTGGAGAAAATGAAAATTTCTCTCCGTCCCAGATATGTATTCTTTTTGATACAATTTTAGAGAGGAAAATCGTTGTTTTTGATCATTAAAGTGGCAAACTAGCGTCGTTTTGATTATCTTTTCTGCGTATTTCCATAGACGTTTATATAAAGACAGAGCAATTTTCAAAATTTAAATTTTTTAGTGCTGAATTTTTTTTTGTTTGTAAGCCATTGCATTAATATCTTCGTTGCTCATCCAATATAACACTCGAGAAATTGAAAAATTTTCTCCGTCTCAGTTACTTACTCTGTTCATACAATTTTAGGAGAATCGCTGGCGTTTTTGATTACTATTATAGTGGCCATTCAGCGTAGTTTTGAATTCTGTTTTCTGCGTATTTCCGTAGACGTTTATTTAAGACAGAGCAGTATTTGAAATTTAAAATTTTTCCGTAGTGAATTATTTGTGCAAGACATTGACATTAATATATTCGTTGCTCATCCGATATGATGGTTGGGAGCTTTAAAATTTCTCATCTTAACAGATATTCTTTTCATAGAATTTTAGAGAGCAGAGTTGCCGGAATTTTCGATCATTAAACTGATACATCAGAGTAGTTTTGATTTCTATCTTCGGCGCGTTACCTTAGGCATTTTAATAAAGACAGAGCACTTTTTAAAATTTTTTCGTGGGGCAATTTTTTGGTTTTGCAAGATATTGATATTAATATATTCATTGTTCATACAGCATAATGCTCGGGAAATTGAAAAATTTTCTCCGTCTTAGTTATTTATTCTGTTCTTAAAATTTTAGAGAGGAGAATCGTCGGCGTTTTCGATTATTATACCGGCGCATCAGCGTAGTTTCGAATTCTGTTTTCTGTGCATTTCAGTAGACGTTTGAAGAAAGTGTTGTTTGTAAAATAAAAAAAATTTCCGTAGTGACTTTTTTTTCAGGGCTTTGAATTATTAACTTATATAGCTAGAAATTATGATGTCTGTTTGAAAAAAAAATCACTCTAAATTGAAAGATTTTTGGAAAACTCAATATTTTTGTTCTTTAGCGGAATCTATGGGTATAGAATTCCGTAATATAAATATGTACGTGATTCTCCAAGGATAATATAGAGTTTACCCAAGAAAGACCTTTATTATTCTAAAGATTAAGAACAAAAATACAAACAGGTCAAAGGAAATGCAGTTTGCGGCAAAAGAATAAAAATATCTACCAATTTTTTTTACAGTAGCTTCAATGTGAGTTCACTGTAAATTCTTCAGTGTATATCCTTTATTCTACAGTACCTTCATGCTACTAACGGTGTTCCGTATGTAGCACGAAGAATGACGAGTCTGTAGTATCTTTCCCGCCAAATATTTTTAAACATTCGTAATGTAACTGTGAGGATTGCAAATTGTATCCTTTCCTTTAAAACGGAAATATCCAAAAACAGGTGTTCGATAAAGAATGTATTTAACGTAACCCAACACACACACACACACACACACACACATATATATATATGTATATATGTTTGTATATATATATGTATATATATATATATATATGTATATATATATATATGTATATATATATATATATATGTATATATGTATGTATATATATATATATATATATGTATATATATATGTATATATATATATGTATATATGTATGTATATATATATATGTATATATATGTGTATATATATATGTGTATACATATATGTATATATATATATATATATATATATATATATATATATATATATATATATATATATATATATATATATGTATATATATACATATATATATATATGTATCTATATATATATGTATATACATATATATATATGTATATATGTATGTATATATATATATATATATATGTATGTATATATATATATATATATATATATATATATATGTATGTATATATATATATATATATATATATATATATATATATATGTATATATATATATATGTATATATATATATATATGTATATATATATATATATATATATATATATATATATATATATATATGTATATATATATGTATATATATGTGTGTATATATATATGTATATATATATGTGTGTATATATATATATATGTATATATATATGTATATTTATATGTATATATATATATATATATATGTATATATATATGTATATTTATATGTATATATATATATATATATATATGTATATATCTATCTATCTATCTATCTATCTATCTATATATATATATATATATATATATATATATATGTGTGTGTGTGTGTGTGTGTATATATATATGTATATATATATAAAAATCCAGTGTAGTAATGTCGAGCGAACGCGGAGGCCAAGGTATTTGTCCTCCACGACCAATCCATCGTTCGGGATATATTCTTTTACGTAGTGAAACTAGATAAAAACTGTTAGAATTCTTCATTCTTTTGCCGCAAACTGCATTTCATTTGACCTGTTTGTATTTTTGTTTTTAATCTTTAGAATAAGATAGATCTTTCTCGGATACGCTGTATGTTCAGCTGTAAATTATTTAATAGAGTCTATTAAATGATCTTGAAAGTGATTTTAAAAATCTATTAAAGAAACTATAAAACAGTTACTGAAATACAAAATACTCAAGTGAAAATGAGAAGAAACATATGAATAATATAAAAACAAAACTTGTTAAAAATCTATAATTAATCTTGGTTTTGTGAGCCCAATAGAACCCGAGATGTCAAACAAGGGGTATTTTTCCACATCCTGGTGTGTATATCAGTCAGTAAACATCCCTCTAACTTCAGTCATTCAGTAGCGAGGGTTTGTTGGCGTATCAACATAAATAGACCATAAATCAGCTTTAAATCTAAAGCTATGCGGGTATGATTTTAGCAGGGATGCCAACCGTTTGCTACTAACTTGCGAACCGTTTGAGATCGTTTAATCTTCGACCTCTCCATTGCGAAGTAATTGCTGCTCGTTACTGGAGGTTAAGATGTTAAATGCAACTGCAGTAACTGTGATTGTTGCTGCAAACGTCCAAATCGATGGAAGTTCAGATAAAGGAAGGATAGCAAGCAGAAGTTTTCGTTGTACCATTTTTTATTTGTTTGTCTTGAATGGTGGTTGATATTATCTAGGTGTGATGTCATGAATTGTAGAGAAACTTGTCGCAGGGGACCATCAGGATATCCAGAGAGGAAGAGGTTTAATCTTTGTTTATTGTTTTGAATATTATTCTGAATGTGTGCCGCTGGTTGAGTTTGTGCTATCAGCTGAATTTGTGCCACTGGGATTATAAAGTATTAACAGATTATAAAGCACTATATCGTATAAACATATTCCATACGTACCTATGTACACACATATATATATATCTCCCTGTATATATATATATATATATATATATATATATATACAAGGTGCGTCAATAAAGTGACCGGACAATTTTTATAAATAAGAAAAATATTTCTCACTTTCAAATAAGTTTATTTCCTTCAAAATACTCACCAAAGGAGTCTATACAATTTTTCCAACGTTTCTTTAAGTCATCGAAACATTGTTTATAGGCGTTGGAACTAACCGTTCGCAAAATACGCGTCACATTTGTTTTAATATCCGAAACGTTTTCAAATCTCTGTCCTTTCATGGACAGAGATCTTAAAGTTCATTTATCTTAAAGTTCAAATTGTCCAACTTCTTCCCTGTGTTGATAAACTTTGATGCTTACTGAAATCTTGACGGAATTTTTGCCTGTAATTCTGCTCTACGTTTTTCTACAGCGGTGTAAATATAAGTGAAGACGGCAAGCTTCAGTTGCCTTCGCTCCATTTTGTGTCTTTTTTGTGTTTCTTTTCCTTTGCTTTGTTATGTCTTTCCATTTTGTTTAAAAAATTTCCAGTATTGGGTATCTCTATCTTCAAAATCATATATTACAGAAACGGTCGTAAATGATATTGCCAGCACTGCTGAGGAAAAGGCGTTACCATTATATTCATCAATTTAAGATAATCATCATATCGAGGCTGTTTGGATGACATCCCTGTTGGATTTGCTCACCTCAATGTAAACCTATGGAGAGATTTGAAGGCCTTATTTCAATAGTGGTCCAACTCCATTCTTGTTCATTTTGAGATACAGAGCCTTAATGTCTAATGAGTGCTGAGAAATGACTGCTGAAATCTGATTTGTAATGCCCTCTGTTGGCAGCAGAAACAAGCTGGAAGTGTACCAGTTTAAAAATAAGATAGAAATGACTTGTATGAGCATGAAAGTGAGGCTAACTGCATTTATTTTAAAAGGGGAGTTGGACCACTATTCAAATAAGGCCTTCATTTTTTCCCATGATTGTCCACTTGGATTGAAAGATTTTTTTTAAAAATTGTACTCCGTAATTGAGAAAGAAATTTTTTATTCCGGCATTTCTTTCACTGTAGAAATTTCGCCCACCGTAGTAAATTAATTGTGCTTTAAATACAGAATTATTTTTTTTTTTAAAAGAATGAAAAATATACCCAAGTAAAAAAATTCTCTTTATATTACGGAGTACAATTAAAAAAAATACTGCAATCCAAGTTGAAAATCATAGAAAAATTTTTCTCCATAGGTTAACAATAAGATGAGCAAAATCAATGGGGCTACCAGAGGCCTTAAGAATTTTGGACTCACCTTTTTTTATATTTACCTTTATTTTCATTTGTGCTTATTTCGAAACTATTTGAATTAATATCATTACTGTTATTTTAATCTCATATTTTGATAAATATTTGTAAATTATTTTCCTTTTGTGGTACTCTTTTAATACTTATTTTTTCATTTATCTATACTAATAAAGGGACAAGTGGATGTCGAGAGATCACATGACCGTAACTCATCCGGGCGGGCCACTCCTCGATAAAAAATGGCCGACAAATATACAGGAAAATCGGTGTATTTTTTTTCTCATGAAAGTACATAAATGTTACATATTTGGAAAGAGCTTCGAAAACTGATAATTTTTTCTGCATACACTTATTCTGTTAATTCAATAGTTTTAGAGATATTTTCATTCTAAAATCACTCACTGCTGAGAAACCAAAATCATCTGGAGAAGTGGTGCTGCCATCTGTTGGCAGCGACGGGAATGAAAATTGAAAGGAATTAATTCACTTGAATTTAATACATTTGTAGGCTTTTTTTTTCTTTTGTGGGGCCCGAAGTACATAAATATGTTACACGGATGGCTTGAGCGTAGCTAGGCGAAGCCCGGCTAGTACCTTTATAAATAGAAATTAAATCTAAATCAGGACAAATAAACCTATAGATAAATTCTGTAAAATGTTCTACATATCAAAATATTACAAATACAACTTAAGCTGTGGTTGTTTACAGGCGCCAAATTGGAGTTCAGAAATTTTCACTGTGTATAAAAATGACAGGAAAACATCACGTAATTCTGATATTAAAGTACCCCATTACTGTCAGATAAAATTAAATCTATGTAAATCAAGACAAATAAACCTATAGATAAATGCTGTAAAATATTCTACATATCAAACTATTACAAATACAACTTAAGCTGTAGTTGTTTACAGGCGCCAAATTGGAGTTCAGAAATTTTCACTGTGCATAAAAATGACACGAAAACATCACGTCATTCCGATATTAAAGTACGCTATTACTGTCAGATTAATTTTTCTTTGTTTCGGAATTTTTTTGTGTCATGATGAATGCATAATTTCGATTCTCACATTAGCCATTAATGTCTTTAATTTCACTCTCCCCAGCCTTAGTTGTTGTTTCTCATTTAGCAGTTCTTCACATCCTCGGTTAATCACAGCAATCAAGATGTTTAATAGTCACGATATTCACAGTAACAGAACTTAAGTGTTTAATAAAAACTGCCTGTCGACCGCGGAAGGTTCTAATTGCCTATTATTGGATATAATGGCATATCTACCCGAGACAATTACCTCTCCGATTATCTGGAGGAATTATCCAGGACCATTCTACCGAAACAACTTATGGGTGTGTAAAATTGTTTGATAAGGGAAACCATTAGCGTTGGGAAGTTCCTTAAACAAAATACAAGCTTAACAATTTAACAAAATACAAACTACGTACTTACTAATGTGAGAGTTGGGGTTATAACAATTTTGGGGTCATAATTTTTTACTATAGATATATTTTTTTTATATATCGTTACTGTGTGAATAATTTTAAGGTGTAATGATTTAAAATATTTTAACAAAATATTGGCCTGTTTTCTAATGCAGGTTAGAAAATGAGGAAAAAAAATACAAACAAAGCAATATAATAAAATACAAACAACGCACTAACTTATGAGAGCGTGTTAAACATTTTGGGTGCATTAATTTTTAACTTCAGATTTTTTTTAATACACCGTTTACTGTGCGAATAATTTCAAGGTGTGTTAGCTTAAAACATTTTGACAAAATATTGGTCTGTTTTCTAATGCTAGTTAAGAAAATTTTGTAAAAATACAAATAAAACTATAATAAAAGGCAAACTACGTTCTAACTTATTAGAGCGTGTAAAATATTATATATATATTTTTTTTTTGGGGGGGGGGCAGTAATTTTTACTTTAGTGTTTTTAAATATATCATTTACTGTACGAATTATTTTAGGGTGTGTTAACTGAAAATATTTTGACAAAATATTGGTCTGTTTTCTAATGCCAGGTGATAAAATGAGAAAAAAATACAAACAAAACAATATATTAAAATACAAACAATGCACTAACTTATGAGAGCGTGTTAAACATTTTGGGTACATTAATTTTTACTTGAGATTTTTTTAATGCACCGTTTACTGTGCGAATAACTTTAAGGTGTGTTAATTCAAAATATTTTGACAAAATATTAGTCTGTTTTCTAATGCTAGTTGAGAAAATTTGGTAAAAATACAAACAAAGCAATATAATAAAATACAAACTACGCGCTAACTTATAAGAGTGTGTTGAACATTTTGGGGGCAGTAATTTTTACTTTAGTGTTTTTTAATACACCGTTTACTGTACGAATTAATTTAAGGTGTGTTAACTCAAAATATTTTAGCAAAATATTGGTCTGTTTTCTATTGTTAGTTGAGAAAATTTTGTAAAAATACAAACAAAACAATATAATAAAATACAATCAACATTATATTAAACATTTTTTTTGGGGGGGGGGCAGTAATTTTTACTTTAGATTTTTTTAATACATCGCTTACTGTACGAATTATTTTAAGATGTGTTAGCTCAAAACATTTTAACAAAATATTGGTCTGTTTTCTAATGCCAGTTGAGGAAATGGGTAACAAAATGCAAAATACAAACTTACAACAGCGTGTTAAACATTTTGGCGGCATTAATTTTTTCTTTAGATTTTTTTAATACACCGTTTAATGTGTAAATAATTTCATGGTGTGTTAAATCAAAACATTTTTACAAAATACTGGTCAGTTTTCTAATGCTAGGTGAGAAACTTTGGTAAAAATACAAACAAAACAAAATATTACAGTAGAAACATAATCATTAACTTATATGAGCGTTGGGAATATGACATTTTGTTGTCATTAATTTGTTATTTTAATGTTTTAAATATACTATTTACTGTGTCAATACTGTTAAGATGATTGACTGAAAATATTGGTCTGTTTTCTAATACCAGTCGAGAAAATGGGAAACAAAGTTAAAAAAAAATGATAAAATAACTACTAAGATCTAGTGATACTAAGATTGTAGTGTCGTTAGTTGTTGAGTTCTTAAGCATTTCGCGGGTATAGCGACTTTTGAATCACACTGTAGATACTAAAAATATTTTTAAAAATGCTAAAATATTTAAATTTCAAATGCTTATTTACTATAAAATGAGGTTTAAATTCTATAATTTTCAACACCTAAACGCGACTGTCCGGAAACTTTCCAATTTTATAAAAAAGAAAAATTCAAGATTCTAATAATTTAATGAGTTGTTTTAAGAATCCATCAACTTTCTTCTACATATTTTGAGTTAACTCAGTGTTGCAGCTAAAAGCTTCTCTCTAGCAGGAGTTTTTCTAGTTTCTTAGTGGGTCCGATAAATAAAAACTGTTAACATTAGTTTCACGTAGTGACAAACCAAAGCGTTAAATCATGAAAATTTAAGTTAGAGTGAACAGTGTATTTTGAAAACCAAAACATAGATTTTCAAAATACGGGACAAATCAAAGCGTTAAATTATGAAAGTTAAGCTCAAGTGTACGGTGTAACTTAAAATCAAAACGTAGAGTTTCAAAATACGTGACAAATCAAAGCGTTAAATCATGAAAATTAAGCTCGAGTGTACAGTGTATTTCTAAAATTAAAACACAGATTTTCAAAATGCGTGACAAATCAAAGCGTTAAATCATAAAGTTAAGATCAAGTGTAAAGCGTAATTTGAAAATCTAAACATAGATTTTCAAAATACGGGACAAATCAAAGCGTTAAATCATGAAAGTTAAGCTCAAGTGTACAGTGTAATTTGAAAATCAAAACATAGATTTTCAAAATACGTGACGAATCAAAGCGTTAAACCGTGGAAAATTGAGCTCGAGTGGACAGTGTATTTTCGCAAAATCGAAACATAGATTTTCAAATTACGCTTGGAATCAAACTGCGGATTAAAAAGTAAAGGAAAATCTCTTAAAATTTAATGAGTTTTGGAACATCTGCCATCACAAGAGATCACATTAGAAGACGCAGATGCTCCATGCTTAGAAATTTCTTTCTTTTAATTCAGTTCCCATTCTGCTCTTTACAAATTATAAAATCTATAGAAAAAACTATTGAACACTTTGCAGCTGGTTTTACCGCGTTTTTGACTTGGCTATTGTTTGAACTAAAAACACATTTAGTCTCTAATACGCACAAATCAATTCGAAATTTCATTCAACCACTTCCAATTTGTCGATAATCGGTGAGATAAAACGAACCCTTAATCTATATCAGATTACAAACTCGTAATTTTTAGAAACATTCCAGCACTGTTGCGGGAAAAAAAAGAAAAAAAAAAACAAAAAAAAAACAGCTCCTTTTGCTCCTCAAACACACCGATCAACATAAATTGAACTCGCGGGCCAACCATTTTGAATTTGCTGTGCGCGGAGTTCGGTACTTAAACTCTTACTCATATCTTCTAGGTGTACGAGCTTTCCTATTTAAAGGGATTAAAGCAGAAAATTATCAAAAAGCCCGCTTTTCTATCCTTGGCTTAAAACGTAGTATGGAACTTATAAAATAAAATAACTCAAGCCACGTGCCTCGATGATTATATTCCCACAAACAAGACTTTTTGTTGCACCGTGCGTGCATAGTCTGGTGTACAACTGTATATTATGTTTATTTATCTCGGCAAGAAATTTTTCCTGAATTGCCACCTTTAAAAGGTTTTACCTGAAATTTCTCTGACTTCATTTATACTCTCTCTCTCTCTTTCTCTCTCTCTCTCTCTCTCTCTCTCTCTCTCTCTCTCTCTCTATATATATATATATATATATATATATATATATATATATATATATATATATATATATATATATATATATAAATATATATGTATATATATATATATATATATATATATTTATATATATATATATATATATATATATATATATATATATATATATATATATATATATATATATATATATATATATATATATATGATGGAAATAAAACGTAAATCTTTCAAATAAAAATACTATTATTTAGGACGACATTTATATTCATACGATTTCTAGATAATAAACATGAAAAGCAAGGCATATGTAACAACAGTAAGAATTGAATTTCTTTAATGTTTTGTTATGGTGACCTACTAAATGTTACTGTCTAATGCTGCTTTCATACGCCTTTTTATAAATTATGCCTATATAAATTCCTGCCTACGTATAATTCCTTACGTGGCGTACTTGTGTAAGTACAAACGTTACATCTACATAAAGTGTTTCTCTTAAAGTGTTACTCCTTTGTTACCCCTTATTACAGCCCGGAACAAATTAATACGGATGTTTACAAATATGACAGAAATAAAACAATTTTTTTTTCAAAGAATGAGACATTTATGTAGCATGAAATTTATATCCCCGCAATTCCTAGATAAGAAGCATAAAAAAAGGTTGTATTTGGAGCAATAGTCGTAACTTTAAAAACTGAACCTTGCACATTTTGTTATGGTGGCCCACTAAATGTTATTATCTAATACTTGTTTCACACGCCATTTTAGAAATTATGCCTGTATAAAATCATGCCTGCGTATAATTCCTTACGCGGTGTACTTGTGTAAGTACAAACGTTACATCTACATAAAGTGTTTCTCTTAAAGTGTTACTCCTTTGTTACCCCTTATTACAGCCCGGAACAAATTAATATGGATGTTTACAAATATGACAGGAATAAATTTTTTTTCAACTAATGAGACATTTATGTAGCACGAAATTTATATCCACGCAATTCCTAGATAAGAAGCATAAAAAAAGGTTGTATTTGGAGCAATAGTCATAATTTTAAAAACTGAACCTTGCATATTTTGTTATGGTGGCCCACTAAATGTTATTATGTAATACTTCTTTCACACGCCGTTTTAGAAATTATGCCTGTATAAAATCATGCCTGCGTATAATTTCTTACCCGTACAAACCCGTACGTTTCTTACTTATGCCCGTACAAATCTACTAAAAGTGTTCTCTCAAAGTATTATTCCTTTGTTACCCCTTATTACAGACTGGAGCAAATTAATAATTTCTCATAAAATGACTTTTATATGTAGCATCAAATTTATATCCATGAAATTTCTAGATAAGAAGAATAAAAAAAAGTTGAACGTGGAGAAACAGTCGTAATTTTCAAAATTTAATCGATCCAAATTTTGAGACGGTGGCCTACTAAATGCTATTGTCTGATGCTTCATTCAAATGCCGTAAGTAAAAATGCTGTCGACATAGAATCATGTCTGTGTTATAACATGTTGTGCTGCGTACTTGTGTATGTACAAATGTTACGTTTTCATAAAATCGTACTCTTAAATTGTTTCTCCTTTGTTACCCCTTGTTACAGCCTGGAGCAAATTAATATGGATGTTTGAAAATATGATGGGAATAAAACAGAAATCTTTCTCATAAAATGACATTTCTGTTGCCTCATATATATATCCATGCAATTTCTAGATAAGAAACATAAATAAAAGTTGCCCGTTGAGCAACAGTCGTTATTTTCAAAATTGAATCGATCCATATTTTGTTATGTACAAATGTTTTCGTAAAATTATACTCTTAAAGTGTTACTACTTTGTTATCCGTTATTACAGCCTGGAGCAAATTAATATAGGTGTTTAAAAATTTTATGAGAATAAAACAGAAATATTTTTCATAAAATGACCTTTATGTAGCATAAAATTTATATCCCTGCAATTTCTGTATAAGAAACATAAAAAATGTTGCACGTGGAGCAACAGTCGTAATTTTCATGATCTAATCGATCCGTATTTTGTTATGGTGGCCTACTAAATGCTATTGTCTGGTGCTTCTTTCATACGCCGGTCTCTATAGTAGCATATCTGCATTATAACATGTTACGCGGCGTACTTGTGTATGTACAAATGTTATGTTTTTGTAAAATTATACTCTTAAAGTGTTACTACTTTGTTACCCCTTATTACAGCCTGGAGCAAATTAATATGGGTGTCTGAAAATATAATGAGAATAAAACAGAAATATTTTTCATAAAATGACCTTTATGTAGCATTAAATTTATATCCATGCAATTTCTAGATAAGAAACATAAAAATTGCTGCACGTGGAGCAACTATAGTAGTTTTCAGAATTGAATCGATCCGTATTTTGTTATGGTGGCCTCGTAAAGGCTATTGTGTGATGCTTCTTTCATACTCCGTTTTAAAAATTCTGTCTGTATAGTATCATGTCTGCATCATAACATGTTACGCTGCGAACTTGTGTACGTACAAATGCTGCATCTACATAAAGTGTTACTCCTTTGTTACCCCTTTTTACAGCCTGGAGCAAATTAATATGGATGTTTGAAAATATGATGGGCATAAAGCAGAAATATTTCTCTTAAAATGACCTTTCTGTTGCATCAAATACAGTGATACCTCGACTTACGAGTTTAATTCGTTCCATGACTTAACTCGTAACTCGAAATACTCGTATCTTTAATCAATTTTCCCCATTGAAATGAATGGAAATGACATTAATTCGTTCCGGGCTCCCCTAAAAGACCATAATTTTTTTTGTTACATGTTTTTAAATAAGAAAAACGTGCTTATAAACTACGAACATTGTATAAAAACTCAATACAATAGAATGTACTGCAATAAATTTGTTTTATTAAGGTGAATGTACAACATTTACCTTGGAGATCAGACTTGAAGATGCTGATGGAAGAGGAGGAGAAAGGTTGAACTGAAAAATTAAATCTTATTCGTTGATTTTTGATCTTTTAGCCCCGCTTTCCCGACTTTCGCTTTTATTACCAGCTACTCTCTAAAAGTGAACGAGTGAGACACGGAAACTGGGCAATTGTTGCATCGTTCACTTTGGCTGTAATGTCCAGATTCTTCTTTCTGAGAATCAGAAGAACGTTTTCTCAGAATCCAATCTCTCAGTTTAAGACTGGATAGTAGTCTCAGAATAATATTATACAACTGTATAATAATTGTACATAAAGGTTGTAAATATTATATGCTTCTTGTGTTCTCATTTGAAGAGCACGTAACATGGCATTCGCTGCTCAAACTAGCGGTGGGATATCTGAATCTTGCTCGTAACTCGAAGCAAAAAATCTACGGAGAGAATGCTCGTATCTCGAAAAACTCGTAAGTCGAGACACTCGTAAGTCGAGGTACCACTGTATATATCCATGCAATTTCTAGATAAGAAACATAAAAAAAAGTTGCACGTGGAGCAACAGTCGTTATTTTCAAAATCTAATTGATCGATATTTTGTTATGTAGGCCTACTAAATGCTATTGTATGATGCTTCTTTCATATGCTGGTATAGTAGCATGTCTGCATTATAACATGTTACGCTGCGTACTTGTGAATGTACAAATGTTACGTTTTCTTAAAAAGATCCTCTTAAAGTTGTGAAGTAATACCCCCACGATGGTCGAACGCTGCTTCGTTCGAATGGTGGCGTAGGCAGAGAAGCTTCAGTTTTTGTATAGCACGGACGTCGGTTTGATACGGGACAGAAATTCCCATTTAGAACGAGCTCTGTGCTCCTATTAATGATTGGAGTTTTAAACCCTTGTAAATATATAAATAGAAACGAGTTAGCAATTAAAATCATTTATAGCTGAGCAGTCTTCTTGTTTTATTGAATTTGCTATTTCACACGTTGAACCACCGAAGATTAGTTTTGAAACTCAGTTGCGCTACAAAAGAGTTTCTCCTTTGTTACCCCTTGCTACAGCCTGGAGCAAATTAATATGGATGTTTGAAAATATATGGGGAATAAAACAGAAATATTTCTCATAAAATGACCTTTCTGTTGCATCAAATATATATCCATGCGATTTCTAGATAAGAAACATAAAAAAAAAAGT
>OU015503.1:64513454-64697467 GCA_907164885.2 Dolomedes plantarius | reverse complement strand
TCGGCGGGTGTATCTTTTGCTCGCATCCGCACTTTTCTTTGCTTTTCAAACAATATACGAAACAGAGTATGGACATTAGAGCGCGAATGGAAGAAACGATTTTGAATAAAAACTCTTCGTCATTTCGCTGAATATAGCATAACCAGGAAGAATAAAATAATTTAATATTAAAGCATACTAATTAAAATTACATCTCAAAGCAAAATGCTTGATTATATATAAAATATGCTCGAAAATTACTTTTGATGAAATATAGTTTTTTATAATTTAAGTTAAATTTTACAAGTATATAAAGATTACTTGACTTCGAATTTGTGCTTTATGAATTAGAAACTTCGTGTGTTCTTTTTCTGAATATAATTACCTCTTACCTATACATTAGTCCAAAAGTGCCTCTAAAATTCTTAAAATTTAAGCCTAGAGTGTTCTAGTTATCCGATATTTCAAAAATTTCATTATTTTATAAATGGAAGAAAATATCTAATCTATAGTGTCAAATTATCTTTCATTATGAGTTCAGAAGATAATTTAATCAAAAATTTATCACCACCAGAGTTCACATTGTAGTGGCGCCATCTACTATTATTTTATAAGAATAAAAGTGTTTCTCATATATTTTGGTAACGGTAAAATTTTCGACAGCTAAAGTGTTTTTAAAGATTAGAAAATTCATTTTGTAGCACATGTTATTGTTTCTTATGCAATGAATCGCATTTTTTGTATGTAATTTGGTGCATATACATGAAAAGATAAATGATGTATATTTTTCAGGAAGTAAATTTAAAAAGAAATTTACTTCCTGAATGAAATTTACTGATTTAAAAAGAAATTTACTTCCTTTTGCACCAATTAATATACATTTTTTGTATATTAATTGGTGCAAATACATGAAAAGATAAATGATGTATATTTTTCAGGAAGTAAATTTAAAAAGAAATATTTATCTATGCACACTTTAATAGATGATTTAAAAAAAAAAAATTATAGGTAGAAAGTATTTTATTTAAAAAACAAAAGTAAAATTTATTATCGTCATTCGTATTAAGATCAAACATGATAGAGAATAAAAATATAATATATTTTTTACCCATAATATTTCCTAATATTATGAAAAAATAACGTGAGAGTTAAAACATTAAATAGTTTAAATTTAGTTTACAGCGAACTTTAAATTTAATTGTATTAATTAACTGTCGCGAAATACTTTATCATCCAGTAAAGCTTGATTTTTATTCAAACTGCCTTTTTGCTAAGCTTATAATAACTAGAATATTATTGTATATCCTAGAATAATATCATATGACCATAAAATAAATTTTCTAGAATTTTTGTTGTTGATAAATTTTATCTTATTTGCATTCAACATATATATTTACTATACTATGTATACAGAATAATCACATAACATATATATTATTATATTTAGTGAGAATAACAGTATTAAAATTTGATTTTGTAATAAAATATTACATATGTGTAGAAAAACAAAGCAAAACATTTCGAACTAATGATTTACTTCAAAACTTTATTTTCACTATAAATATAATTGATAGATGGCGCCACTACATATAAAACTATCTTTTAGATAATTTTATTTTTTGTATCGCAGCACGGTTATGACAAAATATTTAATAAAATAATTTTCGGGCCTCTGTCTTTTGCTCATTAAATATTTGTTTCTATGGGTTCTTGACTGCTAAGTAATGCTATGATTCCACTAATTTAAGAACTCATTATGGATGATAATTTGAAAAACCGATGTATGAATGAAAATAGCATTTTTCTTTCTATCTAAATCGTCTAAATTGCTTGCAGAAGAGAGATAATAATTTGCTTTTCTTTCATTAATTATCTAAATATGAGTGATGAAATTTAAAATAGTGTACATTTTTTATCATACATTTTTCATGGTATTAGTAAAATAGCAGTAAGGTCATGTCTAATTTGTACTTAAAATTAGTCTTTCTCATATCAAATTTACTGTCTACAAAACATTCCAGGAAAAGAAAAATTGGAATAAAATACATATGTATGTCAGCAACGACTAAAAAAAGGTTTTGACTATGAAATGCTTTTAAAAACGTTTGAGTAAATTGTAGCCCAACATAAATTAGTAGACCAGAAATTCTGCAGTTCAGATCTAAAGTTGATAGTTTGAACATATTTATAGAAAGCAATTTAGTTATTAATCGCTTTGTGACAATGAAAAAAAAATATGAGAAAATTCCCTGCAAGGTTTTTTAGGAAATAAATTTAAAAGTATATTGATGCAAAAAAAAAAAAATTAAAAAAATTATTGGTATTTGTAGAATATATACTGCTAATTTCATTTAAAATAAAAACTATATATTTAAAACGAAACCCTGTTAATAACAACTGTTTTCTTTTACAGCAGAATTTATTGAAGAATACTGCAATAACGATTAAAGAATCGATATATCGATGTATTGTAACAAATTACTTTAAATGAAAGACTAAATATTGAAAAGGAAAACCTGTTAATAACGACAAATGATTTCTGCCCCATTTTCTTTATTAATGAACTTTCTTTTGACAACATAATTTATTGTAGAATACTACAATAACGATTATTTAAAAATCGATATATCGATGTACTGTAAAAAAATACTTTTAAAGGAAAACTAAATATTTAAAAGGAAAGCCTCTAAATAACGACAAAGGATTTCTGTTTCACTTTTTTCATTAGTCAACTTTCTTATGACGGCATGATTTATTGTAGAATACTGCAATAGCGGTTATTTCAAAATCGATATATCGATATATTGTAACCAATTAGTTTAAAAGAGAGACTAAATATTTAAAAGGGAAGTATTTTAATAAAAAATAAATGATTTTTGCCACATTTTCTTTAAAAGTAAACTGTTTTTTTTGACAGAGATTATAGAATTACTGCAATTACGATTTTTTTTATTATAGAATTACTGCAATTACGATTGGTAAAGAATCGATTTATCGATATATTCTTACAAATAATAATGTAAGTACCACAAATCTGTTTGAGTAGCTGTACTGTAGAATTACTGCTATAAAGAATATCAAAGAATCGATATATCGATGAATTTTAACAAATATTAATGCAAGCACCGCTTGTCTGTTTAAATAACTGTACTGTAGAAGTACTTGTATAACAAATATCAAAGCATCGATATATCGATATATTTTAACAAATAATAATGTAAGTACCACTTGTCTGTTTAAATAACTGTACTGTAGAAATAATTGTATAACGAATATCAAAGCATCGATATATCGATATATTTTAACAAATAATAATGTAAGTACCACTTGTCTGTTTAAATAACTGTACTGTAGAAATAATTGTATAACGAATATCAAAGCATCGATATACCGATATATTTTAACAAATAATAATGTAAGTATAGCAGATCTGTTTAAGTAGCTGTACTGTGGAATTACTTCTATAACGAATATCAATGAATTGATACATCGATATATTTTAACAAATTATAATATAAGTACCGCAGATCTGTTTAAATAGCTGTACTGTACAATTACTGCTATAATGAATATCAAAGAATCGATATATCGATATATTTTAACAAGTTATAATATAAGTACCGCAGATCTGCTTAAATAGCTGTACTGTACAATTACTGCTATAACGAATAACAAAGAATCGATATATCGATATATTTTAGCAAATAATAATGTAAGTACCGCTTATCTGTTTAAATAGCTGTACTGTAGAACTACTTCTATAACGAATATCAAAATAATCGATGTATCAAAATATCGTAACAAATAGTAATGTAAGATCTGTTTCAAATTTAATGCTGGAAATAATTTCAATGGAAGTGCAAATTTTTGAAATAAAATTTACTCGTTGCTGACAAATTTTCTGAATCTAGACTAAAAACAAATAAATAAATAAACAAACAAGCAAATAAATAGTCCATACATGTCAGTAACAAAGCATTTTTTTTTCTTTTTTGGAACGTAGCGCAAAATATGGTAACATTTTTTTTTCTCTGAATCAACAAACTATAGCATGTTCAAAAAGAATCGAAACTTCGAATCAAATCATAAGCCCGGAACGAGTTTTAAGAACACGAGAATGAATAATGATAATAAAAAAAAAAGGCTTAAACAAACACACGGACAAAAATTCAAACCACGCGTCACATATTCGAAGCACTGTCATCACAACTTCCTGAATCGAAGAAAACAGACAACAAATTAATATTGAGTTCAGAGTTTTAAAAATTCCAGCTATAAACCCGGATGAAATAGAAACGAAGCTGTGTAGAACAGCATGGGCGCATTCACTGAGGTGGCAAATTGCTTCAGGGTGCATTCTTTGCACGTAAATAGCATTTTTTCCTGTTTTTTTGTTTGCACTAGTTTACCGCTTTCAGACATGTATATATTTAGAAGTAGACATGTAGTATGTACAGTCGAACCTCCATATATCGAACTTCTCTATATCGAAATTTTCTATATATCGAACTCTTAGCAAATCTCCATGTTCATTACATAGAAAAATTGTTTCTATATATCGAAAAAATCTCTATATATCGAAATTTTTTTCAAGACAAATTGGGAGATTTTATTCCACTTTAGAATAAAATCTCCCAACTTTTGGCATTTGAAACAATACGTCGTGGACTTCAATTCGCGGAAAATGTACCTGATGAAGTTTTTAGTGGACTGAATAAATACGAACATTTCTTTGAACTTTCCGCATAATTAACTGTTCAGCAAGATATTCGTAGTTTTTTTAAAAGAATGTAACTGTGATCATTGTAACCACTGTCTGCATTATTTTTTTTAAATATATGTAGTAATCAATAAATCTTTCATTTTAATTCATTTTTTAGTTATTAACTTTCATTTAATGTGACTCGCATATAAATTAGAAAATGAGTTTCGTATACGAAAATTAGCTTTAATTTTTTTTAAGGAGAATTATGATAAGACTAAGCTCAATTCTATATATCGAAATTTCTATATATCGAATTTTTTTCGCGCAATTTGCTACTTCGATATATGGAGGTTCGACTGTATATATGTATAATACATATCTACGTACGTTACATACACATGAAAAGATGCATGCTTGCTTCAGAGATCGAAGACTGAACCTACATCGATATGGTCCAGACATAATCCTGAAAACTTAAAAAGAGTTTTGTTACATATGTGGATCAGAAATGTGGTATCTGGTAGGGCAAACAGCATACGGAAACTCAAAAACAAATGCCTTATAATTGATTCATTGATCTGCAGACTATACTGGTTTCAAGGAGTTAAGGCCGCTTTGTACTAACCCTATTGAATTCGTTCGCCTCAGTGTTAACCCATGGAGAAAATTTGTTCAAGGATTGCCGATTTGGATTGAAAGATTTTTTTAAAAATTGTACTTAGTAATAAAGAAAGAAATTTTGCACCTTGGGACATTTTGAGTTTATTGAAAAAAAAGGCAAGTCTATATATTTAAGTTGCTAAGCCAATTTTTCGGGCAGTCCGTGAGAGAAAATTACTGCAACAATTTACTTCATTTTGGTCTTAAACGAAAGATTTCAATCTAGAGATGTGTCAAATTTGGGTTTTTGTGACCGCAATTTCTATTAATTAGCCATAATTTACAGTTAAAAAATTGCTGTCTGCGCATGCTCAGTGACATGTTTAAAATATATGTTTAGATACTCGCTAAGCCACATAAACACGTTAATTAGTTTCTGCGCATGCTCAGTGACATCTTTCAATCTAGCTTTAGATACTTACTAAGCACGAGGCCGCATAAACACATTAATTTGTTTCTGCGCATGCTCAGTGACATCTTTTAATCTAGCTTTAGATACTTACTAAGCACGAGGCCGCATAAACAAGGTTGATTTGTTTATTCTGAGGAATCTCTCTATGACGATTTTCAACATTTGGTAATGATGTGTTGAGTATAATTTGTGTACTAGTACATTTAAATACTATCCAGACGTCATGTTTTGATGGGTACCGACTAGTAATATTTTAAAATTTAAATTATTCGAGGAAAAAAAATTTGATATAGTGTGTTTAAAATGCTCATAAACTCCTTTGGTGGACGCCATTTATAAAATGAATCCTATTGAAAGGTGCAGAATAATTTAGGTTATCTGAAGATACCATTTATTTACATGTTTTTCATTAACTCGCTTTCTTGTTTGTGTGTTTGTCTAGTACAAATCTTGAAATCGATTTTTAACTAACTTCCCGACTAGCTAGACATTTGAAACTTTTAGAATAGCTCAGAACACGATGACAATGCATTTTTTGATACTTTTAGTAGAATCTTTTAGTAGATACTTTTAGTGAATACTTTTAGTAGAATTTTGATACTTTTAGCCATCTTTAAGTAGAATTGAATGCATTTTCAGTGAATTTTGTTTTGTAGACTGGTGCAGCCATCTATCGGCCGGGACGGGAATGAAAAGTCAAACGCAAGTTAACTTCCAATTAACTTCATTTTCTTTCAAGTTGATGGGATAATTCATCCCCAAAAAATTTTTTAAGTATTTATTAATACATAGAATTGTCAAGTTTATACGATTCAACAGAAAATTTAAAAACATGGTACATAAAAAGTTCTTTTTAACTTGTAATTATTATTGGATTATCAGCATTTATGTAGCTGTCAATGGTAGACACATTTTCTCCATAGGTTAACATTGAGGTGAGCGAATCAAATAGGGTTAGTACACAGGAGTCTTAAAAGGTTATAAGCAAAACACAAATTGCCAGAAGAATGACAAAAAGAATGGTGACCAAAGGAATATACAACAGACCTTTTCCAATACAGAAACTGAAAATGAACGCAATCATTTTGAATAAGCTTTACATTTAAGCTTGATCCTGCCTCATCCATTGACACAGTCACTAAACAAATCTTTCTTTTAGGCAATACGGGTACATTTTTGGATTAAATGTATTATCCGATTACCTGCACTTAAGCGCGAGTTAACCTTTAGCTTACGGGGCCCATTTTCCCGATTCCCTCTTTACAATGGGACATTTCATACCCCCTTTTTAAAAACGGACATTAAAGAGGTTATATATATATATATATATATATATATATATATATATATATATGTATGTATGTATGTATGTATGTATGTATGTATGTATATATATATATGTATATATGCATGTATATATATATATATATATATATATATATATATATATATGTATGTATGTATGTATGTATATATATATATATATATATGTATGTATGTATGTATATGTATATATATATATATATATATATATATATATATATATATATATATATATATATATATATATACATATGTATACACATATATATGCATGTATATATATATGTATACATATATATATGCACATATATATGTATTTATATATGCACATATATATGTATGTATATATATATATATATATATATATATATATATATATATATATATATATATATGTATGTATGTATGTATGTATGTATGTATATATATATATATATATCTATATGTATGTATGTATATGTATATATATATATATATATATATATATATATATATATATATATATATATATATATATATATATATATATATATACATATGTATACACATATATATGCATGTATATATATATATGTATACATATATATATGCACATATATATGTATGTATATATATATATATATATATATATATATATATATATATATATATATATATATAGATAGATATATTCATTGATTCTTGGGCCCGTATTCTTGGGATACATGCTATCCCACCCCGTAAGGAAAAGGTTAATTAGCACGGGCAGTCTCGACAGGACAATGAAGTATTTGAACAACAGCCCAAAGAAAATACACATCTCCAGCGCACAGGAAAGCCTCGGACCCACGGTTCGCCCTCGATTTGGGCACCTCAGCAAGGCATAACTGATGGGTATACGCTGGAGAGAAAGAGAGAACCATCGTCTCTCACGAACCGTGGGACAAAGCCCAGAGCGCTCTGAATTTTGTTGGAAATTTTGGCGAGCGTGAAAAAAGGCAGAAGGGGAAATGTGCGAAAGTGACAACAACAGTACACCCAACTCTTTTTTACCATGTTTTTATTAACTTGCTTTCTTGTTTGGGTTTGTTTGTCCAGTACAAATCTTGCAATCGATTTTTAACTAACTTCCTGAGTAGCTAGACATTTGAAACTTTTAGAATAGCTCAGAACACGATGACAATGCATTTTTTTATACTTTTAGCCATCTTTACGTGGAATTAAATTAATTTTCAGATATTTTCAGTTAATTTTGTTTTGTAGACTGGTGCAGCCATCTGTCGGCCGGAACGGGAACGAAAAGTTAAACGCAAGTCAACTTCCAATTAACTTCATTTTCTTTCAAGTTGATGGGATAATTCATAAAAAAAAATTTAAAAAGTATTTATTAATACATAGAATTGTCAAGTTTATATGATTGAACAGAAAATTTAAAAACACGGTACATAAAAAGTTATTTTTATCTTGTAATTATTACACGGTAGGTACGTTCCTAAGAAATCCATGTAAAAATATACCGTGTAAAAAAAGATACGTTTCCTATAGTAAAATGAGGATACGTTCAATTTCATCCGAAAACGGTGTAAAATGAAATAAAGAACTATATTAAGTTCGAAAAACCGTGTAAAAATAGTAATGAATCTACTGTTAAATTTCTGATATAAATACGTACATAATATGCATTTATAACGCATATTACGTACGTTTATAATAAGCATTTTTATTGAACAATTTAGTTCAAAATACATAATTCTTAGGTAAAATTTGTCACGCAAAGAAACAAACAACAACAAAAAAGGAAAGCTGGAAACTTCGAATAAAAAATATCAGGTTTATCCAAAACTAAGCATAGAAAACTTCAAATTAAAAATAGAAATAAAAAAAATATTTCGTAATTATATTATTTATTAAAATGAATTTTTTAAACGTAATTTCGTTTAACTCGAAATATAATTAAATTCTAAATAATTGACATAAAAATGGCAACATAATAGAAAAAACTTTACAATCACTTCCAATTACAGTAGGGAAATATTTGTCAGTTTACATTTTCTGTCAAAACACAAAGTTTCTTTTGTTCATTAGAATAGCTGTGCTGCTAGTTTTTAAGTGTGGAAATAGATTTTTGAAATGTACATACATATGTACTTACAAGACAATAATTTTGAAATCGTGTTAGAACAAATAAAGCGTGCAAAATATTTTTTTCTTCGACCGCGTAACTTCACATTCGTGTAAAAAAAGAGTTGGGTGTACACTTGTGCTGATTGCAACAGTTTTCAGCTTGATTCTATTGGCGCAAAATGACATTCGCCAAGAATTATTTCCTGCCAAATAATCGCCAACATACATATGGAGACAACGAGTAGTAGTTTAATGCAATTGAGATAGGTACAAATTACAGAATTACGCCTGGCTGAGATAAAAAGCGATTGCAATCAAACTTTATTTCACAATTAAGAGAAAATTATTTAAACTAACGTTCATATTTTAATGAAACTCTTACATTTTATGCACGCAAGAAAAAGGTTAAAAATTCAGTTCGTTTACTAGTATAGTTTCTATTCGTATATATCAACGTAATAATTAATATACTATTCTAACAACTGAATTTCATTTCTTCTACTTTTTTCCCCCCGGCATTTTGTATTGCTGAAAGAAAAATGGTATTTTATCATTCTATAGCTCAAAATATCACAGTCGGTGATAGACGTTGGTTCTTCCCGTAGTAGGCTGATGGATGACTTCACTTTGCTAATCACTAAGAAAAAAAAATTAGAGAAATTTCACCTTTGGAATTTCTACCCCCAGCGTACTGATCGGTTATGCCTTGCTGAAGTGCCAATAACAAGTGCGAAACCTGAGTACAAGGCTACTTTGTACGCTGGGGATGCATATTTTTACCATGTTTTTATTAACTCTTTATTTTATCTTGTTAAAATAGCGTGGTGCTAATGGAAAAACAATTTGTGTCTACAACGTTAAGCAGACAAAAAGTTAAAGAAACAAAAGTTCATTTAATTCACTTATCATAACTTTACAAATTTCTCGAAAAAAAATATAAATGATATAAATTTGTTGAATACCTTATTCTAGTTTAAAAAACAAACTAAATCTTGGTTACATTTGATGATCTGACAATAGTGACCCTCTACTGTTTTTAGACTTTTTAGATATTTTTGGTTTCATGGAGATTGTCTAGCCTTGCTAGACAATCTAGGATTATTTTTAAAAAAAAAATAGTGACTCAACAGAATCAACTTTATCTTAACGGCTCGAGATTTTTATGTAAGTTTAAATTTCTTTTCCTACAACATAAATTTTATTGTCAAGGAATGGCATCAGTCTGGAAGGAAATTGCAGTCAACACTCGGCTATTAGGGATAAGATTAATCCATGGTTTAATTTGCGGAAAAAAACAACTATTGACCTGATATGTTAATTTAAACACATCTTAAATTTAGGAAAAAATTTAATTTGTGTTTAAAGGTTTTAATTTTTGCCTTGACAACCAGTGTAATTTTAAGACTGTAGTTTAAAGTTCATATACTCAAGAACTTTGTACTTTTTTTTAAGGAGTGGGGGGGGGGGGGATAGAAGTAAGTACTATATATCTCAGAACCCGCACTATTTTTATGAGGGTGTGTTTGACTGAAACACAAATGTGCTTCAAGAGAACTAAATGAGTTAAAGTACAGCTAGACTTTGTGAGCAGGCATAGTTGCATATGATAAGGAATGTAGGTCTTCAACTGAAACACAAATGTGCTTCAAGAGAACTAAATGAGTTAAAGTACAGCTAGACTTTGTGAGCAGGCATAGTTGCATATGATAAGGAAATTAGGTCTTTAACTGTAATGTAACTTTTGGCACACGTTATTAAAGTTATGATACAAATTTACAGCGAATTACAACAAACAGACAGTTTCCTAAAGATGCAACGTAACGGAAGTTGAGGCTTATGTCAGGACCAGAGCGACACATAAGATTTTGCAATCCAGAATCCCGCTGTAGAGCAGGAATTAGTTTTGACGGACTGTTGCCACCTCAGTGCTTCATCAATCAAGATCAAAAAATACGAGTATAAAGATATGGGAGGAAAACCGATGATCCCGAATCCGCTATTGAACTCCACGCTTAGATAAAGAAGTGGGGGGTAAAACAATCCCATTATGGCACAATTATGACGCATCGTCACCTCTGGCGGATTCGTCCTCCCTGACAGCGGACGAATCGCAGGATGTCCCGGAAGTATTTTGGGGGGTGTCGTCAAACTGAAGCTCGATTTGGGGGTCTTTGTCGTCTTGGACGTCCACGGCAACACAGTCCCGTGACGTCTCAGAGGTGTGCTGTTCGGGTGTGGTCAGCACGGGGGAGTGCATGACCACCGACAGAGCGGGCGACTCCGGCCGACTGTCTTTGGTGGAGTGGCCGTCCCGGAATGAGCCGGCGGATGACTCTTGGCTACTCTCTTCTAGAGGATATCTGGAGCAGCTCGGTTCGCCGTCTAGAGAATGCCTCAGGGTAACTTTCTTCTTGACTCGTTGACTCACGTCTGAGTGCACCCTGTAATCGAATAATAATCGAATAATACAGTGAATATGGGAATGATAAACTCTTAGAATAGCCCTATTTAAGAATACCCATAGTTAGAGTTTCCCCTTCTCTGCTTTTAGTCTTTAACAAGTAAATTTTCTCTTATCACTTCTTTGTTAGGAATCGGCATTAAGTCAGTTTAGCCCTTGTGTTACGAAAGATGATTATAGAGCTCAAATTTCCAGCGATGGATTTAACAATTAAACGCAAGCACCCAAACGGACTGATCTTAAAAGTTGCAATTGAGGAGCAGATGTATCCATTCTTAACTTGAACTAAATTGACCTAACTTGACCTAATCCAATAGATGATTATAGAGCTCGAATTCCCAGCGATGGGTTTAACAATTAAACGCAAGGACCAAAACGGGCTGATAAAAGCTGTAATTGAGGAGTAGATGTATCCATTCCTAACTTGACCTACCTTGACCTGATCCAATTGATGACCATAGAGCTCGAATTTCCAGCGATTAGATTAACAATTAAACGCAAGGACCCAAACGGACTGATCTTAAACGCTGTAATTGAGGAGCAGATGTATCCGTTCCTAACTTGAACTAACTTACCTAACTTGACCTAATCCAAGAGATGGTGAATTCCCAGCGATGGGTTTAACAATTAAACGCAAGGACCAAAACGGACTGATCTTAAAAGCTGTAATTGAAGAGCAGATGTACCCATTCCTAACTTGACTTACCTTGACCTGATCCAATAGATGACTATAGAGCTCGAATTCCCAGCGATGAGATTAATAATTAAACGCAAGGACCAAAACTGACTGATCTTAAAAGCTGTTAATGAGGAGCAGATGTATCCATTCCTAACTTGAACTAACTTCACGTAATACAATAGATGATTATAGAGCTCGAATTCTCAGCGATGGGTTTAACAATTAAACGCAAGGACCCAAACGGACTGATCTTAAAAGCTGTAATTGAGGAGCAGATGTATGCTTTCCTAACTTGACACTTGTCACCCCTATTTCGCCTCTAGACCCGTTCAGTTTCCTCGTGTGGACTTGCGTCAATGGTTGCCGTATAAGTTGACGGATTGATCAGTTCTTCAAGCTCTCTCGATCGTTTAAGGTAACCATGCGACACAGTCAGAAACGCCTGAGGGCTTGCCCCATGCATTGCAGTTATCACTAACTATCCTATAGCGTCCCGTAGTTCTTTGTTTAAATTTCCATATCTCTTATAGAAGTGTTTGCTTAATTAATTTACTTTGTTTCTAAACAGAAATAACTAAGCGAGAAACTTTAGAAACTGAGATATGGCTCTAACATACGTCTTAATATCCAAGCAGCGAGTGAAATGTAGATATTACAAATAATGGCAACATATTTTAGAGTGCCGTATTAAGTACACAACAGCAGCAAATAAAGCCAAAATTAAACCAAAAAGGTTTTATTTAGAACACGGTAAAACACCATAGAACCACAGGACCATAGAAACAAGTGTTTAACTGCGTTCCCTAGGACAACGCCTTCTAACGCAGATATTTCATAAATTATTCAACGAAGAACGAAAGTTCAAACGAAATGAGAAAAGGAGTGTTCGTAATGGACGTCTCCTGTAACATTAAAGTTCAACACTAAAAGTGAAGCAGTAAGTCTTTCGGTCGAAACTTTGGAGGGTGTAATGGAGAGTTCTCATTGGGCGTCGCTTGGATCTTCGTAATGCTTCACAAATGAAGGTAAAATCATTGGCTGTCTGTAAGCTGGATTTCAATTGGAAAGTAGAGAGAGGAGGAAGAAAAGTGATTGGATAGAGGGATAAGGTTCAGAATCCGTGAGTTCTAACACTAAGAAATGGAGCATTTCCAAAGGGTAAAACACAAAAACGTGCATGTCTTTTATTCAATTTAGAGGTGAGATATGAAGGCAGTTGACATTACTTCCAGAAATAATGACATCAAAGGAGAAAAGAAATTCAATTTTTTTAAACCAATAGTTTTAGGTTAATATTGAGATTAATAATTCCGTCTTTTTTAGAAAGATATGTCGATTTTTATCATAAATAGACTGGTTAGTGGTGGACATGAACTCCACATTGTGGTGTACATTGAGGATCGAGAGAGAATGTTCAAATTAAAGGATTTTTGGAAAGAAATGGCTGTGCGTGTAGATGTAGATCTTATACCGTCTGAATCAATTAAACAATAGGTTTTCTAAAACAAGGCAAATGAAGATGAAAATAAAATGAGAAAATCAAAAGTACAGAACTTCTGTCTGATAATTTGGAAGCTTAGAAGGCTTTTGAGACACACCGATTTTGATCTGAAAAAAAATTTCTTTCATCATTAGACAGAATCGGTTTTCTTTATGGCTCTGAAACTTGGAAATACACAAAAAACACAAAATGGGAAAATTTATCGTAAGTTTTGAAGTTTATCGCGAACAATCAATATTAAACTGAAAGCAATTTTTTTCATTGTGTCAATAGTTATATCATTCTGATGTATGAACCTCACATATTTTGAGAAAATCCCACAATAATTGTCCCGTGATGGTACTTTCCTGGAGACTCTCTTCGTGATACCCGAAAAACATCTGGAAGAGAATGATGGAGAATGAGAAAAATCCTACCAAGTGGCGATCTGGGTAAAAGCAAGTATCACCGAATTAACTGGCATTTAAAATTTAGGGTCTTACGAGCCTCGAGGCGTGACGGAGCGTGATAATGATGATTCTCGATTTTTTTTCCAATTAAAGGTTGTAAAAAGATTTTAATTCTTTAAACTGATAACAGATGGCAGCACTAGCAATTTATCTGCTCATTTAACTTGAATACATTGAATGCAAGTTAAAAAAATCACCGTTTGCACGTTTGCACTGTGCAGACGGTGCCCTTCAATGGTTAAGAAGCCCATTCTCCCCTTCAGCGATCTGTTTACACCATTTCCTCACCTGTGAATGCTTCTGGGGAACGTTTTAGACACCGGGGAGGTTCCTTCAGGTGAAGAGTGAGATTCCATGTGCAGGATAGATCGGTGAGGCTTCGGGACCGCAGATAGGATAGGAACTGGGGTCCCGGAGAGAGGCGGAGGCGGCGGAGGTGTGCAGCAAACGGGTGATGAGACGGACAGCGGCGTGCCTAAGTAGTTTGTTGGATAGTTGGCGCGGTCCTCGATGTACATCTCTATCAGCTGATCCAGCTTGATTTCTATCTCCTCAACCTGAAAGTCAAAAGAAAGAACTCATTCAAAGATCTGCTGCGATAGTGCGACATTAAGAACTGCTGACAGCTTATAAACGTCTTGTTGGAAAAAGTAATCGGACACCTCCCAGTATGCAAGTATAGGCAAATTCGCACGTGCAAGTGAAATACGCAGTGCGTTTAGGTAGTATATATAGACCAGACCGTCCAACAGAACTTTGAATTTCATTGGAATCTTATATGGCGCATAATGCCTAGAGGGTATGGTCAAAGGATGCTACTCAAGCAAATAGTCTTCAAGTGCAAATGCTGGTCTTCTGGACATACCGAAATCAACTGTAGCAGATGTCATTCGAAGATGGAAGGCTGACGAAACTACGGGAGTGATACCCCGATCTGGCAGGCTGTACTAATTGCAATAGATGCTTAGCGAGGACTCTAAAGAATAATATCTTTTCCACGCTATCAACATTAGCTTGAGATGTGTTCCTAGCTTAGGCAGACCGGCTACTAACAAACCACTCATTACTCGACCTAATGTCAGAAAGAGACTACAGTGCTGTTTAACACGTCGTTCATGGACTGATTTGAAGAACAAAACATACAAAAATTAGGTTGGCCTGCTCATAGTTTCAATCCGAACCCCATCGAGGTAATCTCAATGAAAGTCAATATTTTGCCAAAAAAGGGTCATTTTTGCTATCCGCTCACACATGTTGATGATAAAATCATTCCCGAGAAAATCTGTAAAAGTCAGTATTTTGCCGAAATAGGGTCGTTTTTACCACCTGCTCGCATTTCGATGATAAGGTCATTCCCGAAGTAATCTGTAAAAAAGTAGTATTTTGCCGAAAAAGGGCCGTTTTTGACATCGGTTCACATGTTGATGATAAGGCCATTCACGAAGTAATCTGTAAAAGTCAGTATTTTGCCGAAATAGGGTTGTTTTTTAGAACCAGCTCGCGTTTCGATGATAAGACCATTCACGAAGTAATCTGTAAAAGTCAGTTTTTTTTGCCGAAAAAAAGGTCGGTTTTGCTATCGGCTCACATGTTGATGATAAGACCATTCACGAGGTAATCTTAAAAATTCAGTATTTCTTTAGGTGAGGGATCAGAGTGAACATTTGCGTGTTACTTAGATAAACTGAGGAATTATACACAAATCAAGAATACATGCCACAACAAGGAAAAATTTAAATGGAAACTTACGAAACTGCACAAAAGTGTGCACATAAAAATATTTTTTGTATATTCGCAAGTTAAGTTTGAAAATAACTCTTAAAGTACCATGAAACATATGAACTTTTACAGTTAATTATACCCAAAGATTTTCTTTTAATTTATCGATATTCAATGTTAGCTCTATAATGCTGAAAATTTATTAATTAGAGAGCAAAATGTCATCGTGTATCTTTTTAAACGATTGAATGATATAAACGTGTTTAATTCATCTGTTTTTCAACTCTTGAGTAACATAACGGGCAATACAAAGCTAATTTAATCTCTGCAAAATTTCTGTTCATAGCTAAAAGCCTGTTTTTTATATCATATTTTGGATTTGTTTTGTGTATATCAAGCAAAATACATGAATTGCACGCGTTATTTTAGTACTGAAGTGTAAAATTTTTTTGGATGATTTTATCATATTATTGTTCATTAAAAATTACCTGACATATAAATGTGTCATAAATAACTTGACGGAAAATCATTCGAGATGACACTTCTTCATACTACCGGGGTACTTCATGTGGTAGAATACCTGCTTTGAGTTTTGGAGACATGAGTTCGATTCTCGCCCCTGGCAAGTTGTCGTTACAAGCTTTCGGAGCTATTCAAACAATTGGTGAAAGGGAGAAAAAATTAATGAGAATTAATTACACTTACCGCTCTTTCCACTTTCACTATACGGCAGGCAAGACTGACTTTCGATTCATAGACGTCTTTGGATTTAGATCCCGGTTTGCCAAGGATCATGTCCAATCTATGCAATGAAACAGATTATGAAATACGAAAGGAAAGAAAGCGAAATGCCTTAATTTATCAGTAACTGATTATCCTTGGAGTTATGAGTTATAGTGTTTTATCAGTAACTGATTATCATCAAGAGTTATGAGTCATAATCAGTGACTGATTATTATCAAAAGTTATGAGTCATATTGTTTTATTAGTGACTGATTGTCAAGTTATGAGTTATAGTGTTTTATCAGTAACTGATCATCATCAAAAGTCATGACTTATAGCGTTTTATTAGCAACTGATTATTATGAAGAGTTATGAGTTATGATGTTTTATCTGTGATTGATTATCACCAAGAGTTATGAGTCATACTGTTTTATCAGTTACTGATTATCATCAAAAGTTATGAGTTATATCGTTTTATCAGTTATTATTTATCATCAAAAGTTATGAGTTATAGTGTTTAACGAGTAACTGAATATCATCAAGAGTTATAATGTTTTATCAGTAACTGATTATTATGAAAGTTATGAGTTATGATGTTTTATCTGTGATTGATTATCACCAAGAGTTATGAGACATACTGTTTTATCAGTTACCGATTTTCATCAAAAGTTATGAGTTATAACCTTTTATCAGTTATTGTTTATCATCAAAAGTTATGAGTTATAGTGTTTATTGAGTAACTGAATATCATCAGGTGTTATAATATTTAATCAGTAACTGATTATTCTCAAGAGTTATGAGTCAAAATGTTTTATCAGTGACTGATTATTATAAAAAGTTATGAGTCATAATGTTTTATTAGTGGCTGATTATCAAGTTATGAATTATAGTGTTTTATCAGTAACTGACCATCATGAAAATTCATGACTTATAGTGTTTTTATTAGTAACTGATTATTATGAAGAGTTATGAGTTATGATGTTTTATCTGTGATTATTTATCAAAGAGTTATGAGTCATACTGTTTTATCAGTTACTGATTGTCATAAAAAGTTACCAGTTATAACGTTTTATCAGTTATTGTTTATCATCAAAAGTTAGGAGTTATAGTGTTTAATGAGTAACTGAATATCATCAAGAGTTATAATGTTTTATCAGTAACTGATTATCATCAAAAGTTATGAGTTAAAATATAGTATTTCTCGTTATTTCAAGAAAAAATTGAAGGAGGAATTGTTAATAAGATTAACCTATTGTGATTCAAAACGGAAATAATAAACATAATAGTGATATTTTTCTATAGCAGGCTTCTGAGAATGATTTAAAAATAAAAACGCATACTTAAAAATAAATCCTTTTTTTCTGTCAGTAACCAGTATGCTCGTATTAAATAATCCTTCATGACTGAAATTCAAGTAAAAAACACTTTTACCTGGATTGTAAGCCCTTGACTCTTCCCAGTAAATCAACATGACCTTGAGAATATTGTTCAATTACATCCTTGACGTCGTAAGGTTTGAGAGCTTCTTTGAACTTTCTTCGCGCAACGAAGTATTTGATCTAAGAAATATAAAAAAAATATTAATAACGTATATTTGGAACAGTATGCAAGAAATATCTGATAAAGTAAACATTAGTTTTCCCGATACACCATCGATAAGTTATAGTGTCACTAACTCCACTTATGACGAAATGTACACGTCACTATTTCCAGATTACCGATAAATAATCACAATCAAAAAATTCCATTCATTTCTCTATTAAACTTCTCCAAGGAACTATTATTTTACATGCTTTATTGGAAAATTTAGTGAACTTGAGAATGGTAGAAATGTAGAAATCTGTCAAAAACTTGAGATACTTGAGAAAGGTAGAAATATGTCAAAGTGATAACAATAGCACCTCAGTGCTGACAATAATTATTATAATAATATGACCAAACTTGGTTCGTGATTTTAAAAACGCACCAAGGTGTTATTGATTCATTATTTTTTTCTTCCTCTATTAAACGTCGTCAAGGCATTGCCCTATTACTTGTTCTATTAGAAATTTTGGCAAAATTGAGAAAGGCAGAATTGAAAATATGTCAAAGGGATAACAATTGTACCTTAATACTAATTAAAACAACCCAAATAAGCTTGGTTCGACATTTTTAATGTTCCTCAGGGTGTAATAGATTAAATTAATTATTTTTCCTTTCTATGTTAAGCGCTTCCAAGCCACAACTAAACTGCATGTTTTATCAGAAATTTTGGCGAACTTGAGAAAGGCAGAAATGGAAATCAATCAAAGTGATAACAATAGCACCTTAGTGCCAATTAAATATAAACACTGGGTTCGAGATTTTAGACACGCAGCAGGGTGTAATAAATTTGATTCATTATTTTTCCTTTCTTTGTTAAACATCGCCATGACACTACTATTTTGCATTTTTCATTGGTAATTTTGGTGAAGTTGAGAAAGGTAAAATGTTGAAATCTGTCAAAGACTTCAGATACTTGAGAAAGGTAGAAATATGTCAAAGCCATAACAATAGCACTTTAGTGCTGACAACAACTGTAACAATAATAATGTAAACAAACTCAGTTTGAGATTTTAGACACGCACCAAGACTGATTTAGTCAATTATTTTTTCATCCTTTATTAAACGCCACCAAGGCGATCCTATGTTATATATTTTATTGGAAATTTTGGTGAACTTGAGAATGATGGAAATGTAGAAACCTGTCAAAGACTTGAGGCACTTGAGAAAGGGTGAAAGCTGTCAAAGGGATAACAATAGCACCTTAATGCTGGCAGTAATTATTATAATAATATGTACAAACTCGGTTCGTGATTTTAAACACGCACAAGGTGTTATTGATTAAATTCATTATTTTTTCTTCCTCTATTAAACGTCACCGATGCTACTATATTACACGTTTTATTGATAGTTTTGGCGAACTTGAGAAAGGTAAAATGTAGAAATCTGTCAAAGACTTGAGAAACTTGAGAAAGGTAGAAATATGTCAAAGCCATAACAATAGCACTTTAGTGCTGACAATAACTATAATAATAATATGAACAAACTTAGTTCGAGATTTTAAACCCGAACCAAGTTGTCATTGATTAAGTTCATTATTTTTTCTTCCTCTATTAAACGTCACCGATGCTACTATATTACACGTTTTATTGATAGTTTTGGCGAAATTGAGAAAGGTAAAATGTAGAAATCTGTCAAAGACTTGAGAAAGGTAGAAATATGTCAAAGCCATAACAATAGCACTTTAGTGCTGACAATAACTATAATAATAATATGAACAAACTTGGTTCGATATTTTAAACCCGAACCAAGTTGTCATTGATTAAGTTCATTATTTTTTCTTCCTCTATTAAACGTCACCGATGCTACTATATTACACGTTTTATTGATAGTTTTGGCGAAATTGAGAAAGGTAAAATGTAGAAATCTGTCAAAGACTTGAGATACTTGAGAAAGGTAGAAATATGTCAAAGCCATAACAATAGCACTTTAGTGCTGACAATAACTATAATAATAATATGAACAAACTTGGTTCGAGATTTTAAACCCGAACCAAGTTGTCATTGATTAAGTTCATTATTTTTTCTTCCTCTATTAAACGTCACCGATGCTACTATATTACACGTTTTATTGATAGTTTGGCGAAATTGAGAAAGGTAAAATGTAGAAATCTGTCAAAGACTTGAGATACTTGAGAAAGGTAGAAATATGTCAAAGCCATAACAATAGCACTTTAGTGCTGACAATAACTATAATAATAATATGAACAAACTTGGTTCGAGATTTTAAACCCGAACCAAGTTGTCATTGAATAAGTTCATTATTTTTTCTTCCTCTGTCAAACGCCACCGATGATTATATTACATGTTTTATTGGACATTTTTGCGAACTTGAGAAAATCAGAAACGGAAATCTGTCAAAGTGATAACAATGGCATTTTAGTGCTTGAAAAAATCTTTCTGAATTAGTTGTATACTGAAATCGCGTCGATTAACCAGTTTAAAGCACTGATAATTCCTGCAGTGCAAGTGAACGTTTGAATTTATAGGTTGCAATAGTACAGCTGTGTCAAGCATTTGAATCAAGCAGTTAATGCAATTGGCATTTATTTCAAGTACATCTAAGTTTTTTGCGAGAGCAGTTAAATCCTGGTCTATATTAGAAAATGTACACAAACGATCCCTTTTTTAATGAGAAAAATATTGTTTATTGTTAGCAATGTAATCGCAGACGGCATTATCTGATCTAAGCTCTTTCCCTTCTCTCTGATTTGTTATGGTATCAAAGATTTCTGATGGATATCTTATTAAAAGCTACTATTGACTCTACTATTGGGATCCTCTATAAGTTATAGCAGATCCTCTTAACTTATAGCAATCGCTTCCCTTATTTTAACATTTATATAATAATGTTATGTATATCATATTCTCTAAGGTCTATATCCTAACAAACATTAATCGTGTGTGTGATCATTTTGTGTTAATAATAGAGAGGAAAAATCCATTGATGAATATCTTCTACGTATGCGCGCAAGGCGCCTCACAGTATTCAATATATAGTGATTCTTTGATACATACCGACAGTTTAGTATGGTAGTAGATTCTGATCACTGAAATAGTAAGGATGCAGAAAGATTGTTGGAGATCAAAGGAACATCAGTGATGATTATAAAAGGGTCGTAGATGAATACCTTTTTCTTAAAAAAAATTAACCTACACCTTTTGATTAGTCAGTCTGCTTCATAAATACTTGTCAAAGTTTAAACCCTATTGCAACTCGCGTCTAAGGGGACTGGGACTTCTGCGACAACTAAGAAGTTGGAAATTTGGGCTATTCTTTTAAAACCCATATCTTATACAAATATGCATGTATCATTATGATTTTTTATGTTAATTTAGTAAGACCTTTATGAATATTTTAAGACAAAAAAAATTCTTTTTGGATTGAAAAGTAAATTTAAAATAACAATATAAACAAAAATACTTTTCCCCCTGAAATTTTTGAGGTATTCACTTTGTAACACTTTTTCAAAGAGTTAGTGAAAATCTTACCTTGAAATCTTGTGTGATGATTAAACACAGTTTATTTTATATAGTGAACCCATTTAAATCTTTGTTACACTTTTTAAAAAAAAATTAAAAAATTATAAATTTTACTTATCAGAAATCTGCATATTTTTGTCATACATTTTAACCATTTACAAAAATGTCTTAAGGTTTAAAAATAAAAATATAGGTCATATTGATACAACAGCACTTATTCTATTGACTTTTAAAATTGCAGAGATGTACTTGCAACAGATTTTGCAGAAAGTGTACCATTACATGAAAAAATCATATTTTGAGAAAAACGCAAAAAACACTTTCCCATTATATGGGATTTAAATGTATGTTTACATTTTTAAGTTGCTAATAATTGTTGTTAGAGTGTCAAAAAGTACGTAAATTATATATATTTGTAATCTGCAGAATCTGCTCTATTTTTTAAGCCACAATTTCAAAAATAAATTTTTTGAAGGTATTTGACGTCCCAGTCAATCGGAAGGAAAATAATATTTGCCAGTTTCCCTGAGACAGCAGAAAATCGTAATGGGACATAGTATTCATGCAGGATATTAAAATACAATCCCAAAACATCTAATTATTAAATAGCTGTGCATATCAGATAAACTTATAAAACAGTAAAAAATGCTTCATACCTTTCTTAAGGCTCGAATGGCACTTTTGTGTTGTTTTGTGAGTGTCGTATATCGGGGCTCTTCCGTTTCTTCCTCTGAAAAGGCATACATGAAATCAAAGAAACTGATACTACTTATTCACCGATAACTGTCTAATCTCTTTAAACTTAGTCTTGCAGTAAAAAAAAAAAGAATAATTAGAAAACAAAAGGGTGTTGAACTCTCAGGCGATGGAAGTGAAACTTCTTTTCATATACACAGTAGACTGCAAAAGCGCCAGATTGACATATTTCTGAATGGCGGAGTTATCTTTTCGGTGCTAGTCACAAGATTATTTCTTGCCTGGCGCAATCGTTTTGCCTGGATGGCGAGAAACAGTTTTCTGAACTGTTGTTTGACGCCAAATACTTTTAATTTTTAGTTTGTCTATTCAATTTAAACAATTGATTCATCAACTAAATAATAGTTACTGTAATTAATATAAAGATATTTTAGTAAAAATTCCTTATTATACGTTATATATTATACGCTACGTATAAACATAAATTTAGATAATTTTCATTATGACTTCAGATTTAGAAAAAACATAAGTTGAGAAAACGAGAAATCTTTGACATATGGGTGTAAGTAATACTAATACAATTTAATTTGAGTGTAAATTAAAAGAATATTTAGGCAAGGTAAAAGTGCTACTGTCTATACTTTTCGAATTATTTTTTTTTTCTCTTCCCCTGACATTTGGATCACCTTGTATATATAGGGGTTGTCCAAAGTAATGGAAACTCCTTGCAGAAACAGGTTTTACTGTCCTAATTCGGTCTTGGAGCATATTTAGTATTTAAAACTGCTTTAATCGACCTTGGCATGGGCGCATACAAGTACTGTCTCTCTCTCTCTCTCTATATATATATATATATATATATATATATATATATATACAGTGGAATCTCGATCTATCGTTTTTCAATGGGCCGATTGAAATGAACGATAAATGCGGAAACATAACAAAGCAATATGATCGTTGGGACTGGATAAAATGAACGACACATACGGAAAAACGATGGATCCGAAAACGATCGATCGAGATTCCACTGTATATATATATATTATATAGATGGGGCTCGATGTGGCGTAGCGGTAGCATGTGGGCTTTTGGTGCTGAGGGTGCTCGGATAGAATCTCGACAAGCGCCGTTAAAAACCTCCGTGTCCGATATGGGCACGTTAAATCCGTAGACCAGAAAGTCCTCTATGAGGTCTGAGAGGGTGAGGAAGGGTACGATACCCCCAGGATGCCGCCTCTGAGGGTTGCTGAATGAAAATTGCGGTGGCATCTGGATAAATCTAATTCCGAACCTTGTGGTGCCGTTATAAACCAGAGCCGCACCCCTCAGCTTGCTAACCTATATAGACCTGGTTTGGAAGGAATTCCGGCCACGGGGCATTAGAAAAAACAACAATACACACACACATACATATGTATAGATAGGGCGCGGTAGCCCAGTTGGCAAGAGCAGCGGGCCAGTGATCTGAACGTCCCTGGTTCGATGCTCGTCGCCTCAAATCTACCGCCGTGTTCACTAATGGTGGCCGGGGCACGTAAAATAGGGCGTGGCTACAATGTCCTCCAAGTTCTTTAAATTTACCTCTAGAGGTGCGGTGTCAAATGCTCCGGTCTCGTCACTTGACTCGGTTCAAAATTATGGGACCGGTCATTTAGCCAAATCGGACTCCGACCCTTGTGGTGCTGTTAAAAACTGTAGCCGCACCTTCATCGCCCATAACCTTCGGGACTTGATATGCTGATGTTACATGTCGGTCAAGGGGTATAAGCAACAACAACATATATATATATATATATATATATATATATATATATATATATATATATATATAGGATATCATGTTCTTCAAACCATGCTTTAACGGTTCCATGTCTGTGAATAGGGGCACATATCATCGTGAAAAATGTAATCTTCTACAGGAAACAATGCCTGTGCCACTGCGTGGAGATTATTGTCCAAAATGGCTAAATAGTCACTGCTAGTTATCATTCCTGTTAAGGTGATAGTAGGGCCTGCTGAAATCTAGAATATGCCCACCCAAAGGGGGAACGGCACTTCGACTAAGCTTTACTGTTGGAAAGAGAGAGTTTGGGTTGTAAGCTTCTGCCGGTGTTCACGCGTAAACCCGTCCTGAGGCGGGGAATCGTGCGAAGGTCGACTCATCTGAGAACAATACATGTTTGTATTGACCAGCATTCCATGTCTTTTGTTTCTAACACCACTGTAGTGTACGTTTTGCATTCATCTGTGACACGAGGAGTTTCGGAATAGCAGCTGGTGTAAATATTTTGCTTCCCACTGTATGTTCCCTTAACTGTATGAGTCGAAACTGGGCTCTGCATATGCATATTAGGCAAAGCAGGCGCCTTTGTCCCAGAGGTCTCTCTGTTTGAGGTAAAAATAGCCTTTAATGACCTCTTGTCTCTGACAGTGAGTTTCATTTTCCTTCCAAAATTGTGCCTCACAGGCAATGTTCTACCACGAACTTTGTGCGCTGTCATGGAGTTAGACACAATGCATCTCGATACCCCAAATAATTTTGCAACTGGGGTCTCCGAAACACCAAATAGGCGCGCACCCCGACTGTGGCCTTTTTTAAAACTCTGTCATGTTGCACATTTTGTCTCCACCTTGAGCTGTGTTTTGCAGAACACAGCTTAAAATGCAATCAAACACAGCTTAGAGGACATAAGCTAACTATTTCACAAAAAGGTAATGGCTATTTGTGGAATTAGATCTTTAATAATCAGGAAGCGTAGTGCTTCCATTATTTTGGACAACCACTATATATATATATATATATATATATATATATATATATATATATATATATATATATATTATATATATTATATATATATATATATATATATATATTATATATATATATATATATATATATATATATATAATATATATATATATATAATTAATATATATATATATATATATATATATTTGTATTAAACAGGATATGAAATAAATATTAGATGATAATTTTTATTCTTGATAAAAGATCTGTAATAAATATAAAAAGATATCTTTTACTGTAGTCAAAAATAGTTTGGAGTGATGACTGTAATAAAAATAGAAACATAATGTTTTTTACAGTTTTATACGAAACACAAATGTATAACATGTACATTCTACAAGCTATTTTTCCATGCATTCTGCATTCTGTACAACTCTAATGTTTTGAGGCAGAGACACTCTCTCTGAGTCAGAAATTTATAGTTTTATGCTAGAAATAATTGACAATGATCTAAATATGAAACTAGAGCTTTAGAATAAGATATGTACAGGTAACCCTCCTATAACACGGTAGATAGGTCCCTTGAAAATGCCGTGTTCTGTGAAGCCGTGTTATATGAGACCCTGAGGCAGTTCGTAAAAGGGGGTTAGTTACGTTCTGAAAACTTATTAAGAACAAACATTTTTTAAAAATTTCATATAAGCAACTTAATTTTTATTAAAAATATAAATGTATGTATAACACAAAAGGAAAAGAAACAAAAAAATATTATTTTCATTTAATGCGACCTTAATTTAATAAATTTCTTCCTCATCACTGCTCAGTACAATCAAACGAGAACGTTTTTTCGATTGAACGATATCATCTTCACTCTCAGAACCTTTTTCTTCATTTAGATTTTTTGCACCTTCTATCCTCTTTAAAAAATCTGTAATTTTGGTTTATTTGCTGGTTCATAGAAGGTCATTGTAGATTCATGATATGGAGATAGACAATTTTGCAGCTCCCTTTTGAATTTTCGGCTTCTTTCTGCGGATGGGTCTGCATTCAGGAAAAATGATTCAAGATTTTCAGCTAAGCTTAGGCCTTCTTGTAATTTTATAGAGTTATAAATGAATAAATTATAATTTGTTTATAAATTTTCATGTAAAGCCACTATAGTTCATTATTCCTTCCCGTCATTATTTTAAGGCAATTTATTTTTTAAATGTGTTAAACAAAAATCATGTTATCTAGTGCTATAGAAGTACAACGTTCTACAAAGATTTTCGCAATTTTTTTATCGTGTTATAGCGAAACCGTGTTACAGGTTGCAGTGTTATACGAGGGTTCCCGTGATTTATCTTATCGTGTTAGAGCGAAACCGTGTTGTAAGATGCCGTGCTGTAGGAGGGCTACCTGTAGTCAAATGAAATATATAAAATTTAATTTAGAGGAAACAATCGTGAAAATAATATATTTACTAGAGATTTCCTTGCATACACTGCATCTCTTATCACTCTAATGGTCAATCTAAAGCTATATCATAGTTGTAAATTTTGATCATTGGGTATAATCTGTAATACGATACGCATCGAAGATTGAGATATAATTTTTATTCTAGCTAAAAATAATTTGAAATGAGAAATTCAATAAACATTAAAGTATTATTTTCTTTCAAATCCAAAAATTCGGAATGAGAAATGCAATAAATATGAAAGGATTTATTTTCTTCCAAGTTAAAAATTTGGAATGACGAACGCAATAAATATTAAAATATAAATTTTCTTACAGTTTAAAAATTCGGAATGAGAAATGCAATAAATATGAAAGGATTTATTTTCTTCCAAGTTAAAAATTTGGAATGACGAACGCAATAAATATTAAAATATAAATTTCCTTCCAGTTTTAAAATTTGGAATGAGAAATGAAATAAATATTAAAGGATATATTTCCTTCCAGATAAAAATTTGGAATGAGGAATGCAATAAATATTGAAGGATCAATTTCCTCCCAATTTGATAATTTTGAAAAATAAATTCAATAATTATTAAAGGATAAATTTCTTTTCAATTTAATAAATTAGAATGGGGATTGGTAGGAATATTAAAAGATACATTTCATTGCCATTAAATAATTTGGAATGAGAAATACATGAAATTTTAAAGGATAATTTTTATTTTAGTTTTAAGGAAAATGATAGAAAAACAGTACATCCAACTACATATTTTTTCTATATATCCTTGATCCTTTGTAACGACAAGGGTTAAAAGAGACTACATCACAATAAACTATCGTTAATAATTGAAATAAAAATAAAAGACATCATCTAACAGCATTTTCAAAAATACATGCTATAGTGGGACAATGTCAAAAAATTGAAAAGAATAAATTAATGAAGTAATATTACGCTTACATCAGCGTGTGACATTACATGTATATATTACTGAAAAAAGAACAGTAAGTATTGGTTAAGTCAACAACATTTTTTTTTTTTATGTTTGAGTCATATTGTAACAGTCAATAGACTAACTAAATCAAAAATGATAAAATTCTTTCGGCATGTAACAAAGTTTCATGACTAAGATATTTTTAACCTGCATACATTGTTCGTGTACATATTAAGGAAGAATATATTACCCTTATTGTGTATGTTTGAATGAAATACCATTACGTTAACAATGAGTTGTATAAAAGAACTGTAATGACACCAACCTCCAGATTTTATCACAGTGGGAATCATAAAATTTAACCCATCTGCCTTAAAGTTTGACGTCAGCAGTGACGTAAGTTGACGCAGAAACTTCCCTAATATGCTTTCTAAAGATTATAAATGCAGGGATGGGACTGCTATTTCAGAAGTTTCTTCTTTCACGGGCGTCTTGTCCAGAGCTTTTTGTAAATTTCAATTTTAATACTTAAAATTTCTCTTTCTTGCTTTAAGCAACACAGAATGAATATTTCTTTTGACATTGTTTTAGAAAGTTTATGGCCCCATACAAAGCAGGGAAGTTTTGGAAAAGAAAATATGAACAAATGAACTACCTAATATGACCCTATTATCTATTTTATTGTTCCTAAATAGTTCATATGATGGACTTTACAACATAATAATCATATGGCAGTTGCTATGACAGCTAACTATTACTATGTAACAGGTGCCTTGTTATTTCAATATAAATGGTCCAACCGATATGACCTATTTTATAGGTAATTAAAATAGCATAAATGGCACGTAAAATAAAATTTAAATTTAACTTAATTATACAAGTAGTGAAAAATATTTGTGAAACAAGAGATAGATAACTTAATGCATTTTTATACTCTAATACAGTCGAACCTCCATATATCGAAGTAGCAAAATGCCGGAAAAAAATTCGATATATAGAAATTTCGATATATAGAATTGATCTTAGTTCTATCACAATTCTCCTAAAACATTAAAATTAAAGCTAATTTTCGTATAAGAAACTCCATTTCCAATTTATATGCGAATCACATTAAATGAAAGTTAATAACTAAAAAATAAATTAATGTGAAAGATTTATTGAGTACTATATACCTTTAAAAAAACAATAATACAGTTAGTGGTTACAGTGATCACAGTTACATTCTTTAAAAAAAAACTACGAATATCTTGGTGAACAGCCAGTTTTGCGGAAAGTTCATCAAAGAAATGCTCGCATTTATTCAGTCCATTAAAAACTTCATCAGGGATGTTTTCCACGAATTGAAGTCGACGAAGTATTGTTTCAAACGACAAAAATTGGGAGATTTTATTCTAAGGTGGAATAAAATCTCCCAATATATCGTGAAAAAAATTTCGATGTATAGAGATTTTTTTCGATACATAAAAACAGTTTTTCTATGTAATGAACATGGATATTTGCTAAGAGTTCGATATATAGAAAATTTCGATATAGGGAAGTTCGATATATGGAGGTTCGACTGTATACTGATTTCTTTACTTTCACTTTTAACATTTTATGCTGATTCAATTCACTATGTTGATTTAAAATCAACGCCACTGCAACCACCTTATGTTTATGTCTTGCTAAAGTATATGCATAGCGCTTTTAAAATCTAACAGTATAGTAAAACCTCATTATTGGGGTCTTTTAGAACTGAAGTTTTAAAATACACAGCTCTTTGAAATTAGAAATGGTAGTAAAAATCTTTTAACTAAATTTAAGATTACTTGGCTGAGCTCTAGAACTTCGGAGGTGGTCAAATTGACAAAAATTTATGTTTATTTTGTCACCACGAAAAAGGTATTAAATTCAAAGTGTTTTCCTTTTCTGACTTTTAATAACATAAGGCAGTGGTTCCCAAACTTGGGTACGTTTACCAGTACCGGTACGCGGACAAGCAGATACCGGTACGTGAATGATTTTACAATTTAAAACAAAAATCTATTAAAAGTCTGTATTACGAAAAAAGAAAAGAAATGACTATAATAACTAATAATCCATACGTTTTAATATTTTGTTTTCGAATTTCTTATCCATTGTTTGTGTTGTAATACTTTAATGGGATTTACCTAATCTCAAAAGATGCCGTCTACACCTGAATGTGTTATCTATGACCACCCCATAAAAATTTGGCACTCTCCGGCGAATTATAACTGTATCTATATACCAAGTTACTTGTCTTTATTACAAATGTTCTCCATTGCATTTTATTCCCCATTTCAAAATTTTTGGTCTACCGGTACGTCATCAAATTCTTTACAACGTACGGGTACGGTACTATAAAATGGTTGGGAACCCCTGATATAAGGCAAGAAAAAACCTACCCAATTTGAAAATGCGTACGTAAATCAATTAACGGTTATTAACAGTTATACCTAGAACCGCGAAGCGGGTCAATTTGACCCCAAGAAATTTTAAAGAGAATAAAGAAGGTGGCAAAGATGGAACAATTTTGAACGTCGCACAGATAGGTAAAAACAATCAAGGAAGGAAAGCACACCACAACGTTTTGAACGAAGTCGTGGGACCAACACTACATGCTAGACGCAATGTCAGGGACAATAGTCCATCAAGTTCCTGGACACTTTTCATACATACGTGGATACCGAAGCGCATAAAGAAACGTACCGAAGATGAAGCTCATAGACAGATTCAAGGAAATGAATGGGTTGCTACATTGGAAGAAACTGCTACATTCATATGGGTTTTATATGCACGTGGTATATATTGTGAGAGTGGTCTTGAAATGGATTATGGTCAATGAACTGGGGACCATCCTTTTTCCGAAATACAACGTGAAGAGACAAATTTCATGAAATAATAAGGTGTTGGGTGGATTAAATAGCATAACTTGTCCCATACCTAATTATCTGAAATAAAAAACCTTTCACAAGAAAGTAGACTTGATGAGGCTAACTAAAATGCTTTTATTTTTCTTATTTTACATAAAAATATAGTAAAAAAGGGGATCGATTTGATCCAATAGCTTGGAAGAAAAATATTTACAAAACTTAACCATTAAACAAAAGAAAAAGAATACAGATAAGCGTGTCATGAACGGGCGAAAATTAACCTACTTTAATTTTGCAAAAGCCTACTTAAACTGAATAGTAAAGGTTGGGATAGGTACAGGAAGAAAGAAGGGATACAAGCCAAAAGGCTCGACAATACGTCGCAAACACATCTACATATAAAACTTGCTGCGAAAACATATACTAACACAATGGCTGAAAGCCCCAACTCACTCGCAGAATAGTTACTGCTTAAACAAAACCCCACTCGCTGACCATAGGACCATAGGACCATAGGAACATGTGATTAACTGTGTTACCTAGGCCAACGCCTTCTAACACAGATTTTTCATGAGATTGACAACGGAGAACGAAAGTTCCACCGAAATGAGAAAAGGAATGTTCGTTTTCAAATATCTTCGGAAGTGTAAATTGCAACACAAAAGTGAAGGAGAGAGTTTTTTGGTCAGAGCTTTGGAGGGTGAAATGAAGAGTTCTCAATAGACGTCTCCAGGATCTTCGTGATGCTTCACTTGTGGAGGCGGAGTCAATAGCTGCCTGAAAGCTGGTTTTCAGTTGGCAGGTAGAGAGAGGAGGAAGAGAAGAGTTTTCATAGAGAGATAAGGTTCAGAATCCGAGAGTTCTAAAACTAGGAAATCGAGCAAATCAAAAAGGATTTACTCAGAGACAAATAATAAGTGCTAGAAAGAAGTTTAAGGATTGTAAAAGGGATTTTTATTTTATTTTATAAAAATTTAATAGTTTTAGCCTTGGAAAAGCCTAGTATAGTTTTTAAATACTTTAAATTTCATTTAAATACGAGAACAAAGAATTTTAAGACGAAAGACTCAGGATGGCACGAGGCCTTTTCCTGTTAGTGGGGTCTGCGTGATCATAGTCTGCAAGATTAATTAAAAGTTCCCTGTCAATTGAGTTGTGAAAGTTAATTGCTTGATTTTTGAGATAATTTCGAATAGTAGGGATTCCTAACTCCTTGTAGATACAAGTATTTCTGAAATACCAATCCGCGTTAACGATTTGCCTAATGGTGTTGCTCTGAGCAGATGCGAGTTTTTTAATATGGGTGTTTGCAGAGTATGACCACGATGGCCCTCCATAAGTTAAGATAGGACGAAGATAAGAGTTATAAATGAGCATTTTATTGGCTATGCTTAATTTGCTGTTCCGAGCAATTAATGGGTAAATCCACCCGCTGAAAAAACACGTACATCTTGTTGTATTTACTTGTACAAACCCCATTGGCTGTGACTCGGGAGCTGCGTAACTCCAGTCCTGCCTTCAAAGTTGAAAAATCTGCATATTTATTTTAAACCATCCGTTCATGACACGTTTTTAAATATCGCGTTTTCCGATGAAGAGAGAACAAATACTACATAAGGTTCTTACGCTTAGATATAAAATAAACTAGGTAAAATCGTCTACAAACAGAAAAATTTGTAATGATTTCTGATGTCTGGAATCGTTTTATTGAAAAATGCAAGCGTAACTATACACCATGGGCTAACATAAGTGTAGATGAACAGTTTTTTCCTGTAAAGGCCAGGTGTAGGTTTACTCAATGTATGACTAACAAACCAGATAAATTCGGTATCAAGTTTTGGTTGGCTGCAGATGTTGAATGCAAAATATCTGATAAATAAATTCCGTATCTCGGAAAAGATAGCCATTGTTCACGAACTTTTCTCTCTCTGAATACGTAGTACTGCGACTAATAAGTCCATACGAAAACAAAGGTAGAAATGTCACTACAGACAATTTTTCCACAACCCTGAACCTTGCACAGGATTTGATATCCACAACCACCAGCATTGTAGGAACTGTAAAACGCTCAGAAGAAATACCAGTCTCTGTGAAAATGTCGAAATCGGAATTGCATGCGACAACTGTACTAACCCGTAAAGACACCAATCAGTCTGTTTACCAGGGCAAAAAAGATAAAAATGATTTGTTGCTCAGCAGTCTTCATCCAACTGTTGAAATTATAGATAACCCTAAATATTAATTACCGTATGAAACTGTAATATTTTACTTAACGAAATTGAAATTTTTGTTAATTTTTATGTGTTTTGCTATCTAAGGTAAAACTGACCTGCTCTACGGTTCTAGGTATACCGGAAATTCCGAGGTTCTAGTGATAATTAATAATTTTACTGGAAAAAATGAAATTAATTATCATCCTGTTAGGATTTTCATACTACGTTATCTTTTCAGTATTGAACTCACTGAGTAACTAAGCAATTCTACACCGGAAAATTTGGTTAGAAAAGGAGCCTTTCATATCTATAGCTATACTTATAAAGAAGCCTTTTATAAGTATAGCTCGTTAGCACAGATAAAGAGATACTGCCGGAGGTAGCTTGTTTCTTATTCAGACGAATCCAATTTACATTTTTTTATTGACTACAAAAATTTTTGTTCGAACTTCAGTTTATTTTACTAATACTTTTCTCTTACAAGCGTACGTACACATTGATTCCTCTGTTATAAAGAACTTATTTTTTGAGATATAATTCCCAAATACTTTAACAAATAAAAAAAAATATTTCGCTTAAGTTTTCATTGTTATTCGGAAACAACAGACCTGAAAATGATACCTCTAAACAATTGCTGCTTTAAATCCAAAATAATCGGATTTCAAAACTTTTCCATCTCTCTTTTAGCGAAGATGACTGTAGGGAGTTTTATTTAGTATTTCATGGTGTAATATTCAGTATTTGATAGCCCCGATTAAACTTGCTACAGCTTGCTTAAACGTACAAGTTAATACTAAGAGTCTTCGACTTAAACCCACTAAAATTTCTTTGTTGCCTCTAAGTATAGAATCATTAGATCCCGTCATAGTAATAAATGTATCAAAACAGCACTTAATTAATATGTTGTTTTTGAAGTGACGGCATATTTGTTTTGGAGAGCTGATAAATAGATCATTGCCACGAGTGAAGTCATGATAAACATAATGGAAAAGCTCCAGTTTCCTATTTTATGAGGTTCGAATTAAGACGTTGTATTGATGAGTTCACTTGATATCAGTTCTTTATGATTATCTTCTGTCTCGTGCCCAGATTTGAATCTTGACATACTAAATCATCTCAGGTACTTTCACATATGTGCCTGAACTCTAATATTTTTGAGCCTGCTGATAAAGTAAAGGATCCATGAAAATCTTAGTCTATAAATCTTTCTTGTATAGGTTGCACAATTTGTGACGAAGAGAAATTTTAGAGCTTTGATGAATGATCCATCAAATGAATGATAATTTTACACTGAGGTACAAGAATTACTGTGGTAGACGATCCCATTCGGAATATTCTTTTTTTGGTAGATAGCTCAGTCCGCAACAGCATATATATAGCCAAATACATCTATGGAAGCTTAAGATCTGCTTGCGAAGTAAAAGCATGGTAGGCGATTACAATTTAAGCGAATTTCAACAAGGTACGATAATTGATGGTCATAAGAAGGGTATTATCATTTTGGACTCATGGCGGAGTACAGGAAAAGTTTGCATTTTCACGTTCGATCCTTACAAGGTTGTCCCTTGAACACTGGAGTTCTGGTGAGACAACGAGCCAATGGCAACAGTGTGGTGGTCGAAAGATCCTGGATCATCGTGACCGCTGTCGCCTCCCAGGAATCATTTCAAGCGACAGGAGTGCAACACTGGAGGGAGCAACATCGCAATTCAATGCTGGGGCTTCTACTAAAATCAACGTGGGGACTGTCAAATGTTCTCTGCATGATACGAGCTTTAATACCAGACGTCCAACCAGAGTGCCATTGCTTTCTTCGTGGTACGGATCTCTGCCTATTCTGGACTCGTAAACACCGCCACTGGAAAACTGAAAAAGAGTAGAATGGTCCGACTAATTTTGTTTCCAAATGATTCGGGCAAATGGAAGAGTCCGCGTTTGGAGGATACGCCATGGATAGATGGGCACAGCATGTCAATAAGGGAATGAGCAATCTAGTGGTGGATAAGTAATGGTGTGCTCAGCTGGCATGAATCAAACTCCTACAAACTTATATGATCTGGGAACTTTATGTTAACATCCTTTCAGATGTGCTACGCCCGTTTATGTGATGCTTTCTCTCTGATAGCTTTGGCATCTTCTAACAAGACAATGTGTCCACATATGCCACAAATCCACAGCCGCTAAATCAAGGTTTGGGAACACTCCTCTCAGTTTGGTGTCACGAAATGGCCCCCTTGTTCTCCAGATTTCAACGTTATTGAACATACCTTGGATGCTATGCAAAGTTCCGTTCAAAGCAGAGATCCACCACCTAGGAATATTACATAATTGTGAACCGCTCTTCAGGAGGCTTGGTGTTCATTGTCTACAAACTATCTCAGGGAGCTCGTGGGTCTATGCTCCGTCATGTTTCTGCAGTTCTACATTCCAGAGATGGACCTACCAGATATTCCAGTTATTCTGGCTCTTCAGAGTATATTTATCACTCATTGACCTCGAAAGCAAATTTGATGCGTCTTTTCTGTATGAATCATTATACATATACCATACAAATTTTCAGTAATTAATATTAAATCAAAAGCAGTGATCCCGTGGCTTTGACATGAAATGTGCTATCCTACAAATGAAAGAAAAATTCCAACATATCACTCGTTGAAAAAAATTTAAAAGTAGTTATTATTTGGATTTTGAAAAATAATTTCTGAATGAATGATACCATAAATCAAAGAAAGAGTATAAATACTAATTTAATCATTTATACTAACTAAGTAAAGATCATTTAGAATTTAATTCGTAGTTTCTGAATGAATGATCATACAAATCAAAGAGCGTTCTATATTTAGAGCTCAATGAATTTAATTCAAAATCAAAGTTTATCCGAATTGAATTATAGAACCGGATGAATGATTCTGCAAATCAATGAAAATTATCACTCACTTATTTGAAACTATCCAATGTAGGTTATTCATTATCCTGCAAATCATTGCAAGAAAATCAAATTACCACTAATATTTCACATTTGAATAAGTTTCCGGATGAATGATTCTGCAAATGAAAGAAAATGATCACTCATTGATTTGAAACTATCCATTGTAGGTTATTATTATCCTGCAAATCATTGCATGAAAATCAAAGTATGAGTAATATTTCACATTTGAATAATAGTTTCCGGATAAATGATTCTGCAAATGAAATAAATTTATCACTCATTGATTTGAAACTGTCCATTGAAGGTTATTCATTATCCACTGTAAATTATTGCTGGAAAATCAATTTACCACTAATATTTCACATTTGAATAACAGTTTCCGGATGAATGATTCTGCAAATGAAAGAAATTTATCACTCATTGATTTGAAACTATACATTGTAGGTTATTCATTATCCTGGAAATTATTGCACGAAAATCAAATTACTACTAATATTTCCCATTTGAATAATAGTTTCCGAATGAAGGGTTTTGCAAATGAAAGAAATTTATCACTCATTGATTTGAAACTATACATTGAAGATTATTCATAATCCACTGTAAATTATTGCTGGAAAATCAAATTACCACTAATATTTCACATTTGAAAAATAGTTTCCGGATGAGAGATTCTGTAAATGAAAGAAATTTATCACTCATTGATTTGAAACTATTCACCGTAGGTTATTTATTATCCACTGTAAATTATTGCAAGAAAATCAAATTACCACTAATATTTCACATTTGAATAATAGTTTCCGGATGAGTGATTCTGTAAATGAAAGAAATTTGGCACTCATTGATTTGAAACTATACATTGAAGGTTATTCATTATCCTGAAAATCATTGCAGGAAAATCAAAGTACGAGTAATATTTCACATTTGAGTAATAGTTTCCGGATGAATGATTCTGCAAATGAAAGAAGTTTATCACTCATTGATTTGAAACTATTCACCGTAGGTTATTTATTATCCACTGTAAATTATTGCAAGAAAATCAAATTACCACTAATATTTCACATTTGAATAATAGTTTCCGGATGAGTGATTCTGTAAATGAAAGAAATTTGGCACTCTTTGATTTGAAACTATCCATTTTAGGTTATTCATTATCCACTGTAAATTATTATAGGGGAAAATCAAATTACCACTAATATTTCGCATTTGAATAAAAGTTTCCAGAGGAATTATTCTGCAAATGAAAGAAATTTATCACTCATTGATCTGAAACTATCCACTGTAGGTTATTTAATATCCACTGTAAGTTATTGCAGGAAAATCAAATTACCACTAATATTTTACACATTCATAATTAAAATTTTTGTATTTACATGGAACAAAATCCTTTTCTAACTCAGATCTATAAGTGCAGTTGAAAGAGTGTTTCCATTTTCTAAGTTGGTGAAATTTTAAAATAAACTTGCTCCGTGAAAAAAGTGCTACAAAATATTTGATAATAAACTGGTCTTCAAGAATTTCAAAACTACGGGTGCTCATAAGCTAAGAATTATTCTGAAATCAAGCAAGTGGGAAAAATAAAAGATTCAAATAATCTACCATTTCTAGTTCATTCCATCACTATAGAGCTAGCTCTAAGCAATATCTCATGCAAAAAATCGCCAGTAAATGATATATATATATATAAAACTGTGCAAAATACGTGAGAGAATCTCTAATCCTCTTCTACTTAAAGGTGCTAAATAGTCCGCAACACAAGCTAAAAAAACACTATAAAGACTAAAATATTCTACTCTACCTAATCTATTTTAGCTAAAGGCTGAACAACATTGCATAGCCAAACTGAGGCACCAGATTTTAGGAAATTTTAAGTCTGCGAATAAGCTTTTGCAAGCAGTACAAAATGAGAAACTTCATTTAAGTAGGAACTCCAGAAACACCACTCTGAGTTTGAAATTTAAACTAAGATTGGACGTCCTTTGCTGAGAATTAGATATATTAAAAACGAGATTTCAAATATCATACGACAGATTAAACTCATTTTTGGAGGAATGTCTTATCATCCACAAGAGAAAATAAAGCTGTTAGTGGTATAGTGCTTTAGGAATAATAACTATGTAAAATTAGAGAGTTATACATCAAGTGATCATCGAATTATGACTAGCGCAATAAAAAAAAATATGTCGAGTTGGTATTTTTTCTCCGTTCGTTCAACCTAAGTTAAAACTGAAGAGGGCCTATCGATAGCACGCCGGGTTTTGGCACTGATGGTGTTCGGATCGAATCCCGACAATACCTTCGTGTCTAGGCCGGATATGGGCACGTTGAATAGACCGATAAGTCCTTCTATGAGGTCCGTGGGTAGGGAAGATACGACCCCCCCCCCCCAGATGTCACCCGATGTCGAACTTCAACCACTGTGGTGCTATTTTAAACCGGAGTCGCACTACTCAGCCCGAAGCGTATGTGGACCTGGTCTGGAACTTTCGGCCAGGGGGCATTAGGAACAACAACAGTGCCCCCTGGTGTTGTTAAACAACCTGACCTTCTTCAGTGTTGTTTAACTGAAGAAGGCCAGGCACTGAAGAAGACTAGAAGTGCGCATATTTTCTGCCAGTGATTACGCCAGAATGAACATGAGTCTGGTTTAAGCGGTAATCAGTATGAGTCTGCTGGGAGCCACCGTAGGTATGCCGCAATGCTAGGAACTTTGCATGGAACTTTGGATGCTAGGAACTTTGGACTTTTGCTATTGTGAACCTTATGTACTAGATTGAGTTATGTTTGTTTTACTCTTGTTTAAAACAAACATAACTCAATCTACTACATAAGGAATGAGTTATGTTTGTTCTGCTAATGTAAATTAGTATATGGAATGTACTAATTGTTATTACTATTACGAAAAGGACACAGAACAGGACAAGGACTGGCTTTGGGGCAAAGTTAACTATTTACATACGAACACAAGTTGTCCGAGATATAAACATGAAGTTAAGTTGATAAGCAGGGCAGACTATGGTTCGTTTAAGAGTGGGCAGTAGCCCCTCTATGCGTGGACAGCATTTGTTTTGTAATTTACGTTATTGTTTATTTGGTATGTTATGTCTCTCATTTGGTATATTATGTCTCTCATTTGGTAAATGATGTCTCTGCTTGTTAAGTTTTTGTTACCTGTACGAGTTGTACAGGCTGTCATTGTTGGAAACTTGAGCTATGTGATTGATTATGTTTATTACTTTGTGTCTCATATGCTTGTCAATTCTTCTGTTGTCTGTACGAGGTGTACAGACCCATTTTGCTTAGACCCATTTTGCCATTAGATTTATGTAGAATTTTGTTTAAATAAAGTGACCCTCCACGTTGGGGGAGGGGTCTGGTACTTGGCAGTAGGGTGGTTGCCCCGTTGAAGGGTAAATTTGGGGAAAGAAGGAAATTCGGTTTGGCTCCTGGGTACAGATGTGTTATACGCACCTCGCTGCCAAGTTTGGCGATTTTGTGTTTGGCGTGGTAACCCTGCGATTTTGGCGAGATTTTGTTATTTTGTGGCAACCCAGTTTGAATGGCTAGTCGTGTGCGTTTGTTTACGTGATATAATATGGCAGCCATGTTGTTGCGAAATATTAATGACGTATTTTGGATAGTATTAGATGTAGATTTTTGAGATATATGCGTACTGTTGGGATTGTTAGGGATATAAAGTGGGAGGCTTAATGAGGTTTTTGTGGTTTATTTGAAATTAAATGTTAATTTAAACGGTTAATTTAGATGTGGTTTGATTGATTTACATGTTGGTTGTGTTATGCGTTTATTTAACCAAGGGGTATTTTATGTTTATTTAAATGAGTTATTATTAGTTGCATTATACTGACTTTTTTTATCCCCCCCCCTAACAAATTTCTAATTATTTTTAAGCTTTTTCTTTTTGTATTTATGTGTTTTTAAGATCCCGTGTGCGCCTACGAGTTTAATAAAGCCAGCAGTAAGTTTGTTTTCCAATTTATTACGTTTACTACATCTGTTCCATATTTTGTTTACATTTCGCACTTTAAGCCTAACATGTCTGCGGAAACTCTCTTGGCGACAAGTGGGCGACGAAAACTTTTGGCGCGAACTTGTCGCCAAGGGAGGTGCGTCTGATACATCTGTTCCGGCTTCTGGATGTCTCTGGTCGTGGGCCGAGGAGTGGATGGTGTTGTTTAGCTGAACTGGACGGTAGATGATGAAGCTGGAACTGCTGGACGCGAGATCCGGGGCGGTGCCGGGTAGTGGCTGAGCTGGTGCTTTATTGATGTGGTGGGGATTGCTTTCGCGGCGACTGGTTGCCAGTAAACTTGCCGTATAAGCGATGAGCTGTGGACGGCATAATCATTTCGCCTCTTACTCTTGTTTAATTTGTTTACTGACAGTCAATAATAGTATTATTAACTAGTATGACATCAGTTTTCCCCCAGTGCTTATTCAGTTGTATTTATATCTCCACTCTAATGAAGCATACCATCATATAATTACCATATGTTCACAACAAAGAACGCGAGTTAGGACCTAATCACATAGAATCCGTCAGTGTCAGGGTAAAAAATTTTAACCAGTCATATACCAATCATTGACCCATTTAAGGGGACATATACCAATCATTGACCCATTTTTTTAACCTCCAAACTATTGGACACGAAGTTGTTAAGGTCTGTGATTGGTTTAAAATATGTCAACACAAGTACTGGTCACCTCTGAAGAGAAGATCCCTCAGAAAGTGGTCGCTCGGGAGCAGTTCTTTTTTCATCAGGGGTGGAAAGTGTGAAAAGCGACGGTCAACGGGAGGGGAAGAGACTCTCACCAAACACCCACTTTCGCCAAATAACGGTATTTGCCACAAGGAAGAGTCGAACAGGTGTTTCTTTCTTCTGCCGTTGGGTAATGGTTTACCCTAAGTAAAGGCAGTGTTTACAAGACACAAGTGGGGAGGAGTACACATCTGCAGTTAACAACTGAAAGGAAATTTTCAACACTATAACCTATTGGAATATTAACTGTCGTGATTTGCTGTATAATCTGAAATGTTTAAACGCTGATTTCTTATGTCTATTTTCTTATGCTTATTTTTCTTATTTCAACAACTGATAGCTCTGTCCGAACTTGGGACAACTAAATAATCCAACAGAGATATATAAATAAAAAATAAATAAAAAAAAAATAAAATTAAAAAAAAATAAAAATAAAAATAAAAATAATACGAATATAGACAAGAAACAAACAGAAATCAAGCACTCTGGGCATCCACACACCAACGGCAAGATTCTGTATAAGTGCCGGAACTGAACCATAAAACAACAGAGGTAACCGACAGGTCTCGTCATCAAGGAGCCTGACCATATCAGTTACCTCAAGGGGAACTTTCTGAATAGGATGCAGGTAAGCCCCAAAAACATCCCATGGCCCCGTGTCCCCCAAGGAAGCAATAAGTCAAATAGAAAAGGAAAAGACAAACACAACTTACAGTATGGGCTCAACGCACCTTACATGCAAGCACACAAACAATCCTAATGCAAAGTAAAAGATGCGTACACACCCCAATTCCGTAAGTGACGGTTATGGCGAAACAGCAGCCAATTCTATCCTAAAAGTTACGTCATTGTAACATTGCTATAGCGCCACCCCCCTTTACAGCTTAACCAAATGATTTTTATTTTCATTTTTTATTTTCATTTTTATTTTTATCTATCTCTGTTGGATTATTTATTTGTTTTTTTCATTATGGGGATATGAAGCTTCTGCGCTATCCTCTATTGAAAATGTTTTCTTTGCTGGATATGTTTTATGTTAAAGTGAATTAGCAGTCTATGCTTGATTTTTAAATTTTGTTTATTTCTTTTGTTTATATTTTAACTTGGGACAACCTGACATTATGTCCTCTATACTGATGTTTCGCTCTTAATTTAGATGGGATACAAAAGCAAGAGCTGGATGCGGTGGCCTTTTTAATTAAGTGACACATGTGGAACAAAGTACGCTTTAGTAGGACGACAGATGACTGAGATGAAGTTGTGCTGGAACTGCAAGTCACGCTTTTTTTTTACCACAGAGGTCGCTAAAGAACGATTTTGCAGATGGCCGTGAACGGACCTGATTTCGAATTTAGCGACTGACAGATGCCTCTCTGCTCTACAGCTGGCTGCCAAAGAGTAACACGGGGTAACGTGAATCAATTTCAAGAGTAGCACTGGGTTAAAGGTACGCGCGTGTAGAATATAAAAGCACCCTTCGGGGATGATATCTAGCAATGCGTGTTCTATACAGATTATTTGTAAAGAGGAGTGCTTGAATAGCGAGTGACGCTTCTCACTAATCTCTGAAGATGGTCGAGAAAGACTTATCTTATTATCAGTGCAGCTTATCTGCTGCAATTAAGTGTTAGTTTTCAATATGTGATCCATTTGGTAAAATTTTCGAGTATTTTGGCGCGCATGGGGACAAATTTGGAGACTTTTTTTGGCCCTCGGAGAACTAATCAGATTTATTCTAGGGGGCGTAATATATTTGTCGAAAAATACCGATTTAAATAGCATCCAAAATAATTTCAGCATCGATATTTTCCGCAATTCTATGGCTTGATTTTAAGAATTCTTTTTATATACTGTGTCCATATTCTCTTTGTATATTCAATAGGAGGATATGGATCCCTTTAGCATGATACCACCATTACAAACTGGTGTAGTCAGTTGTATGGTGTAGGCAATATTCAACTTGAAGGAACCTGACCCCCTGGTAGAAGTGTTGTTTGTAATCTTAATTTTTTTTCGCTTATGAATGCTAAAAATTTACACGGGGAACTGCTTCTAAAACTCCTGGTGTAATTTTTCCAAATGTGTATGGTGTCTTACAAAAATTTAATATCGTGCTTGACACCATTCTACTTTTGTACAGAGGTTCCATGATGAACATATATATATATATATAAATATATAACATACAAATATAAAAACCATTTCTAATTTCCACATTCCTTTGATTTTCCTTTAAAATTACTTGGGCGTAAGCAAACTAATTTCGTTTTAAAGAACAAAGGAATTGTGGGTGACCTAAAAATAATAGTAGGCAATTGATATACCGTCCCTTTGCTCCAGTCTCGTGGGCACCCAAAAATTCATACCAAGACCTGGGATTCCTATGCCCCGATAACTGGGTCGGCCAATAAATGCAAGTTGCACGGGTTATGTGACAGGACCTCATAAAGCTTATTTAAGCTCTGACACACTTTGAAGAGCGGGTATTTTGCGTGACTTTGTGGTCTAGTAAAAGCGTTGTAATCCTACTGCTGAAATGTAAATAAAATAATTCATTAGAAGACTGGAGATTTTACTCGACAGCGACAGCCCGAGACCAGGACTATTCACCTATCCGCCTAGCTGCCCTAGCCCCTCAGGTGTGCTTCAGGGATGCCGGCATAGCGAACCTTCAAAGCTATGATTTTATTACCAGGACCCGAGGCTTGCAAAGCACCCTGGCTGCGACTACAGTGACATGACCGTGCATTGAAAGCACCCCATACACGGCGGGCAACCGCCGCATGTTACACACACAGACACACACACATATATATATATGTGATAATATTACTAACAACCTATAATCGCCCATTCTGAAATTTATCTCTGTTCTGGTAACCCCTTTTTCTACTCTTTGGCGAAAACGCCACGCCTTTCCACACAATAACATCCTACGCCAATTCTGGCAACCTCTCTGAGCTAATTGTATTTTGGCGCTCTTACGAGAGGCGCGGGTTGGCTTCGATGCGAGTAACATGTTGCTGTTTTCATGGAATAAACTTCAGTTGTTCGTTATGATTTGGAATTGCATTTAATTTCGGCTTCGATTGTGGTTCTTCAAGAGATGACCTTTCGGGTTATCTCATATATATATATATATATATATATATATATATATATATATATATATATATATATACACACACACACACACACACACACACACACACACACACACACACACACACACACACATATATATATATATATATATACAGGCGTCTCACTTTTCAACAACTGATTGCTCTGTCCGAACTTAGGACAAACTGATCCTAGCTGTGACAGGCAGCCGATCGATCGACCTCCTAAGACATCTGATTTTTACGCTGCAGAACACCTGCCGGATATGTTGGAAAGCGTAACACGTGACCGGGTATAGCACAGCAATCTCCCCCATAGCTAAATTGACTGGTGCTGTAGAGACAGCATGGTTGTGACAGTTCCTTTCCTGATACATTGTTGAATCCCTGTTGGACTGCATAACTGCAGTGTTTTAGGCAAAAGGACGGCCTATTGAGAGTTGAAGACGTAGTCATAATTCTGTGATCACTCAATGTATGTCAGTAATCTGTGAAAAATACTATAAAAATATTTTTTTTAAAAATAAGTTGTTGATATTCTGCTTTTTTAACGAGAAATAAAAATTTGTATGGTAAATAACAAAAGCAGTTTTTAAGTCTTTAAAATGAGATTATATTTCGGTTACAATTCATTTCGTTGCCAAAGCTTTGTGAAATCTTTCTTAGAACAGGGAGCAAGCGGGAATTCTTTTTCTTCAGAGGAAGCATAAACAGATTTTAAACCGTGATTCGAGACAACGAATGTGTAGTGGTTTTTTTTTTTATAAGAAGGACTGGTTTGTTTCGTTCCTGATTGGAAATTTTTTGTGTAATTTATTGCTCCAACACGTTACCAGATTTTTAATTCAGACAACAAGGCTTATGTAATTTTCTGTAACATGGTGTTTATGTAACACTGTTTGTGTTTCAAAATATTCTTGTGAATAGTTGTAAATATTTATAGATATTTATAAATATTTTTTATTTCTCCTAAATTTATGTGAATTTGGTGTTGAATACAGTTTATTTACTGTGTTAGATTTCGATATGTGACCCATTTGGTAAAATTTTCGAGTATTTTGGAAGGCATGGTTTCAAATTTTTGGCGCTCGGAGAACCAATCATATTTCTTTTAGGGGGGCATGCTGTATTTGTCGAAAAGTACCAATATAAATAGCATCGAAAAGTCTTTTATCATGATATTTTCCATTTTTCTATGGCTTGGTTTTAAGAATTCTTTTTATATACCGTGTTCTTATTTTCTTTTATATATTCAATATGAGTAAATAAGTGTGTCTTTGATTATTGTTTATAGATTTCCCAGATGAGAAATCAACTGTTTAAGGTAACTCTCTTAAATCAAAAGACCCAAGAAATTTTGCCATTGCTTTACATTATTAGTTTTATGTATGTTAATGTTTGAAGCAACGCTGTCAGGGCTTTGCCTCTAACCATGGAACATTGCGTGAGACATGCTAGTTAAAAAAAATAAAATTTAGTCTTATCTGATCTACATTTAACTCCGCACTAGTCGCGTGGTGTCTCACAGACGCCAGCAGCCAATTGTTTACATTTTGCGTATTGATGGATTACTGTGTATGCCCAGCAGATCTCAGTAACGTAGAAGTGTTTATGGATCAATCATAGCTAGTAAACAAAACTCCCGCAGTTGCTATCATTCTTTTATAGTAAATGGATATATGCCAAAACACCCTGATTAGCATTTCACCAAATTTGTAAAAATTTCTAATAGAAATACAAGGTGGTCCAAAATTATTGAGCGCATTTCATGCTTTTTTTAAGAACAAAATAAGGTATGTACATTTTTATTGTTTTCTAGGAAAGACAATTTAAAACAGTTTTACACAATAAAATTTTAAACATTAAATAACTTCCACATAAACCGGTAGATGGAGTGACAATATTTCGCAAGGAAAATTTGCTAATTGCGTCAGTCTACAAATGGCTGCCGTACAAGAAAAAACAATATGCGTTTTGTGGTTCCATGAAAGCAAATCCGTTGTAACTTATTTTGTTCTTTTCTTTTTCAAACATGAAATGCACTCAGTAATTTTGAACCACCCCAGGGTGGTCCAAAATTGAAAAAAAAAGAGAACAAAGTAAGTTACAACGGATTTGCTTTCATGGAACAACAAAACGCACATTGCTTTTTCCTGTACGGTAGCCACTTGCAGACTGACGCAATTGGTAATTTTTTCTTGCGAAATGTTGTCGCGCCATCTACCGGCTTATGTGAAAGTTATCTAATGTTTAAAATTTTGTTGTGTAAAACTGGTTTAAATTGTCTTTCCAAGAAAACAATGACCCTGTGCGTATCTCATTTTGTTCCTTTTTTTTTTCAAACATGAAATGCGCTCAATAATTTTGGACCACCCTTACATAAAAAATAAACTTGCTGTATTTTTATTTATCTTATTGTAAAAATTGCTTATAAAAATATTTTCTTTCCCATTTGATTGGTTTTAATTTGCAAAAACAAATTTTCATTTCCTTTTTATTTTATTATAAAAAGTGCATACAATTTTACATTAAAAAAAACTTTCACTTGTTTTCATTTACATCCATCATGTCTTTAACTTTTCTGTTTTAATAAATATTTATTTTTGCAAATATAGTAACTAAAACCTAAATAAGATAGTGTGGCGTCTATCAGACGCCACGCGACCATGCCTGCAATTTTTAATCACGCGACCAGTGCAGGGTTAACTTGGTGACCGACATTTTACATAGCTTTGGCAACTTACGAAGAAATATTCTTTATACTGAGAATATTTCGCACAAAATAAATCCATCATACTGAACAAAACACAAATTCTCCGAATAGAAAAAAAAATCATTAGTGAAGAAATAAAAAGGCATAATACGCATATTGAAACCATACTACTAAAAACTTTGGTGGTTTACTTTTTACATCACAAGGTATAAACGAATAGTTTTCGATGAAAAAAATAAAAACCATCGATGAATACCGTGAATTATTTATTCATCAATAAACCTCATGAAAGCTCGAAGAGATTGTAAAGTGAACAGCCCAAACATTTCCAGTTGCGGAACGTGATTTATAAAATGCAAAAGTGCAGTAATGAACGTGGTTATCTGGAGAATAAAAAAGTTTGTGATGAATTTAATAATATTTCAGATCTTACCGATGCAAACTGGTACCTTTCGAACTTTTCGGATGATAATTTCACACCAAGTTTTTCGGGCATCCACTGGCCAAGAGAAAACGCCATTTCAAAGAACATTTCAACTCTTTTAACAGGATTTTACCTTCATTTTGATAAAGTACTTACCAGTTTCAAAAAAAATCTAAGCATATTCAATATTTGCAGATGGCATTGATTTAGACTCTGTTGAATTCCCCCTGATTTAAGACTTATACGTTAAATAATTAAAAATACAGCAATTATTAGTCTTTTCGAAATACTGATGCCACATCAATGTAAAGAAATATTTTGGTTCTTTTGAATTCTTCCCGAATCAAGTCGATAAGCTTTGTAAATTTAATGATTTAAAATACAGGAATAAATCGTCTGCACTTCAAAAAATGATGCCACATCAGTGTAATGAAATATTTCTTGGGGGAATTCAACAGAAGCTTAATCATTACATATTTAACGTAAATAAAACAACTTTATTTCATATCTTCACAAGTTCATGCATTATTTCATTTGAGACTTTTGTCTCTCTTGTTGTGAAATATAAAGTTTCTTAGCGTCATTTCTTAATATACTACCACTCCTATAATAACTAAATCATAACTATAATATAAGAAACTTTACTGTATTTGAAAAAAAATTAAAGAATTTTGTGAAATCACAAAAGAATGTAATTAAATATTCCAATCATCAGGGTTACTGATCTGGGAAGCTTTTTAAAGTTTTGGTTTCTAGTGTTAATTTGTTTAATATATTAATGGCTACAGTTTTAAACTGTTGACATTATATGTTTTACAACAACAACAGCAGCAAAAAATTTTTAAAAAAGGAATGCTTGCAAAACTGATATTAACTACTCAATAATAGACGATTTTATAAATTCATTGAAGTATTTTTCTCATACTTGATATAATTTAAACAAAAATGAAATAAAAAATAAATAAAAATTGAAAATTAGAAAGTAAGGTGTTGAAGGGAAAAAATTGCTCTTAACATTTAATTATTTAAAGTATAAAACTTGTAACATGAACTCTAAGTTAAGAAGACATAGGTCAAATAACCATAAAGTCCTTAACACCTTTTCCTTTTCCATTTTGCAAGATTTATGGCCAACATGTAGCTGTATTATAAGATTTAAAAGGGCCCTGAATGAAAGAAAAAAATGATCACATCAAGAAATTAGTTATCAGTTGTTAACAAAATATAAAAATCTGCTGGGTAAAATAAATTTTATAAAACAGATTAGAAAGCCTTAACGTTCAGTATGTATAATTAAATTTTGCCCCTACTGGTCAGTTACCGATTAATTTAAAAAAAAAATGAAGAAAGAATGTTACTAAATATAAACTTCAATTTTTTTTATGCATGAATATGTATAGTAAAATTACGAAAGCCTTGAAGTTGAAAATAATCGATTCAGATTAGTAACTATCGATTAGGATTTGAACTAAAACAACAGAAAAGGGCAAAGATTGAGGAAAATGAAGATCGGTGTTACACATAGTGATACAAGTGAGTTACAAAAAGCAATTTAGAGTAAAACTAGTGCTGACATACTGTTAACTTATTTCAAAAGCACGTAACATAAACAATGCTTGTGTTTACCATCTGAATTTCTTTTCGAAGCTTCCGAAAAATCCTTTGACACTGAATCCTCTGACACACTCGGACGAATACGCCCGCTTAAGTTGTCGGAGGAAGTGTTGACGTCAGCACCCCGGCTCCTCGTCATTGGTGAATGGGTGAATGGCGGACGGTGACGTCGGATGGTGGATAGTCGGCTGACGAATGAAGTATTGTGTTTGAAACTGTGGCAACGAAATTTTTCTTCATTAGACATGATCGTAATAGTGGACGGAAGTTACGCTGCAATGTAAGAAAATTATGACGAATACACAAATAAGGATTTTTTAGAAAAGAACCAACCTTCTTCAGTATTCAGTTATTCTTTCAAGGGGAAGGCAAGCTTGATTCAAAGATTCTTTTACACTCATTAATTTTTTCTTCAAAATATAAAAACATATTCGGCTTGACAAAAATTTGATCATAAATGATGTATGTAGATATTGAACCATAGTTCTAAATTCTAGTTTATTTTGAAATGCAATCAAGTTTAATCAAAATTTAGGCCTAGGATTTCATTTAAATGAGAAAAAATTATCTTTAATTTATATATTATAGCCATTTTTTAAATGTACACTTTCCGGCTTGTAAGTTAAATGGAAAACTGCTGCCACCGACAATAATTTAGTATTTTAAAAGCAATTTAGACATTGAATAAAAGTGGCAATATAAGTAATAAATATTAAAATTATGTAAATATGTAATAAAAAATACAGTATAATAATAACTATAAAAACTCGATTCAAGATTTAAATACGCACCAGTCTTATTGATTAAATTCATTATTTTTTCCTCCTCTCTTAAACGTCGACAAGCATAGGCGTAGCGTCGGGGGGGGGGGGGGCACGTGGCCCCCCCCAACTTAACTTGAAATAAATTAAAGCGTTAATAGAATTTCAGTTAAAATCGGAAAATTGTAGAAAACTTTTAAGAAAGTTGGTATTTCCCCGCTTTTTCAAACTGTGAAACTGAAGATTTCGATTATGTCTATAGCCTTAACATAGTTTTTTAACAATGATATGATCCATAACAAAAATTCGATACTATATTCTTTTCCTGATTTTATTTATATAATATTTATTTTTCTCGTTGTATAACTTTTGAATACTACTTAAACATCAATTCTATTGTTATTCAATTTTTAAAATATCATAATATTTCATATTTTAAGGACCATGCGGCAGTCAATGCGCTGAGGAAGGCCCTAACTGAATTCAATTCGTGCCCCCCCTCCCCCCCCACAAAAAAGTTAGAAGCACGCTACGCCTATGTCGACAAGGCTATATATTTTTAAATCTCTCATCCTCTGTAAAATGTCGCCGAAGCATTGCGATATTTCTTTTTTTTTCCCCATCCTCTATTAATCGTCGCCAATTATTGCTATATTTATTTTTATCTCTCATCCTCTTTTGAACGTCACTAAGGCATTGCGATATTTCTTTCCCCCCCATCCTCTATTAAACGCCGACGATCATTACTATATTTCTTTTTATCTCTGATCGGCTATTGAACGTCGCCAATCATTGCTATATTTATTTTTATCTCTCATCCTCTTTAAAACGTGACGAAGGCATTGCGATATTTCTTTTACCCCCATCCTCTATTAAGCGTCGCCGATCATTGCTATATTTCTTCTTATCTCTCATCGGCTATTAAACGTCGCCAAGGCATTGCTATATTTATTTTTATCTCTCATCCTCTTTTAAACGTCACGAAGGCATTACGATATTTCTTTCTTTCCCCCATCCTCTATTAAACGTCGCCAAGGCATTGCTGTATTTCGTTTTATCCCTCATCCTCTTTTAAACGTCGCAAAGGCATTGCTACATTTCTTTTTAATCTCTCATCAGCTATTAAACGTCGCCATGTCATTGTTATATTTATTTTTATCTCTCATCCTCTGTTAAACGTCCCCGAGGCACTATGATATTTGTTTTATTTTTTCCACCCTCTATTAAACGTCGCCAAGGCATTGCTATATTACTTGTTTTATTTGAAATTTTGGCGAACTTAAAAAACGGCTATTAAACGTTGCCAAGGTATTGTTATATTTCTTTTTGTCTTTCATCCTCTGTTAAACGTCACCGAGGCATCCCGATATATCTTTTATTTTTCCTATCCTCTATTAAACGTCGCCAAGTCATTGCTATATTACTTGTTTAATTGGAAATTTTGGCGAACTTGAAAAAAGGCTATTGAACGTTGCCAAAGTATTGCTATATTTCTTTTTATCTCTCATTCTCTGTCAAACATCACCGAGGCACTGCGATATATTTTTTATTTTTCCCATCCTATTAAACTTTGCCAAAGTATTGCTATATTACTTGTTTTATTAGAAATTTTGACGAACTTGATAAAAGGCAGATAAGCAAATCTGTCAAGATGATAACCTTTGTGCAAATAAATATCACCCTCAGAAATTTTTGTCCCCGAAATAATCTATCCAGGTTGATTTCAATTTATATAATTTTGTCAACGCTGAGTTATTTGCTGTTCAATTAAGCCATACTGTGAAAATAATATAGGAAAACTGTGACAAACTAACTTGTGACATGGAATTCGACTTTGTAAATATATTTTCTTATCTCATAGTCTTGATACAGCATTGATTTTAGTGTAACTGTTTTATTATGTATGTCCTAAGATGTATGTGTGTTTGGGATCGCGCCTGTGGCTTATTTTGTACCGGTTTTTGGAAGAAAGGTATGTACCTCCCGGAGGCAAATTTAGCTTATCGTAAAGAAAGGTTTTGTATAAGAATAAAAGAGTGACTTGCCACCCCTTCTCGGCTGTAAAGGGGTCTTAGCGTCCCCATAGCAACGGCCTAGCAACATCTTTTAGCCAATGAGAGCTGAAAGGTGTTTGTTCGAGGACATAGCTGACCTCTGCTCTCCCCACTTCTAAAAGAAGTAAAAAAAAGTTTCTTAGTCAGTTGAAGAATAAGCAGCGACAGGAAGAGGACCTCGTGGTGGCCCGATCTATCCTATCCGCCATTTTTCTTTTCTTGCTTTGCCGATTCCGCTGGTCGACTTAGTAGAAACGAGATGCTTCAATTTCATACGAAGGGGGTGGTAAGTCATAATTATTTTGTGTTATATTTATCAGGTGAGAGCACTGTGTTAATTTATTATATGTAATTTGAATTTTATGTGTTCTAATAATTTTTTAATGTATGATAACAATTAATATGATTATTTCTGTAAAAGTTTGTAGTCAGTGTTTAAATTAATGTTAAGTAATATTAAGAGAAATTAAATGGTAACATTAGATATTAAATTTGAGTACGTGTCCTTCAGTTATTCTCAGACATGTGTCAGAGTGTATTTCTCAAATTAATAATTTAGCAAAAAAAAAAATAAAAAGCCACTATACAAAATATTCTAATTATTATATGTTCTAACTTAATGCAATATAACTGTTTTGGGATAAAAATATTCTGGAAAATATACTTTCGATTTAATTAAAAAGAGAACTCGGAATTGAATACAGATTGAGGTCGTGTTGCTACTATGGAGATGAAACGGTTTATTGGTGTCATTTCCTACGGCGAGACGGAATCATTACGTTTGATTTACGCTGCATAAATTTTGCATTTTGCAATGTTCTTGAACCAGACGTTATGAGTATGAGGCATTTAACCATTTGACATACAAATAAAGTTGAACTCCATGAGTTCAAGAAATATTAATTAATACATATTAACTTCATAGTTAAGCAAAATTTACAAAAAAATCCTGAAAATTTACTTTGTTTAATGTGATATGGCAATATCAATGAACAGTACTAACAATATTAAAGTTCTTACAACAAATTTAACATGGGCAGTCGTATTTAGTTCAAATAGAACAGTGCTTATTTGCAAATATTTCGAATGAAAAGCAGATACTGGTGAAATATTGGACCAGAGATATTTCAACAAAACTGAATGTTGGTCGATCATGCAATTAATGCCTAGGTCTAATTCTACCTGTACACGAGAGATGTTTTTATATTTTTGCTCTAAGCTCCACCTCTTTGGCACGCTATGTGTATTTTGTTAGTTAATATGGGTTAAAAGATAAAAGAAATACGTTTTTGCAAAAACTGCAGCAGAAAGCTAATATCTATGAAATAGTAGAGATCGCTCAGTTATACACCATTAACCATTACTGGTTTATCATGGCGGCTAAAATATTAAGGTAATTATTGCATTCAAACGTTTTTGAAAGAATTTCGAAATATCATCTTTATAATATTAGTACTTTATACGCAAGTAAAATATTGGTCATTGTTGGTCATAATTGGTCTCAAAACATGTGTAGAAAAAATTTCGAAATATCATATTTATAATATTTGTACAATAATGCAAACAAAATATTGGTCACTATTGGTCAGGATTGGTCTCAAAACATGGCAATGTATTGCAAAAAATATCAAAATATCAAAATTTTTAATATTTGTACATTAATGCAAGCAAAATATTGGTCTCAAAACATGGCAATGTATTGAAAAAAATTTTGAAAAGTCAAAATTTTTAATATTTGTACAATAATGTAAAAAAATATTGGTCAATATTGGTCTCAAAACATGACAATGTATTGAAAAAAATTTCGAAATATCAAAATTTTTAATATTTGTACAATAATGAAAAAAAAATATTGGTCAATATTGGTCTCAAAACATAGCAATGTATTAAAAATTTTTTTCGAAATATCAAAATATTTAATATTTGCTCAATGCAAAAAAAATATTTGTCATAATTGGTCTCAAAACATAGCAATGCATTGAAAAAAATTTCGAAATATCAAAATTTTTAATATTTGTACAATAATGCAAAGAAAAATATTGGTCAATATTGGTCTCAAAACATGGCAATGTAATGAAAAAAATTTCGATATATCAAAATTTTTAATATTTGTACAATAATGCAAAAAAATATTTATCATTATTGGTCATAATTGGTCCCAAAACATGGCAATGTATTGAAAAAAATTTAAATATCATATTTATAATATTTGTACAATAATGCAAACAAAATATTGGTCCTTATTGGTCTCACAAGTACTTTACGATGCAGATAAAATATTTCTGTTTCGGCATTATTTCATTGAAACTGTTAGAACAGGTCGAAAAGCCCTCAGAACTGCAATTAGATGTAATTGAAATTAATTATCGGCATTTAGATTGGTATTAAACATATTTCACCGACATCTCTAGGATAATGGAACTACAACCTTATCCCTTCAGTCTTGAAACTGAAATGCCTTACGATAAGCTTGTTTTCCTATGATCTTATTTTCTCAATTCTGCTGACTAATGGAAATGGTTAAGATCTCGTAAAAATAATGAGCTATTAGTGTTCTGTTTCCGAAATAATGAAATAGGGAAAAACAGATGAGCTCGCGAAAAATATGAAATATTTGCTGATGAGTAGTATAACTTAATACATAATCGATAAATACTGCTCCAACTAATTCCTTCGTGACGTTTGGCAATATTATTGGCTTTTCAATAATGGCTATTCTAAAATTTTTAGGGCATTATATATACGTATATATTTTCTTTAATATGATCTATTTGAAGAGCATATCCAATCTGCTAGACAATTATGAAATTATTGACAGATTGACAAATTTGACAGTTAAAATCTGAGTAGTATGACATCTTTTCAATAATGGCTATTCTAATTTTTAGGGCATTATATATATATGTATATATTCTCTTTAATATGATCTATTTGAAGAGCATATTCAATCTGTTAGACACTTATGAAATTATTGACATCTTGATACATTTGACAGTTCGAATCTGAGTAGTATGACATCTTTTCAATACTGGCTATTCTAATTTTTAGGGCTACTCTAATTTATATATATATATATATATATATATATATATATATATATATATATATATATATATCTTTAATATGATCTCTTTGAAGTGAATATTCAATGTGTTAGACACTTATAAAATTATTGACAGTTTGACACATTTGACAGATCGAATCTGAGTAGTTTGACAACAATGATGTTATTTCAATGATGGTTATTCTAATTTTTTACGGCATTAAAAGCATGCATTCTTAGAGTAAAAGATTAGATTTAAAAGCATATAACAGCTAAAGATTTAATGCATTTGTAAGGAAATATTTATCAATGAAAAAAAATCATAAATGAGAATCAGATAATTTATATAATTTTCTATGACATGGAAGAGTGTAAATCATTAATCATTTGAATAATCGAAATCGTAATTCTCAAACGAGTAAGAAATTACATTTTTCTATACGTGGCATCCGTTTTTTAAATCCGTTTCGTCGCTTTTTTCTACTCTTATTTCCTTCCATATTATGGGAGAAAGGCATTGAAAAACATTACAAACTTTCTTTTTTTTGACTGGAACGTCTTGTGACAATTAACAACGTTATATAATGAACGTTTTCTACCACAACAAACGTCTCAAACCAAGTGCTAAAACTTTTGGCTCGTTTTCCATCTCCATAAAAGTGGAAATGTTTCATATATTCACGCGATATCAGGTTCCACGTTCTCTTGCCTCGGTTCCAGAGGTGAGAGATGAATCTTTGAAACTCATCGCCATCTCGTGCCAGAAATGTCAGTGATAGATGAAAATATCGTGAAATACAAGTGACACAAATATAATAGAAAATAATTATGTACCAAAAAAATTGTGAAATAGTGAGGTTTTTATTTTATTGAAACAAAAATAGAAACCATGCAAAAATGATATAGATATTTTTAATAAAAAAAATTATGTCTTTAGGGAGCAAAGATTTTGATTTATTTTCACTCTTTTGCACTATTTTTCACTCTCTCTTATTATTATAATAATTTTAATTTAAGGTGAATAACACACAGAAAAGGAATAACATAATAATCTCCTGAATAAAAGGATATTTAACTATATCTTCCTCCTTTAGTTAGGATAATAGCATGCCCGTCATAACTAACATGTGATGTGAAGGCAGTATAATATAAAACACTATTAAGGTAAAATAAAAAGTATTTTATGATTTGTATCCACAGATAGCGACAATAAATAATAATACGATAGTGTTAACTAAAGATAGGATTTTCAGTTTTATCAAAATATAAGTAACTGTTTAGGGCAGGGGTGTCAAACTCAAAGGCTAACTTGGGCCAAAAAAACAAGGTTTAACTATAGGTGGGCCGCAAAAAAAAATCAATATTAATAAAAACGTAGGTTTATTTTAAATAATACATTATAATAAACATATATGAAAGAACTGAAAAATTTAATGTTACGTCCTGACACTTACATCTCTTCTCCACTATATTGGCCAATATATTGGAGGGATATTATATATATTCCAATATATTGATCTGAATAAAAAGTATGTTATGATTTGTATCCACAGATAGCGACAATAAATAATAATACGATAGTGTTAATTAAAGATAGGATTTTCAGTTTTATCATAATATTCAAGTAAATGTTTAGGGCAGGGGTGTCAAACTCAAAGGCTAACTTGGGCCAAACAAACAAGGTTTAACTATAGGTGGGCCGCAAAAAAAAAAAAATTAATATTAATAGAAACGTAGGTTTATTTAAATAATACATTATAATAAACATATATGAAAGAACAGGAAAATTTAATGTTTACGCCCTGACACTTGACATCTCTTCTCCACTATATTGGCCAATATATTGGAGGGATATTATATATATTCCAATAAATTGGCCGGGCCGCAAGTTTGACATCCCTGTTTTAGGGTATCCGACTACGTTAAAAACGTCGCTTTTGGTGGAAATTCCGATTTTCTAAAAATTCTTGTTTCTTAAAGAGTGTGAAGTTCTGTCTCTAAATCTGCTTTTAATTTTTATGTAAAATCGTTCGAAATGAAGTGAGACCGATATAAAGAAGAGCAGCAGCTGTCCATTTCAGTACAAGTTGTTTAATTGTGTATTCTGCAGAACTTGTTCTTCATCAAAAATGTAAACGACTGTTGTGATACCATAATACTTTGTGACTGCTGGGGTAACATTGTATTAAATAGCAATTTTTAGTATTTCGGATCCGTGAATCCGGATAGGCAAAGAACGGCGCCAACAGCTTGTCCGACATACAGACATACCTAGTGGCCAGTGCAGAAGCTTCTTCGTTACATTTGTCTTCGCTTGGCCAGTGTATTGTTCAAACCTGGTGTGAAGCTATTGACTCAAACTTCGGAAACTTTGTGTGCTGAAGGCTAATACCTTATACAACGAACTACCACAGGTAATTATTTTTTGTTGTCAATATGTTGGTTAGATTGTGGAGCAATATAACTTTTGTGTAGTCATATTTCCGAGAGATATTAGAACATAACCTAAATATCAAAAGGTGACAGGGTTACTTTGTGATACATTGACACAGTCAGAAAATAACCCACAATGTCATTCCACCTCCTTCAGCCGCTGGGTGTTGCGTTTATCCGTCCTCTAAAATACCACTGGAAAGAAAGAAGTATTGACTATCTGGAAAAAACTACCCGAAGGAGCAGAATGTGCCGAAAGACGAAATTCTTCATCTTCTCAAAGAAGTGATAGCTGCCCTTGGCTCCCGAGGTCTCTTTGATCTCAAAGATATAGATAAAGCTATCAAATATTTGTAATCTATATATATATATATATATAACAGTTCTGTAACTGACTCACTCACTGACTGACTGATATACAACGCACAGACCAAACAGCTGGACCTAAAGGGCTGAAATTTTGCATGGCGATTCTTCTTATGGTGTAGGGGTGCACTAAGAACGATTTTTGAAAAATTCTTCTTAGATTTTTTAAAATTAAATTTTTAAGCTGTTTTAGTAACTTTTTTTAAGTTTGCATTTAAAACAATAATTTGAGGGTTATAAAATTTATATCACGAGAAAGATCCTAAAAATTCCTTTAAAATGAAATCTTTTTCGAATCTTTACCTCCATTTCTGATTTTTGGTGAATTTTTAAAGATTAATTTTTAGAATTTAATTTATTAAATGCTGATCACTTGATTTCTTTTTCTGGTACTTTAAATAAATTTATCGTCGCGTGCATAACGACTAAATTGACAAAAAAATATTTTTTTCTTGCTAATGCGGCAGACGATTGGACATTATTTTGTCTATAAAAATATCCCTTACGATTTTTTTATAAATATATATATTTTTTTCTACATGAATTGTATATATTGATCGTCGTATTTATGATATATATATATATATATATATATATATATATATATATTTATTTATTTTTTTTTGGCATTAATTGCATACATTGACCGTTGTATTTAATTTGAATGTTCTCCGTAGCGAAGTGTGGGTTTTCAGCTAGTAGGTATATATAGTTGTGTATCAAGCTTTTGAAAAGCGTTTTACTAACTTTGTGTCAAGTAACTTTTCCTCTTGGATTTCGAGGTTAAAAAACAGATATCACAAAGTAGAATCACTCGGTGGGGCAACTTTGTGACATATTTTAACTTTAATTTCTGAAATGGTAATTAAAGATCCGGGTTGGCGCAATGCATTACTATGTAAAGAAAGGATGTACCAATGTTTTGCAATTGTTCGTTTTCGACTGCTTTTAAGACTGATCGGCTGGCACGGGTAAAAACTTAAAATCCGGCATAAAGTAACCCCATCTTACGGTAACTCAAAATATAATCATGGTATGATATGAAATTTTTGAGGCAAATTTTTCATAATACTAAGAATGTAATGAACTACAGATTTGGCTCTGGGTATGTTATTTATTGATTTACAGCTGCATTTATAAAAAATCTCAGTAGGAATTACTGCAATTTTACATTGCATATAATTGTCTGTATTTATTTTAGATTTCAAAATGCCGATTAGCTTTTAGTCCATTACACTCACGAGTACTTTACGTGCATATTATAAAAATAAATTAATGTTACATTTCCTTTTTTTTCTTTATTTTGTAGAGTTAGAGCTAAAATTTGAGCAAGACCAAATCTTGTCAATTTTGTAAAAAGTTGCATAGTTATGGTCTATTTTTTTCCTCATTTTCGTATTTTGGTACCATATTCCTTCGAAAGACAAGACAGAATTTTTCACAAGTAGAGTTTTTAAGTACCTTACGTAGATATTATAAAAAGAAATTAATGTTATATTTCCTTTTCTTTCTTTTCTTTTTGGTAGAGCTAGAACTAAAACTTGCTTAATATAGATCAAATCTCCTCAATTTTGTAAAAAGTTGCATAGTTATGGTCTATTTGTTCCTCATTTTTGTATTTTGATACCATATTCCTTCGAAAAACAAGACAGAAATTTTCACAAGTACAGTTTTTAAGTAGCCTTACGTAGATATTATAAAAAGAAATTAACGTTGCATTTCCTTTTCTTTCTTTTCTTTTTGGTAGAGCTAGAGCTAAAACTTGCTTAATATAGACCAAATCTCCTCAATTTTGTAAAAAGTTGCATAGTTATGGTCTATTTGTTCCTCATTTTTGTATTTTGATACCATAGTCCTTCGAAAAACAAGACATAAATTTTCACAAGTAAATTTTTTAAAGTACCTCTCGTACAGATTATAAAGAGAAATTAATGTTACATTTCCCTTTTTTTTTTGTAGTAGAGCTAGAGCTAAAATTTGCTCAATATAGACCAAAACTCCTCAATTTTGTAAAAAGTTGCATAGTTATGGCATATTTCCCCCTCATTTTCATATTTTGGTGTTATATTCCTTCTAAAAACAAGACAAAAAATTTCGCAAGTACAGCTTTTGAAACAAACTGCAACAATCGTTGTCGGATACCATAACGCATATTTCTTAGTATGACAGGAAAATAATTGAAACACTGATAAAAGATTAAAACGTGCAATGTGAAACATATATTAGATGCATATATACATTTACTAAGATTTTTAAAATTAACTACAGAGAAGAATGGAGAATTCATGATACATGATAGAAAAATATTAAAGAATTAGACATTTAAAGGAAAAAGAATGAGAGAAAGTTCTTAAAAAGAAAAATATTAAATTTTGAGAAAAAAGCACATTCTTTCAGGTCATGCAGCAAAGACTGTTGTCTTGTTCCGTGCTGGTATTAGTGTTATAAACAAAACCACATAGCATAAAGCAAGTAAAATTTAAAATTTTATTAGTAAGGACCAAGCGTGCACCTGGATTTTCCAAAAGATTTTATGCACTTATGATGCGATATTCACTTTTAGGGTATTATGAAATTCCTCAAAATATAGTGCAGTATAAATTAATTAAGGAACTTTATTCCTCAATGAACTTGAGTGAAATAGTCTGTAATTTTTAAAGCCTTAAAACACACGAAATTTTCGGGATTTATTAAATTTAATTTTATATTTAAAGAACTAATATTTTCCCCAACACAAGTTTGTAAACTGAAAATGTTGATTAAATATTGTTCACGATATCTTTAAAGGTTAGACAAAGTACCATGTGCTGCTGAAGTCCAGCACAAAAGATTCTAGAAATGATATTTATATTAATTTAACGAAGCTTGCGATATCTAAAATGTAAGTCAAAGGTTTATGCTTTTGCTAAACCTCAACGCAGAGGTATCTAGAAATGATATTGATATTTCATTCAAACCTTTATATAACCTTTGTCTTACATAATAGATATAATTTCATTATATCTATTATGTAAGACAAAGGTTTGTGCTTCCTAAACCTAAGCAAAGAAGATTATAGAAATGATATTGATAATATTAATTTTATGATGCTTATATTATCTGTAATGTAAGTCAAAGGTTGGTGCGAAGTATTTATAAAGGATTGCGACTTGATAGAGGTCTGATTTAAGGATTGTAGGTATGATGTTGATAGTATTCATTTAATGCTACTTATGATATCTGCAAAGGTCAGTCAGAGGACAGTGTGGCTCTGAAGCTCAGAACAGAGGATTCTAGATTTAATATTGTTAGTATTCATTTAAAGCTTCTTATATTTATAAAGAATTGTGAATTGATAAAACCCTGCACTGGGGATTCTAGAAATGATATTGATGATATTCATTTTATGATGCTCATTATATCTATTATGTAAGACAAAGGTTTGTGCTTCCTAAAACTAAGCACAGAAGATTATAGAAATGATATTGATAATATAATTTTATGATGCTTATAATATCTGTAATGTAAGTCAAAGGTTGGTGCGTTGCCGAAGCTAAGCACAAAGGATTCTAGAAATGATATTAATATTATTCCTTTTATGATGCTTGTGATACTCACTATAATGTAAGTCGAAGGGTTATGCGTTGCTAAATCTACGCTCAGAATATTCTAGAAACAATATTGTTAATTTTATTCATTTATGCTGCTTACGATATTTCTAAAGGATTGGGAGTTGATACAGTTCTATACCGAGAATTAGAGATGATACTGATAACGCTGCTTATGGTATCTGTAAAGGTAAGTCAAAGGACTATGTGCAACTGACAAAGGATTCTAGAAGTTATATTGAAGATATCTATTTAATTATGTTTGTGATATCTGTAATGTAAGTCAAAGATTCGTGTCTTTTTCGTACCTTTTTCTTCGAGATCCAATATTTATAACAACTACTAGAATGCATGTCATATTTATATAGTTTGTATCACATTAATTGCATTTACTTAATAAAAATTTCTATAAAGGACATTTAAAAAATGTTTATGATATCTCTAGAATTACAAAGTTTTAAAAATGTTATTTAATGTTGAAATAGTTTCTAAATTTTAAAACTATATATGTATACATACATACATACATACATAAAAATATATATATATATATATATATATTATAGTAAAATATATATATATATATATATATATATATATATATATATATATATATATATATGTATATATATATATGTATATATATATATGTATATATATATATGTATATATATATGTATATATATATATATGTATATATATATATGTATATATATATGTATATATATATGTATATATATATATATATATATATATATATATATATATATATATATATATATATATAATGTATATATATATATGTATATATATATGTATATATATATGTATATATATATGTATATATATATATGTATATACATATATGTATATATATATATGTATATATATATATGTATATATATATATGTATATATATATATGTATATATATATATGTATATATATATATGTATATATATATGTATATATATATATGTATATATATATATATATATATATATATATATATATACATCATTTATCTAAAGTTTTAGATAAATGATGTATTCGTGCTTTGTGGTTAATGGCTGCTTTAGCGCATGATCACGAATGCTATTTGTTGTTTTTTGTCACGTTGTGTGTATATATATATATATATATATATATATATATATATATATATATATATATATATATATATATATATAATAATAAGCCAAAAGTGAACGATCCTTTAACAGTAAAAGAGAATATAAGAACATAAATGAACAAATTTTTTAGAGATCACTTGGAGCGAAGAAAGACAAAGAGTGCACAGTTTTTTCTAGGAAATATTTTTGAAAAGTAATTTATTATGAAAAATGTTGAAGCTCTTGATACATAGAGCATGCATAGTTATGTTACATTCGAGAGGGGGTAGTTTCTAGGAAATATTTGCTTGCTTCATCTGATAAAAGAAATCTGAGAGCATGCATAAAAACTAGGTTAAAGAATTCTCTAAAGGGAAGGGGATATGGGTTTTATGGCGTCACCACCGATTGTGCTGTAATATGTCTATAGAAATTTCATTAAAAATATATCAGGTACTTTATACATTATTTGTAGTCTAAGAAATTCTGTTCCAATTATATGTTTACAAAATACTTTATAGAGAAATAAAAAAAAATCTACTTTCCGAATGCTGTAAGAATGATAATCACTATCAATGCTTTAAAATTTTTGATATTGTGTTTGCTTTTCTTGAAATGGATTTGATTATTTCTAAGAATCAAGTTTTCATGCTAAGTTTTAAAACTATGAAAACTGTTATTAAGTTATAAAAAACATGCTTTAATATTTTTGATATTAATGCCTATGACATTAATTTATTTGCATTATAAAACTGAAAAAATTACAATTTCACTGTCTAAGTTGTAAATAGACATTCACTTTAAGAAAATATACTCTAGAATTAGAGCAAAGTAATTAAGTTTCATAGATTACATAATATTAAATTTTACATACTTTAAAAATTTTTAATCACCATAAATTTTTATCTCCATAAATCTCTAAATTCCAGCAATTCATTAGGCACCACAAAATGTTCATTATGCCTGAGGAATGAAGAACGAAATCTTAATTAAATTTTAATATTTGCTCTTCCACTAAATTTTAAACGTTTAACAACATTAAAATTTTAGGTGGCTGGTGGTTATTTCTTTCGATAATTTTCCAATTACTATACGTACATTCAGAAAATTTGCCCCTAGAATAATTAATTTATCTGTCTTAAAATTTTAAAATCTAAAAATAATTTAATGGCAGATTTAGATAGCGGAAATAGAAAATAAGCATAATTCGATCGAGTTAATGTTTTTGTGTGTAAGTTGAAAATAAACGTAATTCAAAAGAGTCAAAATTTTTGAGTGTAAATTGAAAATAAGCATAATTTGACCGAATTAAACTTTTTCGTGTAAATTGAAAATAAGGATAACTCAACCGAGTTAACATTTTTGCGTGTAAATTGAAAATAAGCATAATTCAAGCGAATTAAATTTTTTGCATGTAAAATGAAAATAAGTATAAGTTAAACAAATTAAAATTTTGCGTGTAAATTGAAATAAGCATAATTCAAATGAGTTATAATGAATTCATCTTTAATTATATTTGTTTATTTTAGAAAATAGAAACTTTCACTGTTTTAATATACTTATTTCTAAAAATTTTCCCTTTCGTGAAAAGTATTTTAGCAATTCAACTTTAAGCAAAACATTTTGCTAAGCGTGGATGTGTTTTTATGAAATAATTATATCTAGTCATAAATTTTATCAATCAAAGATTTTTTTTTGTTTGTTATTTATGTTTTTATTCGTTCTATTTCAGAATTCTTTTTACAAAAACTTTGTTCAATTTATGGGCCAGTTTAAACACGTGGCCATTAAGAATCTAAAATAAGTGTTGAAAGGGAAGTCAAATTAAATAAAATTTGCTATATATTTCTAAATGGTATGAAATGAAAGGTCATAAAATCTTGTTAGAGCAGACAAATTTCAGCACAAAAGTAAAACAGAGCACTTAATTTTATCAAAAGAGAGAAAATCTCAGCTAATAACTTCTTTCTGATTAATTATAAAGAGAAAATTGATATTTTTTTGTGTTTTTTTGAAATAGTATTTTTTTGTGATTTTTGAAAAAGTATTTATCAAAAATTAGCGTCGGAAAAAGTATAGTAATTGCATAAGTTACGCCTTTATTGCTGACTTTCAAAAGAAAAAATTCACGAGTGCTCTGTTTGTACAAACTGTCTGGTGTCGCCATCTGGTGCCATCTAGTGACTACTGTGGTGGCATTTTTGCTTTAGGTATACTTACAGGCTGCCACCAGTGGGAGTAACATCTTGTCTATCTTTTCGCTTTGGATTGCTGAATGAACCTGAAGGAAAGCTAGAAAGAAAGAAATTTTGAAGAGAAAAACAGAAGAAAGACAGTGCAGCAAAAGAGAAAGAAATAAAGAATGGAGATAGAGGATATATAAGAATTTAAACTATTTGCAGAATGTTGCTATTAGAATTGTCTTTAAAATTGATGGACTTTTGATCCCTTTAGATAATTCAAAATAAGATTCGGAATACTTGATTTTAAGTTTAAATACTGGTGCAAAAAAAATCAGAATGTAAATTGCTGAAGTAGAAATTTCAAGTATTGCATTCGATCACTCTGATATAAATGTTTATTTAAACAAAACCCGTTAATTTCAGTTTTCTGAATAGACAGATATGTTATAAAATTTTCAGTGTCTTCTAACATTTTTTATTGCACTGGTACAAACTAAAAACATATGCTGCAACATGTAAAAAAAGGATAATTTAGAACTATTTTTTTAAACTTTTTTTTAAAATATGGCTTGAATAAAGCAATAGAGTCGCCCTTATAACTTGTATAATATGATTTTTAACATACTTATTCTTGGATATTAACAATATTTCCTTTTAAAAAATCGCTTTCTTTACTGAATGCAAATACCTAAAAAAAGTGAAACTGTATAATTCACAGTGAATTAATTTTATCTATCTTGCGTGATAATATATATGATTTTACTTTAATTTTTAAATTCCTGAGAATGTATGAGAAAAATGAAACTGGATAAATCTCAGTGAATTTTTTTAATCTAGCCTAATGAAAGTATTTTATTTTAATTCAGAAATTCATGAGAATCTATGAAAAAAATTGGAACCGAATAAATCACAACGAATTCCTTTTATCTCGCGTAATAATGATTTTACTTTGATTCGTAAATTCATGAGAATCTATGAAAAAAATTGGAACCGAATAAATCACAGCAAATTCCTTTTATCTCGCGTAATAATGATTTTACTTTAATTCGTAAATTCATAAGAATCTATGAAAAATATGGAACTAGATAAATCCCTGTGAATTTCATTTATCTATCGTAAGTAATAATATGAGTTTACTTTAATTCGCATATTCATGAGAATAAGTTTATACATTTTGCTGACCAGGGATTTTTGATTACATTTATTTCTTTTACGCTGCTGATCTCCCAAGATAAAGAAAGTATTTATGTAAAGGGGAAAACTTATATCTACGCAAAAATGCCTAAAAATAATATATGTAAGTAATGTATGCAAAGCTGCTTTGTGGTGAGAATAAGCTTAGAAAAAGCGACAGATATTTTAGCAAAATTTAGCAGAAGGTCAAAGGTTTCTATCACTGACTGTGGAGACAGGGTCTGAGCATAACCCCCTCTCCATTGTAACTTCAGCAATTTTTATTTTCATTTTATAGATCATGTGATTGTACAGTAAAATAAAGTAATAAGTGTTGATACATATGTATCAGATCGTTGATGTTCACAGAATAAAAGTATTCTTCTTCAATCTGTTAGATATAAGTAATAGCACAATAATAAAAAAAGTATGACACAGAAAAGTTTTCATTTATACTAGGTGATAATATATAAGATTTCAAAGAATAAATGCGAATGATTTCAATATAAAAATTTTAATATTATAAAACAAAAGTCATAAATATGTTTTGTGATAATATGAGTTGAAACGTCATGTTGAAACGTATAGATGTGAATCTGATGATCTGAGCAATTCTACATTAAGATAAGAGTTATACATGTAGATAAATACTTGTGTGATGATAAGAGTTAAGGTTTTAACGGAAAGGCATCAGTTCAGCTTGTAGAATAAATTGCAGAAGTAAAAAATAATAACAAATTTTGATAAACAGTTATACAAAAGGAAAACTTATAACTTAACACTTTCTCAATGAATCTGTAATTGGGAGTTTCTTGATTTGACAAATTCTATATTAAAATAAGAATTATAAATGTATATAAATACTTGTGTGATGATATAAGAGTTTGGGTTTGAATGGAAGGGAATCAGTTCAGTTCTAAAAATTGCAGAAGAAAAAAAATAGTAAAAACTTTTGATAAACAGTTATAAAAAAGGTAAATATACAGCTTAACACATACTCAATGAATCTGTAAATGTGAGTTTGTTGATGTGATAAATTCTATAATAAAATAAGAATTATAAATGTAGATAAATACTTGTGCGATGATAAGAGTTAGGGTTTGAACGGAAGGGAATCAGTTCAGTTTGTAGAATAAATTGTAGAAGAAAAAAATAATAACAAATTTTGATAAACACTTATACAAAAGGAAAACTTACAACTTAACATATACTCAATGAATTTGTAAATGTGAGTTTGTTGATGTGATAAATTCTATAATAAAATAAGAATTATAAATGTAGATAAATACTGGTGTGATGATAAGAGTTAGGGTTTGAACGGGAGGGAATCAGTTCAGTTTGTAGAATAAATTGTAGAAGAAAAAAATAATAACAAATTTTGATAAACAGTTATACAAAAGGAAAACTTACAACTTAACATATACTCAATGAATCTGTAAATGTGAGCTTGTTGATCTGATAATTTCTATATTAAGACAAGAATTATAAATGTAGATAAATACTGGTGTGATGATAAGAGTTAGGGTTTGAACGGAAAGGAATAAGTTTAATTTGTAGATTAAATTATAGAAGAAAAACATAATAACAAATTTTGATAAACAGTTATACAAAAGGAAAACTTACAACTTAACATATACTCAATAAATTTGTAAACGTGAGTTTGTTGATCTGATAAATTCTATATTAAAATAAGAATTATAAATGTAGATAAATACTGGTGTGATGATAAGAGTTAGGGTTTGAACGGAAAGGAATAAGTTTAATTTGTAGATTAAATTATAGAAGAAAAAAATAATAACAAATTTTGATAAACAGTTATACAAAAGGAAAACTTACAACTTGACATATACTCAATGAATCTGTAAATGTGAGCTTGTTGATCTGATAAATTCTATATTAAAATAAGAATTATAAATGTACATAAATACTGGTGTGATGATAAGAGTCAGGGTTTGAACGGAAAGGAATCATTTCAGTTTGGAGATTAAATTGTAGAAGAAAAAAAGAACAATAAATTTTGATAAATAGTTATACAAAAAGAAAACTTATAACTTAACACATTTTCAATGAATCAGTAATTGTGAGTTACATGATTTGACAAATTCTATATTAAATTAAGAAATATTAATGTATATAAATACTTATGTGATGATATAAGAGTTTGAGTTTAAACGGAAGGGAATCAGTTCAGTTCTGCAATTTGTAGAACAAATTGCAGAAGAAAAAAATAGTTACAAATGTTGATAAACAGTTATACAAAAGAAAAATATACAACTTAACACATACTCAATGAATCTGTAAATGTGAGTTTGTTGATCTGATAAATTATAAATGTAGATAAATAATTGTGTGATGATAAGAGTTAGGGCTTGAACAGAAGGGAAGCGGTTCAGTTTGTAGATTAAATTATAGAAGAAATAAAATATAATAAATTCAGATAAATGGTTGTAGAAAAGTAAAGATTACATTTAGCTTAACACATGCTTAACTCATAGTAAATTAATATGTTAAAGGGAATTGATTCATCTGAGCAATTCTATATTTTGATAAGAGTTATAAATATGGATAAAGACTTGTGTGAAAGAGTTAAGGTTTGAGTGTAATGGAATCAGTTCAATTTGCAGACTCAATTATGAAAGAAAAACGTAAAAAAATTAGATAAGCAGTTTCATAAAATGAAAGTTTCCACTTAATCTGTAAATGTGCATTTGTTGATCTGAAAAGCTCTGTATTAAGATAAGAGTTATAAATTAAGATAAATGCTTGTCTAATTATTCGAGTTTCGCTTTGAACGGGAGGGTTTCAGTTCAATTTGAAGACAAAATAGTGAAAGGAAAAAATATAACAAATTAAGATAAACAGTTGTATAAAACGACAGTTCACACATGAGATTTTAATTTACGAGAATGAAAATAAACAAGTATTGAAATATACATAGAAAGAATGGATTTGTTACCGATGTTTATTCGAAAAACAGCATTTTTATGCTGCATAAATATTTCTGTAAATATATTGACTTATCACAGCGCTAATACATAAAATTAGAAATGTGATGTACAAAGTAGAAAAAAATAATTATAAGGCACAACTCCTATCAGATTGTGACCAGATTATTGCTTCGATACATTTACGTAGGATTCCTTAAATGATAACATGAACTTCAACAATAACAACAGTAATAACAATAATAATAATAATAATAGTAATAAACTGGGGTCAAAATTTTAAATACACTTCAAGGTGTTATTGATTAAACTATTTTTTTTTTTTGCTAAGTATGGACGCTTAAGGCTTCTGTGTACTAACCCTATTGGATTCGCTCATCTCAGTGTTAACCTATGGAGAAAATTTGTCCACTATTGACAACTACATAAATGCTGATAATCAAATAAAAATATTTTTTTTTCAGATAGCCTTAACTTTTCTGTACACTCCAACAGGATTCATTTTTATAGATTTCGTTCCCCAAAGGAATTCATGAGTGTTTAAAACACACTATATTAGATTTTTCCCCCCGAATAATTTAAATTTTAAAATATCTGCATTTTTTTTAAAAACGAAAAATGCCCCAAGTTGTAAAATTTATTTCTCAATTGCGGAGTACAATTAAAAAAAAAATCTTTCAATCCAAGTCGGCAATCCTTGGACACATTTTCTCCATAGGTTAACACAGATGTGAGTGGATCCAACAGGGTTAGTACACAGCCTTAATGAACGTAAAAAAGTCAGAAACACAAATCTGTCAAAGTGATAACAAAAGCACCTTAGTGATAATACCATGTTTTAAGGTAAGTTTTGTCGACGCAAAATGACAGTCGCCGAAATTTATTTCTCGCCAAATATTCGCCAACATGCACAGGCAGAGCAATGAAAGATACTTTAATATACACAGGTACAAGTGACAGAAATGTACTGTAATCCAACCTTATTTCTCAATTAACAGACTATTACGCAAAATCCTGCTAAACTTACTGACAACTCCTGCATTCCTGCACGCAAGAATGGATTAAAATTAAATGCATTTACTTGGATAGATTTTACTGGTGCTGATCGGTTGGGTTAAAATTTTGAATGCCTTGTAATGACTTCAATAGTGGCCTGCATGAAGTAGAAGATAGTGACGTAACAGCTGCAACACTTATTAGTGTTGTTTTCCCCACGCGCTGATTCAACTCAACTCCAAAAATAATATAAGAGGATTTTTAATAGATTGTATAAAAATTTTTTTTGAACTCGTTGTGTATCAACAAGATTTCTGGTGAATGGATGTTAAATATAATTTATTTTCATAAGAAGAGAATTATTCCTTTCGCCACAAAACACAAACACGCTACAGACTTGTATTGTATTATTGGTGGCAAGCGTCGGGATGGAATTATCAAGTGCCGATTGCAAGCTAAGTAGAATTTGATTTGAATTCTAATAAATAGTTTGGCGATTAAAGAAGAATATCGAATTTGAGAAACTTTGATTTCGTTTATGATTTATATAAACTATCTGTCTTGAAATTATTGACTCTACATTTGTATTAGTGTTAGGGTAATAATTCTTTAATGGAATTTGATAGTTTGGCGTTTGAAAAGTCTCATGAAAAAAGTTTCCGAGAAGAATTCTAGATAAAGTTGATGTATGACGTTTTGAATGTATTTTCACTAACGTAAAGTCTGAATTTGAAATTATTTATTTCAGCAATTGTATTTTTGTTTTGGAATAGTAGTTCAGTGAAGACTTTATATCAACTGTTTGGCCAGCGATTTGGCGATATTTTTTCAAGAACGACTGAAAGTTCATTATTAGGAACTGTATATATGTTCTTGTTTAAATAAATATGAAATAGAATTTGACATAAATTCAGAAGAAGTTTGGGAAAGAAAATACCCGTAATATTATTGAAAATAAACTTAGAATTTGTTTTTTGAAAGAAGTGCACGTGATTATAAAAGAAATATTAAAGTCATATTTTGTTTTGAACGTGCGTTTCAGTGATATAAAAAGCCGAATTGAAACAAGAAAGTTTGAGATTTATTTCAGCAAACGATTTTTATTAAAAATAATTTAAATTGTGCAGTATTTGCAAAACATTATTGTGTATTTTTAGATTGTGAAAAGTTTGTGGAGTTAGAACAGACTTCATTTTGAAAGGTAGATTTTTGGTTGAAAACTTTACCTATTATAATTGTGGTAATTTGGTGCAAATTCAAGTTAAAAAAATTTATTTTGAAATTTTTAAGAAGGTTGTGATTTGCGTGTGGTTGCTAACATGTCTTTCTTAGCCAAAGGTAGGAAAGCGGACTTATTACTTGTTTGCGAAGAATTGGGAGAAGAGATATCATCTTCGAATAAGATTCCCGAAATAAAAGCAAAAATTTTAAACAGTAGCAATTATGTTGAAGCTGATGTTAAGATTATTCTAGAAAGAGTAATTGAAGACAGGAAAACCGAAGAAGTTCGCCAAGATCAAGCTCGCCAAGATGAGTTAGCTCGCCAAGATCAAGCTCGCCAAGATGAGTTAGCTCGCCTAGAACAAGCTCGCCAAGATCAAGCTCGCCAAGATGAGTTAGCTCGCCAAGAACAAGCTCGCCAAGATCAGTTAGCTCGGGAGAAAATGCAGTATGATCTAGAAATGAAACGTTTGGAACTTCAGACTCAAAGTGTGTCAAATCCTCCAACCCGTCAAACAACCGGTATGGAAGAGCATAAAATACAATTAATGAATATAACTCCAAAATTTGATGAAGAACGTGATGAAATGACTCTCTATTTAATAAACTTTGAACGAAAAGCAGAAATGGCTAAGGTTCCAAGAAGAGATTGGGCCGCCTATTTATTGGGAGTGCTGCCAGTGGAGGTTTCCAATATGTTGGCGAGAGAACCACCGGAAACCGCCAACAATTACGATTCTGTAAAAAGTCTTATCTTGAAGAGATACAAATTAAATCCTGAAAAATTAAAGCAGTTGTTTTACAGACATCAGAAGAACGCAGAAAAATCTTGGAGAAATTATGCTTATGAATTGAACAGCTATTTTACAGAATGGGTCAATGATTTAGAAGTATCTACGTTTGAAGAGTTGAAAGATTTAATCGTAACCGAACAACTCAAATTTAGAGTTCCTGCTGATATAAAAGATCACTTTCTCGATGATTGGATAAATTGGAAAAAGCCTTACGAATTGGCGGAAAAATTAGACGAATATGATGATATTAGACAAAGTTTCCGGAAAAAGGAATTCCCTCGGAAGAACACAAGTAAAGTACCAGGAGGTAACAACAGTGGATATAAACCTAAAAACCAGACAAACAATTATAATGATAAGCCTTTTCCACGGCGAGAATTTCCCAAGGAGAGAAATGAGGAAGCTGAATTCGAAAGAAGGAAACAGCCTCGTTGCTATGAGTGCGGATCTCTTTCGCATTTAAGACCACAATGCGATAAGCTTAAAAAGAAAGTTGAAACTGTTGCTTCCAACATGACTGCAAGGTATGGATACCATGATGCACTTGCCCCCTACATAAGTATGGGAAAAGTAAATGGGATCGAGATGCCGATACTACGAGACACGGGTGCGAGTTTAGACTTGATTTGTAAGAAGTATGTCAGTCCGTCGATGTATACAAGTGAAACAGTGTGGATTAAATCTCCGCTGGAAGAAAACCCCACTTGTTACCCTTTAGCTAAAGTAGAACTTGAATGTGAATTTGGGCACATAGTGACCAAAGCTGCTGTTTTAAGAGACTCTTTGGATCAAGGGAGGTATCTTTTGGGGAACAAGACCGCTGCATTGTTTGAAGAAGCAAAGCAAGTCGAAGATGTCAAGATTCATATGGTGAATGCTGTTCAGACCCGTGCTCAAAAGAAAATATCTGAAGATGTCCAGAGTCTAGGAGTGGATGAAAATATTTCGGAATGTAGCCCAGATAATGAAGTCCCTGTGGAAGAAAATGTCTTACCTATAGCAGATTTTAAGATTCCGGAATTAGACCTTATAAAACTATCCCCAGAAGATTTTTTAGAAGAACAACGAAAAAGCGCTCAATTGAAACCTCTGTTTCAGGAGGCTGAAAGCAACTTAAGTTCTGGGAACTCCAGGTATGTGGTGCGAGGTCAAGAACTATTCTTCCGTAAAGAAGACAAAGATGGGACAGAACGATTATTGCTTGTAGTTCCAGAGAGATATCGAACACAAATGATGAAAATTTGCCATGAAGAAACTGCGGCTCATTTGGGTGCAACCAAGACTAAAGATGTTTTGTTCAAAACATTCTATTGGCCGAACTGTTATAAAGAGGTGGAAAATTTTGTGAAGACCTGTGACGTATGTCAGAGAGCAGGAAAGCCACAGGATAAAAAGAAAGCCCCTCTAAAGATAGTTCCGGTTATTTCAGAAGTATTTTCTAAGCTAAACATTGATGCTTGTGGTCCTTTACCGATGACGCCTTCTGGAAACAAATACCTCATCACTGTGATCTGCATGTCTTCCAAGTATCCAGATGCCATTCCTGTTGAAAATCTGCGATCAACTACTGTAGTGGACGCCCTGCTTCAAGTTTTTAGCCGCATGGGGTTTCCAAAAGAACTGCAAACCGACCAGGGCACGTCATTCATGAGTGCTTTAACCACAGAATTTCTGGAAAGGTTTGGAATCAAAGTCGTGCGAAGCTCCGTACATCACCCACAAAGTAATCCAGTTGAGAGAATGCACAGAACGCTAAAGAGGATTCTTCGTGTCCTATGTCTTGAATCTGGTCCGGACTGGGAGAAAATTTTACCTCAAGCCCTTTTTGCATTAAGAACTGTGACTCACGACAGTACAGGTTATTCCCCAGCAGAACTTGTCCATGGAAAAAATTTAAAGACTCCTGTTATGTTACTGTATGACAAATTAACAAAACAAGATCGTGAAGAAGATAGTGTTGTAGACTATGTTTTCGAACTGATGAATCGCATGAAGAGATGTCAAGAAATAGCAGTGCAAAACATGGAAGTTGCCAAAGAAAAACAGAAACTATGGTACGATAAGAAGACCGTTAAAAGACAGTTTGCTATAGGAGATTAGTGTTGGTTGTGGCACCATCAAGACCTAATAAGTTATCAGTACAGTGGGTAGGACCTGGTGCAGTAGTACAGCAACTGTCAGAAACCAACTATGTGATCAAGTTTCCTGAAAAAGAAAAAACTCATGTGTACCACATCAATATGCTTAAACCATACTTCCAAAGGGCAGAAAATGTAAATCTGTTGTGCTTGGAAGAAACTGAAGAAGATGAAGATATTCCTATTCCTTGCCATGAAGAAAATCCAAACATTTCTGAACTGCCTGAAATTTTTAGAGAACTCAGATTGAATGCGCGATTATCTGAAACTCAACGAACTCAAATGGAAAATTTGTTGACTGCCTACTCCAATATCTTTTCGAATCAGCCGGGATGTACTGACTTGGTTGAACACGATATTGAATTAGAGACAGAAAAAAACAATATTTGCAAAACCTTATAGGATGTCCCCACGACAAACAGAAATTCTAAAGAGGGAGGTGAAAAAAATGTTGGATCTAAAGATAATTGAATCAGGAGACTCTGACTTTACCTCTCCACTAATACTGGTGGAAGTACCAGGAAAAGAAGGAAGACCATGCATAGACTATCGTCGCTTAAACAAAGTAACGAGAACACAGTATTTTCCTATGCCAAATATAGAGGAACTTATAGAGAAAGTGTCATCAGCGAAATATATTACTGTTCTAGATTTAACCCGAGGTTACTGGCAAATACCTTTGAGTGAACGGGCCCAGCGTTATGCTGCCTTTGTGACAAGCTTCGGCACCTATAGGCCATTAAGGTTACCGTTTGGACTCAAGAATGCTCCATATTATTTTAGTAGAATGATGGCTGGGTTGTTGCAAGACTGTGAAGAATTTGCTGTACCCTACTTGGACGATGTTGCAATTTTTTCTAATACCTGGGAAGAGCATGTGAAACACGTAGAACAAATCTTCATGAAGATGAAAACAGCTCATCTCCACATAAAGCCTTCCAAATGTCAGTTCGCTCAGGAACATGTCAAGTACTTAGGCCACATAGTTGGACAAGGGGAACGGAAACCTGGAGAACTTAAAATACAAGCCATCAAAGATTTTCCCAGACCACTGAACAAGACCCAAATTAGATCATTTTTAGGTCTTGCTGGTTATTATCGCAGATATATTCCTGATTTTTCTGTAGTAGCAGCTCCATTAACAGATCTACTAAAAGGGAAGAAAGTCAAAACGTCAGTGGATTGGAACAGTTCTTGTGAAGATGCTTTCAAAGAATTAAAGAAAAGACTTTCAGAAAAACCAGTATTATTTAGCCCCGATTTCACCATTCCATTTGTCATTCAATGTGATGCTTCAAACCTTGGACTTGGTGCGGTGTTGTCTCAAATAAACCAAAGAGGTGAAGAACACCCTATCATGTACTTGAGTAAAAAGTTTTCCCCTGCAGAACAGAAATATAGTACTACAGAAAAAGAATGCGCAGCTATCGTTTATGCAATACAAAAGTTGAGATGTTACTTAGATGGACAACAGAGCTTCATTATACAAACTGATCATAATCCACTGGTCTGGCTAGAAAAGAACACCGGCACAAATCCAAGACTTTTAAGATGGGCCCTTATTTTGCAACCTTTCAACTATAAGGTGGTGCACCGGAAAGGAAAATTTCACCAAAACGCCGATAGTTTAAGCCGCACTGCTTAGCCTTACACCAAAACTTTTCACTGGTGACGTAGTGAAAAGTTTTTCCGAAAGGGGAGGAATTTAAGACTGTAATGACTTCAATAGTGGCCTGCATGAAGTAGAAGATAGTGACGTAACAGCTGCAACACTTATTAGTGTTGTTTTCCCCACGCGCTGATTCAACTCAACTCCAAAAATAATATAAGAGGATTTTTAATAGATTGTATAAAAATTTTTTTTGAACTCGTTGTGTATCAACAAGATTTCTGGTGAATGGATGTTAAATATAATTTATTTTCATAAGAAGAGAATTATTCCTTTCGCCACAAAACACAAACACGCTACAGCCTATTTCCAAATGTTGTTGTAGTTCTAAGAATTTACTAACACTACCTGAAATTGTAGCAGCTGCTGAGCGCAATTTTTCTAAACTGAAAATTTTGGAGAATTATATACGAACAATAATAACCGAAGAGCGATTGAAAGATTTAGCAATAGTTGAAAAAATATTAATAGTTTAATCTGATGTACGACAAAATTCGTAAAAATACACAAATAGAAGCGAATATTTAGGCTATTTTTTTATAAACTGCTGAATTTTAGATCATGAGAAATAAATTGTGAATGCTTATTTCGAAACGTTGTTGTAGTTATACGAATTCTACTAACACCAATGTTATAAATTAATACAATATTCTCAGAACTGAATCCCTTTTCTTCTTGTTGCAAAATTATAAATTATTTAAACAAAATTGTTCTCAAGCCTTGAAAATAATTTATTTAAGAAAATGAAGACATAAACTGCAATGTCTTTCATGCATATTTTTCAATATCGCAGATTTGAAGTTAGGGAAAAATTTTCATTAACAATAATTACTCAATAGACAATCATAATTTAGTACCAATACACAGAACTAAGCCAATCCATCGTGGTGTCTAGGGCAAGTTTCATAAACGGCGCCTATTCAAATTTTTAGAGACTAAGTAATGAATGTATCTCTGTTAGAAATAATCTACTTTTACAATAACGATCATTTTGGAATAAAAATATTAATCAAAAAGTTTTATTTATTAAAAAAATCTAAAAAAAATACAGAACTTGAAAAAAAACAGAAAAAGTAAATAAATTTTGGGTTAAAATTATCGCTATCGGTTGGGTTAAAATTATCTGCTAAAACTATCTCTATTTGAAATAGTCTACTTTTAGAATAACGATCATTTTAGAAAAAATATGTATTAATTAAAAAAGTTTTATTTATTAAAAACTAGCATTATTGCCCGGCGTTGCCCGGGTAGATATATAGATATAAAATTTTTCATACATTCCATCAAAAAAATACTGGGCTGCACCCCCCGCTCTTCATGTTCATCTGGCCAGACAGAATGCGCTTAGGGCGTTTCTACTGAAATGATATACCCAGTATTTTTTTGATGGAAAGCAGGAAAAATTTTATATTTATATATCTACCCGGGCAATCATTCTTTAAAAATAATTTCATTAATTTTCTTATGCCTTAATATAACTAATGGACTAATAGTTCGGAATGAAAGTTATGTGCCGTAATGTTTCACTGTTTAAAGAACTTTTCCTCCCACTGCTTAAAAAACCCCAAAACTCTAAAATATTTATCTTATATGATTTCACGGAATAAGTAATTCAAATACATATAGTATGTTAACTCTGTTTCGCGAACTTAGGGGAAAAAACCTGTAGAACTCTTAAACTTCTTCCCATTTTATGATCCTCAAACAATTAATATATTTAGATCAACAGAAGTCTTCCAAAAACTGGCCATGGGAAAAACTTAATTTTTCTTCCTTTTTTCTTCCTTTTTTTTCCCAAATTTTATGAAGTTCTATTAGTTTGAACGCCATTGTCTAAAATTGTCTAAAGCAACGGTTCTCAACTTTTTTAGACTCACGACTTCACTTAACGTAAAAAAAATAAAATAAACACTTCACCCTCCCCCCCCCCCGTCACCCCCCGTCACCCCCAGACCAACTCTCAAACCACCCCAGAACAAACCTCTTTTCCCCCGCGTATCGAATTTGAATGGTTTTGGTGAAAGGACTGTATCCACATTTAAGAGGTACGCTTAAGGGCACAAAAATCATTAAAAAATTAATTAAAAAAACTAATTGAGCCCCAAATTTCGTTTTTCCTCATTTAAGTTTCTCGGGTCCAAAACATTAACTGTGCCGAATTTGATCCCGGTCGGTGAAACAGTCTATGATTCTATAGCGGACAAACAAACATACAAGCTCTTTTATATATATATATATATATATATATATATATATATATATATATAAGATATATAAAAATAAATAAATTTGAATATAGTTTGTTATGCAATAAAATTAACGTCTAAATCATTACTCTAGCCTTTATTGCAGCAAATAGCTTGATTGCATCTCTATAATTAATTGTTTTAGACACTGCCTTCTTAATAGGAACTGTTGCTAGAGCTTCCAATCGCTATTGGGCTATCGTTCATAGATAATTTTTTAAAATTTTCAGTTTAGAAAAATTGCGTTCAACAGCTGCTATAGTTTCAAGTAGTGTTAGTAGAATTCTTAGAACTACATCAACGTTTGAAAATAAGCATTAAAATTTTATTTTTCATGATCTCAAATTCAGCAGTTTATAAAAAAATAGCCTAAATATTCGCTTCTATTTGTGTATTTTTACGAATTTCATCATACGTCAGACTAAACTATAGATATTTTTGAATAGAAGCTATTGCTAGATCTTTCAGTCTCTCTTGAGTTATCGTTCCTAGATAATTCTCTAAAATTTTCAGTTTAGAAAAATAACTGCGGTCAGCAGCTGCTTCAGTTCCAGGTAGTGTTAGCAGAATTCTTAGAACTACAACAACGTCTGAAAATAAGCATTAAAATTTTATTTTTCATGATCACAATTTCAGCAGTTTATAAAAAAATAGCCTAAATATTCGCTTTTATTTGTGCATTTTTACAAATTTCGTCATACGTTAGATTAAACTATAGATATTTTTGAATAGAAGATATTGTTAGATCTTTCAGTCTCTCTTGAGTTATCGTTCCTAAATAATTCTCTAAAATTTTCAATTTAGAAAAATAATTGCGGTCAGCAGCTGCTTCAGTTCCAGGTAGTGTTGGTAAAATTCTTAGAACTACAGCAACGTTTGCAATAAGCATTCAAAATTTATTTTTCATGATATCAAGTTCAGCAGTTTATTAAAAAGTAACCTAAATATTTGCATCTATTTGTGTATTTTTAAGAAATTCGTTATGCGACAGATTAAACTACAATTGATATTTTTTCAATAGAAACTATTGCTGGATCTTTCAATAGCTCTTGGATTATCGTTCATAGATAATTCTCTAAACTTTTCAGTTTAGAAAAATTGCGCTCAGCATCTACTACAGTTTCAGCTAGTGTTAGTAAAATTCTTAAAATTACAGTAACAAAATTAAGCGTTCAAAATTTATTTCTGATGATGTCAAGTTCAGCAGTTTATTAAACAGTAACCTATATATTCGCTTCTGTTAGTGTATTTTTAAGATTTTGTCGTATATTAGATTAAACTATTGATATTTTTTTTCGTTATTCATTAAGAATTTCTTATTTTTACATTGCCTCATTTTGGCACTTCTTTCAATTCAGCGCCTAAGGCGGTCGCCTCGACGCCTCACATATAGGACAGGCTTCGCCAATACATTTTTCTGAAAATACATCTTTTTCTCAAAATACATTTTTCTGAATCTCTTAATTTTCCAACACCATTTTTTTTATAAGTCACTTTCATTTTGAGTAAGAACATCGCGTTTTGTACGAATATATATCACTTGCACAAATATATAAATCATGTAATTGTATGACGTAACACAAATATATAAATCATGCCATAATTTTGCCAAAATACGGAAAGGCATGATTTTAAGAGTCAGCAGCCATCCATTAAGTAAAAATAAATCACATTTGACATCGCTCATAATTTTTCATAGAATAGTGTTTTGTTAAATGACATAAATGACAAACGCGGGAATTTCAAAAGAAGTGCCATATCTAAACGAGAAAATTCTGGACACGTAATAGTTTAGAATTTTTACTGACTAAATATAGTTAGAAGAATAACAACCGCTGTGGGATTTTCAACTAACTCTGTAGGAAGTATCTGCTATCAGTTTTGAAGACGCTATGAACAATTCCTTCGGGTTGCTCTAAATCTTCAAAGATAAAAGTTCCGGTCTTCCTCAGACAGAAAGTTATGAAAAGTTGAAGGACTCTTAAACGGCTCCTATATCGACAGGAAATTCTTATCTTGAAATTGGGAGACATTATTTATCATATTTGACTGCTGTGTGGGAAAACAAAGATATAAATATCAAATAAGCATTTTTCAGTTCCTGATGTCTGGGAATATTCCCAAACTGTCATATATATATATATATATATATATATTATATATATATATATATATATATATATATATATATATATATATATATATATAAATATATATATATATATATATATATATATATATATATATATATATATATATATATATATATATATATATATATATATATATACCTACAAGGTGTTTCACTAAGGACCCCCTAACTTTGAAAATAAATAACTCGGAAACAGTGATAGAAGCATGAAACTAGTGGTATGTTTATTAAAAACCCGTAAGAATCTGATGAAAGAATGAAATGACGAATCTGTGTGAAAGTTGCACATTTTGAATCACTTTTGTTGTGAATGCAACGAGGGCTTGCATAACCCACTATGTACTTATACAGCGCCATCTATTGGCACATTTTGAAATTGAAATGTTGAGGTTTCTGTACAATTCTCACTTTTTTTAAAAGAAATATACCACAGGTTTCATGCTTCTATCTATCACCGTTTAAGAGCTATTTATTTTCAAAGTTAGGGGGTCCTTCGTGAAACACCCTATATATATATATATATATATATATATATATATATATATATATATATATATATATATATATATATATATATATATATATATATATATATATATATATATATATATATATTTAACTGTACTACTTTGTGATTTTACTGAAAACAGGGATTTTTTAATTCTTCAGTTATGTGTTATAATTTTGAAGGCTGCCAATGATTTAAAGATGTTCAACCTGCCTTCTTTTCAAGAAACTGAAAAAAGGGAACAGATTCATTCAATAAAAAATTGTGACAAAATAATCACCTGTTATAGGTAACCTTGTTGTAGGTAAATTCATGAATAAATTTTTAAATTTCGCTCTACGAGTTTAAAATTTGACAAAAGTCTTTCTTTCTAAGATACGATCCTTGTTTACAATTTTATATTGCAAAATCTCTCAACCGAGTAATGCCGCGGGACTGTTTGAGAGTGGAAAACTCGGTTTTAAGATTTTCACATCTCCCGCATCTTTATTCATGAGGAAACGAAGGCGCCGATTGAAAGCCTTGCTGATATTTTAGATCAGCAGATGCTAGAAGCAGGTTAAAGTTATAAGCGCCATTACATGTAGGAGAAAACTTATACTAAACAAGGAACACTTTTGGGATGAATCGAAGGACAATTGTGCTGTACCAGAAATAAAAGAAATATTGTACCAGGTTAGGCAAATTTGTGGTATAGTTTGGATTAGATTAATGTTTTATGACAACTACGAGGAACTTCGTGTTATGTTTTGGCAAATGTTGAAAGATTTTTACGAGATTTGTGCTCAGTCAAAATTACGGGGAACTTCGTATTACGAAAGGTGCGTTTTCGAGATGAATCGAAGATTTGTTCTGTACCATAAATTAGAGCAATATCCTACTTTGAAAGTCAAATCTGTGGTATATTTTGGATTAGATTTGTGTTTTATGACAAAAACGAACAACGTTCTGGGATGGTACACTTGCGGAATGATTTGTATAAGATTTGTGACCAATCAAAATTACGAGAAACCTCGTGTTATGTAAGGAACATTTGTCGGATGATTTGCATTAGAATTGAAGATTTCGCAGCACGAGTTGCTTTATTTGTGAACTTTTCAAGGTATAAAAAATTCCGTTTTAAGTAAGAAACATTAGTGCTCTAAATTAAATTTTGCGCTCTTTCCCAATCATGAGAAACCCCGTGCTCTTTAAGGAACGCCTGTGGCATGATTTTGCAGATGATTTATGCTCTGTCACAACTGCGAGGAAAATCGTACAAAGTAAGGAGCCTTTATGGGATGATTTCCGTAATTGTACACGTCCTTTCTGAATTATGAGGAACTTCGTACTCTGTAAGGATCACTAGTGGAACGATTTGTGCGAAATTTGTGCTCTATCACGATTGCGAAAGACTTAGTACCTCACACATTACCTGAAAGACTTAGGACTTCAGACATTACCAGAAAGACTTAGGACCTCACACATTACCAGAAAGACTTAGGACCTCACACATTACTACGTGTGAGGAAAATTTGTGGGAGATCTCTGCTCCTAACGTAGGGTAGGAGAAACTTCATCGTAATGTAAGAAAGATTTTGGTAGGTTAGTTTGTACCAGAGAGAATTTGACACGTAATGGAGACCTGAAGGATGAGGTAGCTATACTTACGATGGAGGTGATGGCAGCGGTACCTGGTGAATCTTCCAAGTGGCGACGGATATGGAGTTGTGGTCGGCAGCGTAGCACCTCCACAGGCACTGAATGAGGGTGGCGGCTGGAACACGCCTTCTGATCATATGTTTTTGCCGTTGCTGTTGCTGTACCTTAAGCGCAAAGCCGGAACCTAAAATGCCCTGTGGACGAACAACAGACCGTTCAGTGACACACACACACACATATAAATATATATAAGACTTAGGGCCTGTTCACATAGGAGTCCGTTGCGTAGCGTTAAGGAAAAGATGACGTTGAGACGAAAATAAACCAATCATAGGCGTTAAAAATTTCATTGCTAATCATTTGGAGGCCTATGATTGGTTTATTTTCGTCTCAACGTCATCTTTTCCTTAACGCAACGCAGCGGACTCCTATGTGAACAGGCTCTTATACTCGTCGTCATATCGAATTCCCTCACAGTACAGTCTTCAGTCGTGGCGAGAATGATCACACTTTAACTTATAAGTAAATTAGTTTATTCTCAAATATATATAAAGTCTAAGCTCCAGCATAGTCACTTCTTAGTTCCCTCAAACCGTCAACCTCTCACCCGCGGAAATACATGTCCTTTCTCTACCAGTATCGCATTGTTTCGGCTCTATTAATAAAATCCCATAGTATGTTTCCCGCTCCGATAGCGAGTGGATATTACCGCGTGATAGCATGTGACGCTGACTCATAGATGATCTCATAGTCTTGTGAATTCTCCGCTGCATGCTAACTGAAAACGCGTGTTTTTAATAACCCGTAACAGCGTGATGCGATTGTCCTTGAACTCCCCGCTCGAGAGTTTGAATTGCCTAGCGCAGAACTCGATTAGCATTTTTTATAAGTATTCTTTGAAAGCTTATATATATATATATATATATATATATATATATATATATATATATATATGTATATAATCGCAGAGATCAGTTTTGATCACACATGGAGAAATTATATTCCAAATGTGCCTTTATTTATTGTGCCCACTTTTAGTGGCTGTTTATAGTTTTCTTTGTTCTCGTCAAGCCTTAGTAATATCCGATGAAAATAAAAGGATTTACTTTTCAAGTGTTAGCAAGAAATATTAGCAAGAAATTTCGTTCCAACGATCAGTTTTGAACCCTCCTATACCTTTTTTAAATAATATTTCGAGAGAGGTTATGGACGTACAAACAGTTTCGATGTTTAGTTTCTATTTCGTTTTCATTAATTTGTTTAACGCGGTCTAGGAGACATTTCGTCGGCGTCTACATATATGTTTTCTGGGTTACCATAAACGAAAGCGCCTTCCAAGATTTTCCGAGAAAGGTGCGGTTCAACGTATTACACATTCATAGAACTTTGTAATTCGAATATAGAATATTTTTACTTTAAGGCTGCTGTGTAGTAAGCCTATTGGATTCGCTTACCTAAACGTTTACCTATGGAAAAAGTTTGTCTACTATTTACGGCTACATAAATGCTGATAATCCAATAAAAATGGTGTTTTCAGGTAGCCTGAACTTTTCTGCACCTTGCAACAGGATTCATTTTATATATTTCGCCCACCAAAGGAATTAAGGGGATGGTGGACCTTTCAAAGAGATTTTTGAAATTTTTACCTCAGAGATATGAAATTTTGCATATATATATATATATATATATATATATATATATATATATATATATATATATATATATATATATATATATATATATATATATATATTAAGTAGAGTATAACAATATTAAACCCGTTATAAAATTTATAATTAAAAAAAAATTTTATAATTTAAAAAATTGAAATTAAATTACCTTTTTTTTTAAATGCTCCTTGCGACTCAATTTTTAACTTTCCCCCTTAATTTTGCATTTATACTGCTTATAAAAACATTTTGAATAAAGTTATGTATCTTTTCGTACTTTCGTTGAATAGTTATATTTTAGGAAATATTTTTATATACTTGTACTCTGAATTTTCATGAAATTTTTGTACTTTTCTGCACCTAAGTTAAACTTTGATAACCTGAATGACCTGGAATCCTAAAATGGACACATAACTTTATTTTCATGTATTACATGAGTCTTTTTTATAAATTTCATAAAATTTCGTCAAAAATTATGACGCGAGGAGCATTTTAAAGACTTGCAAATCTGGAAATTTCTCATTTTGAGAAAAGCCATTTAAAAGATGTTTTTTCACCTACCTTTAATACTTAGTTTTCTAAAGCCACCAATTTTTCATTTTACTTTTCACTACATATTTTAAATGCATTTCATTCCAATATTTACATGTTTTTAAAATATTAATACACCCCCCAAAAAATTCCAACTTTTGCTCGATTTTTTGGTAATTTGAAAGTCCACCATCCCCTTAAGGAGCATTTAAAACTGACAAGACCAGATATATCCCCCCAAATAATTTAATTTTTAAAATATTGTTTGCATTTTTTTTAAACGATAAATGCTCCAAGGTGTAAAATTTCTTTCTCTATTACGGAATACAGTTAAAAAAGATTCTATAAATCCAAGTCGGCAATCCTTGGACACATTTTCTCCATAGGTTAACGTTGAGGTGAGCGAATACAATAGGGTTAATACATAGCAGCCTTAAGCACTGTCCATTTGGCACGTTCTACGCATTTCATCATCTTCTTGCAATCTAAATGTTGTACCACAATTTGTGATAGACGATGGTAGTTACCGAAGTGGGTCAGATGACTGCCCTTTGAGTGTCACCGGTAAAAAATTAGAGCAATTCCGCATTAGGAATTTCCTCCAACGTACTCATCGGTTATGCTCTACTGAGGAGTCCATAACAAGTCCATAACAAGTCCATAACAAGGACGAAACCTAGGTCCAAGGTTACCTGTACCCTGGAGATGTATACTTTTGCTTTTAATGGACTGTTTTAAATTGCATGAAGGGCGCTGTGGCCAAGTTGGCTAGAGCAGCGGACCAGTGATCTGAACGTCCCTGATTCGATGCTCGACGCTGCAAATCCACCGCCGTGTTCACTAATGGTGGCCAGGCACATAAAATAAGGCAGGGCCGCAATGTCCTCCAAGTTCTCAAATTTACCTCTGGAGGTGCGGGGTCAAGTGTTCCGGGCTCGTCACTTGACTCGGTTCAAAATTACGGGACCGGTCGTTTAGCCAAGTCGGACTCCGACCCTTGTGGTGATATTTCAAAACAGGAGCCACACCTTCATTGCCCATATTCTTCGGGACTTTATCTGATGTTAATGTCGGTCAAACGACATAAGCAACAACAACAAATTGCACAGAATAATTTGGCTAAAATAGCGATATTGAAGACATTAGGGAGGAGTACTTTGGATAAAAGTGCCACTCTTCTGAGACAAAGAAGGAATTTAAAAGTTGTAAAGACTTGAATGTCCCTTTCCTTAAGAAGAGACCACCCCAAACCACACACTTTCCTTTTCTGGATAACCTATTCCGAGGAGCTGAGGGGGGGCGGCATTCTCAATAACCAAGAAATTTATGCAGTAAGCCCCAGGGCCATTTCTGTATAAATAAGCTTTCATGTCTAGCTGAGACCCATTGACGCCTCGAGAACAGAAAGGAGGAAAAGACCCTGCCCCACATCTCTGTCTATCGAGACGAAGGTTACAAAGAGGGAGACTGGCTGGCATTGACCCCTGGATAGCCCGAAGTAATACCGAGACTGACTGGCGCTCGGATGGGAAAGGACCCACCGAGATTAGAAAGATCCCGTGTAGAGCTGAAGTGTTGACCGCTCGATTGACCGGCGTCTGTAGCCGCGGAAGGCATGGGACACCTACACCAAACCAGCATATATATAGGAGCGCCTGACAAAAGGACAGGAGAGGGAGGGCCAGCAGCCGGAATTTACAAGATCAGCGAAAGACTGGGGCGAAGCTATCCCGGGTGCAGATCGGTGCGGGTTCATCTCTCGATTAAAGACTGAAAGAGTGTTAGTGAATATTGAGAGTAATCTCTCGGATGCAGACTAATTATAGTCTCTATGTAACTGCATATATTGTACATAAGTTTAATATAGCTGTGCATATATAATTCTGTCCCTCGTGTGTTTTATTGGCATCCTCGAGGAAGTTACAGGGTAAAGAAATGAGCAAAAGAAACTGAACATTTTGAAAAGAAAAGACAAAACCTTTGTGCTCGAGGAATAAACAGGAAATCCAACGTAAATAAAGCACAAATAGCAGTAAGGTGCAATTTGGTTAATGATTTGTCAAGCATCCCTGTTTTTCCTCAATTGTGGAAAGGGTTTATCTAGCCTAGTCGGCCTGTTACTTCACTTTTTCACTTTTTCCCCTCTTTTGGAGGCTAGATGGCGCTGATTGTCGTATGTCTGTCTCCTCTCTGCTCGCTTGTGATTGGTTTGTGTTGTTCGCGACTTCGGACGTTCGATACGTGCGGGTACTTAAGTGCATGCGCACGTATCTAGTCGCTTAGTTTTCGGCTTTTTGAGCTGCCACTAAGTTCTTTTACACTGATGAAGAAGATCGTTTGCAGCTTCGAAACGGCCGCATGCAAAATTGCCCCTTACTGCTATTTGTGCTTTATTTACGTTGGATTTCCTGTTTATAAACTGAATATTATTATGAAGCGTAATTAAGAAAACTTTATTAATTTTATCTTGTTAACGATGACATTAATGAATGGCACGCATACTTTGCCATTAAATTTCTGAATTGTTGCCATTATTTTTTGATAAATTTTATTCTTTTAATATATTTTCAACATTGTGAGCTATGATGGTATTTACTGAATAGGTATTATGAAAGCGGCAGTCGAAATTTGTTTCTATTTTTTATCTAGTGCTAATTTGTGCTAATTTGTTTTATTCACTAGGGTGTCGATATTTATCGACAAAATAACACAAACATTTATTTATTGAAGTTTGAATATTTTGTTAGTGTACTCGCTTTTATCTAAACTGCTTGTTCAGTCAGCTTGTTCAGTCTATTTCGTGTTTAGTTATTATCATGAACTGTTTTTTTTTAAATGCAGTCCGGAATTTTTATCCGTGAAAACTTTCAGTTTTGTTTTCTTACAGTTAAAAATATCACATGCAGAAAGGAATGATACGACAATTATATTTTGAAAGAAAGGTTATGCTCCTCTTACGTTTTGAGAAATGTACATAAAAGTTATGTTTATCTTACGTTAAAAAATGTACATAAAAGTTATGTCTCCCTTACGTCATCAGATATACGCATAAACGTTCTGTTCCCCTTGCGTTATGAGAAATATGCATAAAAGTAATATTCTCCATACGTTATGGGAAATATACATAAAAGTTTTGTTCCCTTAGGTTATGAGAAATGGACGTAAAAGTTATATTCCCCTTAAGTTATGAGAACTACATCACAGTTATGGTTTCCTTACTTTATGAGAGATATACATAAAAGTTGTGTTCCCTCACGTTATGAGAAAGATACATAAAAAGTTATGTTCCCCTAACGTCATGAGAAATATATAAAAAAGTTATGTTCTCCTTACATTATGAGAGATGTACATATAAGTTATGTTCCTTTACGTTATGAGAAATGTACATAAAAGTTATACTTCCCTTACGCTATAAGAAATATATACAATAGTTATGTTTCCTTTGAATTAAGAGAAATATACATAAAAGTTATGTTCCCTTTATGTTATGAGAAATGGACGAAAAAGTTATATTCCCCTTACGTTATGAGAAATATATAAAAAAGTTATGTTCTCCTTACATTATGAGCGATGTACATATAAGTTATGTTCCTTTACGTTATGAGAAATGTACATAAAAGTTATACTTCCCTTACGCTATAAGAAATATATACAATAGTTATGTTTCCTTTGAATTAAGAGAAATATACATAAAAGTTATGTTCCCTTTATGTTATGAGAAATGGACGAAAAAGTTATATTCCCCTTACGTTATGAGAACTACATCACAGTTATGGTTTCCTTACTTTATGAGAAATATTCATAAAAGTTATGTTCCCTCACGTTATGAGAAAGATATATAAAAAGTTATGTTCCTCTAACGTCATGAAAAATATATAAAAAAGTTATGTTCCCCTTACATTATGAGAGATGTACATATAAGTTATGTTCCTTTACGTTATGAGAAATGTACATAAAAGTTATACTTTCCTTACGCTGCAAGAAATATATACAATAGTTATGTTTCCTTTGAATTAAGAGAAATATACATAAAAGTTATATTCCTCTTACGTTATGAGAAATGTACATAAAAGTTATATTCCCCTTACGTTATGAGAACTACATCACAGTTATAGTTTCCTTACTTTATGAGAAATATACATAAAAGGTGTGTTCCCTCACTTTATGAAGATAAATAAAAAGTTACGTTCCCCTAACCTCATGAGAAATATATAAAAAAGTTATGTTCCCCTTACATTATGAGAGATGTACTTATAAGTTATGTTCCTTTACGTTATAAGAAATGGATATAAAAGTTATACTTCCCTTACGCTATAAGAAATATATACACTAGTTATGTTTCCTATGAATTACGAGAAATATACATAAATGTTATGTTCCCTCATGTTACAAGAAATGTACATGAAAGTAATGTTACCCATACGTTACGAGAAGCATATCCGACTTATAGTCCCTTTACTATATGAGACATGTTACCAAAACATTTGTTGTGGTCATAAATGGATGACGAGCCTTTGCATTCAGGCATGAGGATGACAAATTAGAAAAATATTACAACGCGTAAAAAAATATTTTTATTTTTCTATACTTACCGCAGGTAGAGCAAAGAAGGAAATTCCAAGCAGAGCACAAAAGGCGGCAATCAGTTTCCCGGGCCACGTGATCGGAACTGTATCGCCGTAACCAACAGTGCAGAGTGTTATCTGTAAAAATAAAGGTTGAAAAAAAACGGCCCCTGTTTACGTACATACCTTAAGGTTAAATGCAGAGGAAAAATATCACAGATCAATATTTAAACTGATTAATAAAGGTTGGGACGACGTCAATACACTTTACTTTTTAATAATTCTTTGGTTTTTCAGTTTGACTCTTTTATGTTAATCATTTTCAAAATTTTCACTGGGTAGCCATAGATAGAGGCAAGTGATATTATTAGTATAACAATATAAAATAATTACAAGATAAAAAGAACTTTTCATATACCACGTTTTTAAATTTTCTGTTGAATCATATAAACTAATTGCACAAACCTTCACTTAATTATTCTTTTTTACTTTATTTTAGTTAATTTTAATCACTTTTTAGTCGTTTCCACTATCCACAGACTTTATAAACTGCTAACTTTTATAATTTTTTAAATTTTTCGCACAATATTTTTGTAAACAAACTAAATTCACATCTACAGTCGAACCTCTATTTAACGAACCTCTATTTTGCCAACTTTTCCTTGGAACCAAGAACGTTTTGCGAATTTCTTCGTAAAATAACCTCCAAATAGCGAAGTGCATTCTCTATTTAACGAACTTTTTCATGTGATTCAATATTTTTTTCTCCATATTTCTCAAAATATTTCTGAACATTTCAAACTAATTGTTTCTTTTAACACATTTAACACATTAACTTTCTTTTAACACATTCCGACGCGGATTACAGTTTGAAGAAAATACGCCTTAAGGGGTTTTGGTGCATTGCAAAGATGCGAGACGTATTATGAGATAAAGCACTTTTTCAAACAAAAAACTCAGACAAAATTTACAAAATTTACCAATAATTAAATTTAAGGACGCATGTGGTAATGTATGCTTAAAATTACTTGTTATAATAAATGCGATAATGTCATTAAAATTCATTAATTTTAATATAATTGTTTTTAATTGAAAATACAGTGTATTCCCGGACGTTTTGTTTTATTCTTGTTTTCCTTGCAGATTTCTGTTTGATGGGTAAGATATATAAAACAAATACACATTAATTTACAAAATAAAGGTGTGAGAAATTACTTTTATTAATAATATTTAGTCTTTATGAATTTAAAATCTGTCTTGTGTGGTTTAAAGTATTTTAAAAGGTAAATTTCTATTTAACGAATTTTCCATATAACGAATTTTTTTCGGGATTTAGTGACTTCGTTAAGTAGAGGTCCGACTGTATTCTGTTTTCAAAATCTTCAAACGCCGTTGCGCAAAAGTGCAAACATTGAATTCGATTGAAGCGCCACCTTGCGGACTTTTTCCGAACTAACTTTCCATACAAGACAAAATTAACTGAAAATGAATTAAAATTCTGCTTAAAGACGGCCAAAAGTATTAAAAGAATGCAATGTCATCGTGTTCTGAGCTATTCTAAAAGTTTCAAATGTCTAGTTAGTCGGGAAGTTAGTTAAAAATCGATTGCAAGATTTGTACTGGACAATAACGCAAGAAGGCGAGTTAATAAAAACGTGGTAATGATAAGTTTTCAACTGTAAAGTGCATAGTTTGTAAAATTAAAAATTGTTCCTCAGTTATTCTATTTATTGGGCATTCAAATATTGATATCTACCGCTATAAAATCAGAATTGTTTTTTGGAAAAAAAAAATTTATTTTCGAAAAACACACTCATTACTATAGACTTTTTTTTTCAAATTAGACAAAAAAATTAAAAAAATTTGCAGTTGCTAATATATGATTAGGAAAATTTCAAGAGAGAGATTGTACGTGGCCACCTATGTCATGCGATGTCAGTTGATGGGCCGATGAAAAAACCTTTCTTCTCCGAGCAGTAAAAACGCTCAATATATGACAAAATTTTCCACAGAAATGTTAATTGTTAGTTATAAATCAGCTTAAAAGGCCTGCGTAGAAACACCCACGCTTTCGATCTTAATAAAAATTTACCGCACGAAGTGAATCTAGTCAAGGCCAGTTCAATGCAATTGGTTTATTCCCTTGGTAACTGAAGTGTGTCAAACACTTTCAATTAAAGCCTTTTCTCTGAGAAAAATTTACGCTTAAAATGCAATTTAGTGATATCTTGGTGGTAGGTCTCTAGATCTAAGTTTAATTTTGGGGTGCTAGGAATTTTTAGCAAATTAGTTGAATTCTTAAGGAAACTTTTTAATCGTAGTAGTAAATTCCTTAACACATTCTTCAAACGAAATCTGTTCACGAAAGCTTTAACACATCCAAGAAAGTATTTTAGAATGGAAAGTTTATCAGTGCGTAAATCTAAGGTCAAAAAATTTTTTCGCAAGAAGTGAATCGTAAAAACACCGTATGAAGACTAACGGAAAATAAAATATGTGAATTACTACATAGACGTTTGTTTGTGCAACAAATATGTAACTGATGAAACATATTCCGTAGCAAATTAATCGTAAAAACACCGTATGAAGACTAATGGACAATTAAATGTATGAATTACTACACAGACGTTTATTTCTGCAACACATATGTAACTCATGAAAAAAAATTCCATAGAAAATTAATCGTAAAAACACCATATGAAGACTCATGGCCATATTAAATGTTGGAATTACTACATACTCGTTTTTTTTTGTGCAACAGTAAAGTATGTGACTCCTACAAGAAAAAAAAATTCCGTATGAATTTAATCGTAAAAACACCATATGAAGACTCAAGGCCATATTAAATTTTGAATTACTACACAGACTTTTTGTGTGCAACAGTAAAAAGTGTAAGTAATGAAAAAAAATTCCGTAAGAAATGAATCGTAAAAACATCATATGAAGACTCATGGCCATATTAAACGTTGAAATTACTACATACTCGTTTTTTTTTGTGCAACAGTAAAGTATGTGACTCCTACAAGAAAAAAAAATTCCGTATGAATTTAATCGTAAAAACAGCATATGAAGACTCAAGGCCATATTAAATTTTGAATTACTACACAGACTTTTGTGGTGCAACAGTAAAAAGTGTAAGTAATGAAAAAAAAATTCCGTAAGAAATGAATCGTAAAAACATCATATGAAGACTCATGGCCATATTAAACGTTGAAATTACTACATACTCGTTTTTTTTTTGTGCAACAGTAAAGTATGTGACTCCTACAAGAAAAAAAAAATCCGTATGAATTTAATCGTAAAAACAGCATATGAAGACTCAAGGCCATATTAAATTTTGAATTACTACACAGACTTTTTGTGTGCAACAGTAAAAAGTGTAAGTAATGAAAAAAGATTCCGTAAGAAATGAATCGTAAAAACATCATATGAAGACTCATGGCCATATTAAACGTTGGAATTACTACATACTCCTTTCTTTGTGCAACAGTAAAATATGTAACTCCTACAAGAAAAAAAATACGTAAGAAATGAATCGTGAAAACACCATATGAAGGCTCATGGCCATATTAAATGTTGGAATTACTACATACTCGTTTGTTTGCGCAACAGTAAAATATGGAACTCCTACAAGAAAAAAAAATTCGCAAGAAATGAATCGTAAAAACATCATATGAAGACTCATGGCCATATTAAATGCTGGAATTACTACATACTGGTTTGTTTGTGCAACATTAAAATATATAACTCCTACAAGAAAAAAAATGCGTAAGAAATGAATCGTGAAAACACCATATGAAAACTCAAGGCCATATTAAATTCTGAATTACTACACAGATGTTTTTTTGTTCAATAGTAAAAAGTGCAAGACATGAAAAAAAATTCCGTAAGAAATGAATTGTAAAAACGCCATATGAAGACTCATGGATATTTTAAATTTGGGAGTTTCTACATATATATTTATTTGTGCACCAGAGATAAAAATGTAAACCCTCTAAAAAATTTCCCTAAGAAACGAATCATAAAAGCACCATTCGAAGACTCATGGATCATGGATACATTAAATGTGGGAATTACTACATAGACATTTATTTGTGGAACAGTAAAACATGTAATACATATAAAACAAATATTTTTCAATAAAGAGGTAATTTCATTTAATTTTAGATGGACTTAGATGTAGAGATGACTTCAGTCCAATTTTTATACTCCAAATCAAATGAATTTTAAATATACCAGTTAAATTCTTGGTTAAATATTTTTTACCTAGAATAAAAATGTCATATATCTCATATGAAACTTTTCCTATGAAAATTTCAATATCATTTAAGTATAATTAAAAAATGGCCGAGTAGTAATTATTAATAAGGCCCACTTTTAACAACATGAAGAACTTAACTCTTATTTTCCGCATGAATTGAATAAAAATTAATTCCACACGAAATGCTAGAGAAAAATGCTACGAAAATTATTAAATATGCATTGTATAATCGAAATGAAATCATATTTATCAAAGAACAAGTTTCAATTAACAAGTAATAATGAAACGGCCTGGTTTCACGAAAAGCTAAAATATAAATTGCATTTTCCGAATTAATGAATCCTACGGTACTTAGATATATTTTTTCAACATTCAAATGTAAAAAAAAAAAATCTGCAAATGAAATATTTTGCATGAAAGCATTGATTTGATTTAAGGAATTATTATAAAATATAGCTTACTTACAATTGCTCATAATTTAATTAAAAGACAAGTTTAATTTTTTGAGACCTAATTTAAAGTTTTCTTGAAAAATGATTCAAAAATGTACTCAAATGATTCTAATTGAATATAATTTAAATAAAATAGTTTCTATGAAATTATCAATTTCTTAAAAGGAATTATGATCAGTCCCTCTTTTCTTACACATAAAACTTTAATCATGTACTCAAAATTAATAATTGACAATTTAATTTAAATTTTCCATTTGCTAAAAATTGTGGATAGCGTTTTAAAATTCTGAAGGAGCAATTTGTATCGAATTAAAAATATTTAATATACTTCTAATAATTTCTTTTCTTTGTGAAATCGTCTCTTCTTATAACCCAAAATTTTAATTTTTAAAACTCAATTAATCATTTACAATTTTATTTATATTTTCCATTTGAAAAAAAAGAAAATCACAAATACATGCTATCCATTTTTAGGAGTATTTTATCTGCATTTGAAAAAATTCAATATATTGCAAATGAAATTTTTCTGTGAAAGTATGAAATTTAGTTAATGAATAATTTTGAAATCGATGATTTATAATTACGAGAGAGTTTAAAATATAAATAACAATAAATGTTTTAGACTGCAATTGCATTTTTTCTCTTTTGAAACTAACTATAAATGCATTAAATAAACTTTCGAAAGATAATCTTTTACACAGTAGTAAAACATGAATCTTAATTCAAAAGAAGAAAAATCTATGGGAGGTATCAATAATATTTGTGGAATAGTTCTGAAATGGTTTGGCTACTATTACGAGCAGTTATAATTAAACAATATTACTCGTGCATATTTCAAGACATAATTTTAATTTTCCATATATAATGAACCTTAAGGAACCTTAAGGTTCCTTAACCATATATAATGAACCTTAATGAACCTTTATATAATGAACCTTAATGAACCTTTATATAATGAACCTTAATAATGAGGCAAATAAAATCCCAGAGAAAATATTTTAAACGTAGGGGCAAATAATGTAAAATAATCTAAATGTAACTTTTTCTATGAAAGCATCAATTTCATTGAAAGAATAATTTTGAGAGTCATTACTTATATAAACACAGTGGAAATAATTAAAATATCATTAAAATTTGCAGAGATAATTGTAACTTTTTACGAAATGTTATGTATATATAAATATATATATATATATATATATATATATTATGTATATATATGTATATTATGTATATTATGTATATATATGCATATTATGTATATTATGTATATATATATATATATATATATATATATATATATATATATATATATATATATATATATAGACACACACACATATATATATATATATATGTTGCGGCCAATGTCTGAAGTCTACCCAATTCGAAAAACAGCTGGCCACTCCTAGCTATGGCTAACCTATTTGGCCAAAGCCCGTAATTAACGAGAATTTGCTTCGGGTTTTGGCTAGCTAATTCGTGATACACCCGACAATCAGTGGCCAGTTCGCAAAACTTTGACGAAGAAACAGTATAAGTTGTTAGAGGTTCTCTTGTAATAATACACGAAGCCAACTTTTAATTTACCAAATTGCTCAAAACCTAAAAACACGAGGAGAATTCTTTTATGCACTCTTAGTGCAACAACGGAAAACCTAACCATACGAACGCAATAAAATATGAACACTCTAACATCCTCTGTTGTTACAAAAGAAGATCTTTGTTAAGCACGCATTTACCGTGGCACCCATATTACTGTAATAGCGGCCATTTAAAAGGCGGCATTGTGTGGTGCGGTTGGCGGCTAAGGGAGGAGAGAGAATGAGAAATACTTACCACACCCCACCAGAGTGCGTCAGCGAAATTGCTGAAATTTTTAGGATTAGCTTCCTTCTCCGCCAAGAAAACCAAGAAAGAGGAGAAAATGAGACCCAAGAACCCGATGTAGAGCGTCGTAAACAGCTCCTGGAAAAAAAGAGAGCAGAAAAGCTGAATTCGGTGACGTAATATCGGTTTATAACGCTTTTTAACGACTGGGAGGGAGGGAGAATGTTTCATAGGTGGGAAAAGGTTGTACGAAGGTTTAATATTAAGAAATAGATGTATTTCTTAGACAGGTGAATTGATTAGTTTCTTTTACGAGGTAAAGGCTGATTAGGTAAAAGTAAAAAAATTGAATTTTCGGGTATGCAGAGTCTGGTATATATATATATATTCATATCGTCATATATTCCTACGGGATTTAAGTGTTTTATAAGACTTTAATGGCATTGTAAAAAGTGTCATAAGGCATTTCACACCGGTGTTTTATCCAAAGTTGGGTATATATATATATATATATATATATATATATATATATATATATATATATATGAAACAATAACGTTTCCTTTCATTAACTTTATTTTACCGCAATAGAACACCGTCCCTCATTTCTGAATTTGACCTATGTATTCCAAAAGTAACCTATTCGTTTTCCCCTTAAGGGGATAGTGGACCTTTCAAAACGATTTTTGAAATTTTTACCACAGAGATATGAAATTTTGTATATATATTCATTAAAGTATTACAATATTAAACACCTTATAAAATTTTATAAATATTTTTAAAAAAATATTTTATAATTAAAAAATTTAAATTAAATTACCCTTCTTTAAAATGCTCCTTGCGACTCAATTTTAAACTTTTCCCCTTAATTTTGCATTTATATTGCTTATAAATACTTTCTGAACAAAGTTATGTATTTTTTTGTACTTTCGTTGAATAGTTAATTTTTAGAAAATATTTTTATGCTTGTACTCTGAATTTTCGCGAAATTTTTGTACTTTTCTACACTAAAGTTAAACTTTTATAACCTAAATGACCTCGAATCCTAAAATGGATACATAACTTTATTTTGATGTATTACAGGAATCTTTATTATAAATTTCATAAAATTTCGTCAAAAAATATGACGCGAGGAGCATTTTAAAGACTTGCAATCTGGAAATTTCTCATTTTGAGAAAAAGTCATTTAAAAGATAAATTTTTATCTACCTTCAATACTTACTACTCTAGAGCCACCAATTTTTCATTTTTCTTTTCAGTACACATTTTAAATGCATTTCATTCCAATATTTACATGTTTTTAAAATATTAATACACCCCCCAAAAAAATTCCAATTTTTGCTCGATTTTTGGTAATTTGAAAGTCCACCATCCCCTTAAACAAGCCACGCGCCTACATGTTATATAAGAAGATTGTTCTAGAAGCCATGACGTGACCTCGTCCGATGCGGCGTGATGAGGTCAGGTGTCACTTTTCAGCGAATTAAATGTTTTGCTCGCCTCTACATTTCGAGAATCCGAGCGTCTCTTTCAGTTTTGTGTGATCGTAGTCAAACCCAACATGACGTGAGTTTGAGCTCTCCGTCCATATCTTCGCAGCGTTGCGGTACCGGGGCCTTTTCCCTCGTTATCCGCGAGATATGTTCAATATATTTGTAATTTCGAGTAAATGATGTCCAACAAGAAAGTACCTTTCAATAAAGATTAGAAATGCGATGGACTCTTCGTCTCTGGATTTGATTGAGTTGGTCTTTACTTTGGCCAGCCACTCGTGTTGCTGAAAACGACCAGGACTACTCCCCGGACTGTCGGGAACGCTAGGACTTCATAGCTCGGTTTTCGTTACAAGAATTTCAGCTAACATTTCATATACAGTACAAACTCCCAAATCCGGAATCGTCCAGGACACGGCAATTCCGGATTTGAGAGGTTTTTAAATAACACTACAAAATTTTAGGAGAAAAAATAAACACACTAAAAAAAGTAAAATAGTTTAATTATTATATAAGCCTATATACAGAACATATAATTACATTATAATTTAAACATTTCAGTCAATAATATCTGTTGCTTTAGTTTCAGCTTATTAGACATTTTTTCTCGAATCCTATATAGTGACATAATTTCATGTTCCGAGATAAAGTTCCGGTGTTCTAAGCCAAATATTGTTTAATATAATGATTTTATCAGGTCTTCCGTTGACATTCTTTTGTTTTCGGGGCATTCTGAATCAGTTTCACTATCGCTGTCATCATAACCTTTGTTATTTACCGCACTATCAATAATTTCAGAATCGCTCATGCATTTACACATTCGCGATCGCGCCACCCGTAACACCGCATTTACACAGTCGCGATAGCGGCGAGTCGAATTGAGGGGGGACGAATGTGTAAACGGTGTTCTCGCCGTTTCTCCTCGCCTATCGTGGCGCTCGCTTCGGGAGCGGTTTTCTGGCACGAGTCAAAGGGGCGAATGGCGCCGGTGGTCAAATGTGAGAATGGCGACGGAAAATCTTGTTCACAGCAAGAGGCGGGAATGTGAGAACGGCCACTCACGTTCATGCAAGAACGTGACTAATGTCTCGTGAATGTCTTATGGGTGGTTCGATCGTGAATGTGTAAATGCGGCACAAGACATTCGCGAGACATTAGTCACGTTCCTGCATCGACGCGAGTGACCGTTCTCACATTCCCACCTCTTGCTGTGAACAAGATTTCCCGTCGCCATTCTCACCATTGACTCCCGGAGACATTCGCCCCCCACGATTCGATTCGCCTCTATCGCAATTGTGTAAATGCGGTGTAAGAGAACAAACGATCGGCACATTTTCATCGATATCTAAAACTTCCTGTATGACCAATTTATCCAAGTTAATGTTGCCTTTATTCGCACATTCCACTAATTCTGCTATTTCAGCTTCTTTCTCAGACACTTGAAAGCCCTCAAAATCGCTGCTGTCACTTCCTTGAAAGGAAGCGCAATTTTTTACCGATCAGTTTGGTAGCGACATCTATCGGTGAAATAGAAAAGTAAAATTGGCCATTTATTAAAGCATTCCGGATTTGGGAGGTTGTACTGTATATATATATATATATATATATATATATATATATATATATATACCCTGTAAGCCGCGCAGACACATCATATATACCCAAGCGCTTATCTCGCTCTGGCAAGGTTACAGTCAAAGGCGGCGTGTGTTAGCAGAGAGTGCCAGAGGGCGTTTCCATATATATATATATATATATAAACGCACACACGGTGGAAGTTCTCCAGCCTACAGATTTAGCGTGCCCGTTTCCGGCTTAGACACGAGGGCCTCCGGTGGTACTCGTCGGGAGTCGAAACAGGCACTCTCAATACTCAAAACCTTGGTCTCATTTAGGTTAATGTTTCCAAAGACTTTTATTTTCGGTCATCAGGTATTAAATCAAACAATTGTTGAAAGCGGTAAAAATATGTGGAAGTCGAGTTATAAGAATTTTTATAAGTACACACACACACGCACAAACACACACCCACACACACATATACATACATACATACATACACACACACACACACACATATATATATATATATATATATATATAAATATATATAAATTTATATATACAAAATATGGACAAAAGTATTTGGACACGGCAGAAAATCGGCAAATATACAAATACTGGGTTCGCCGAACGGCATGCTGGGAAGGGCATGGGTAAAATAAAAAGTAGATTATTTTCCATTAACTATTTATTCACTCTAGTGGAGTTATACCTCGTGGACCTCAACTTCCCATGTTTCAACGCTGGCTCATCATAGGATGCCATTTATGTCATCTTTCTGTGAGAGCGATTGTATCCAAACTGGATATCCCAAAATCGAGTGCAGCGGATGTTATCAAGCAATGTAAGCAAGACGGAGCAACAGCAGCAAAAAGAACGTCCCGGACGACCGCACAAAATGACAGAACGTGAAAGAAGATGCTTGGTACGCCATGTCAAGAAGTCGCGCTCTTCTACTGCCCATGCGATCACTGCAGATGTTGGAAATGTATCTGGGAGCTGCATTAGTGGTAAAACTATCCACAGAGAGCTGCACATGATCGGTTACCATGGTCAAACAGCAGCATACATGCCATTGACTACATCTATTAATGAGAGGCATCGTTTGACCTGGTGTGTCTCTCGTCGTTCCTGGACCATTGAAGAGTGGAAAGCTGTTCTTTGGAGTGATGAGTCTCGGTATTCACTCTTCCAGTCTGATGGACGTATTTGGGTGTGGCGACAACCCGGATAACAGTTTCATTCAGGCTGTGATGTTCAAACAGTGAAGTTCGGTGGAGAGTCCATCTTAGTGTAGGGTTGTTTTTCCTGGTTAGGACTCGGCCCATCGCTTTCTGTACCTGGTACCATGAACGCTGACGTGTACATCGACGTAATTCGGCCGTGCCTACACTATAGTAATACTACGGGGATGATGGTTGTTTCTTTCAACAGGATCGGGCTCTATGTCATACTGCAAAAAGTTTGCTGTACTGTTTTTCTGAAAATGAGGCGAATTTGCTTGACAGGCCTTCTCAGAGAGCCTACCTCAATCCGACTGAGCACTTGTGAGACGAACTGGAGCGACGGGTACGACACTGCCACCGACGCCCATCTTTAAAACAATCTCTTCTCAATGCCTTGCAAGAGGCATGGTGAGCTATTCCTGCCTAGACTTACAGAAAACTTGTGGAAAGTATGCCTCAATGAGTTGCCTCTGTAATACAAGCAAAAGCCCTTCCAGTAACAAAATGGAATAATAAAGCCCGTTTTCTGAAAAATATGCAGTGTCTAAATACTTTTGTCCATATATATATATATATATATATACCGGGTGGCCATAATTAAACTGACAGTGCTCACAGTGTTCTGTAGCGCGATCTATTTGCGAGAATGACGCCACATTTTGTAGGAAGATTAAACAAGACGGGGGACGAAGGATTCCGCGAAAAAATAAATTAGTTCCAAAAGTCACCGCTAGGGGAATATTTGGCGCTGTGTAATAGAAAATAGAGTGTTAACAAATGCAAATTAATACTGAATAAAATTACCTTTTATTATGCACATTTTCTTATTTAGTTCAAGTGCAATATGGCAACACTTTTAAAAAAGCGTAAAATCTACATAAACACCGATAAAGTCTCGTGATCTGCAATATCACGTACGCTGAGCAGAAGAAGAAGTTCTTTATTCAAATTTCACGTTACATCCATTGGCACAGTGCCAGCTGCTTGGGTTTTAAAAGGCAATGTGTTACGTTTCGAATCAATCGGATTGAAAGTTTATGTGCAATGTCTCCTTCTTTAGTCGAGCGTGCGTTACTGGTCAAATTCTTTTACCTCAACCAGTGCAACGCGTCAGCCGCTCTTCGTGCTTTTAGAACGCACAAAAAATGCGTAAAGGTAACGGTCCTGTGTCAGTTAATGGGCTAAAAGCAATGGTTGCGACGTTTGAGAAAACAGGTTCTCTGAAGGTTCAGTCAGGCAGAGATCAGTTCAGTCAGTCAGGCACGAAAACCTGTACCACAGGATACAATCGAAGCAGTTGCCAGGGCGATTGTCGACAGAGGACCAGACAATATTGCTGCCACCTCTAGCGCTCGTGGATTAGCTCGGAATATGGATATGCCTTACAGTACGGTATGGAAAATCTTACGAAAGAATATCAACTTCTATCCGTATAAGATCAGCCGTGTACAGGAGTTACTGTACCCCGACCATGATAAGCGATTGACTTTTGCTTTCACCTTTCTTGCCAGAATGGAGGCGGATGATGCTTGGCCGTGGAAAATCTTATGGGGAGACGAGGTTCACTTTTACCTGCATGGAACTGTGAATACCCAGAACTGCCGAATTTGGGATGACAAATCACCACATGCAGTCACAGAAATTCCCTTACATTCACCAAAGGTAACTGTTTGGTGTGGGTTCACAGCGGAATTTATCGTAGGTCCTTTCTTCAATGAGAACATTACCCCGACAGGACCGGAAACCTGTTCTGTTACCGGAGAGAAATATCGCCGCATGTTGAACAGCTTTGTCATTCCGGCACTTCAGCAAAGACAATGCCTGGGGGAAATCATTTTCATGCAAGATGGAGCCCCTCCACACGTTGCTGTACGGGTGCAACAGCTGCTACGACAGAAATTCACAACAGAAAGAGTCATTAGACGCTACTTTACAACTGCATGGCCACCTCGGTCGCCTACTTTCTGCTGTTGTGTATACTGTGCACAGAATGCAATATGTGGTCCACAACAACGGCAGCCACATTGAACCTCATTTGAATGCAAAATAAAAGGTAATTTCCGTATTGATTTGCATTTGTTAACACTCTATTTTCTATTACATAGCGCCAAATATTCCCCTAACGGTGACTTTTGGAACTAATTTATTTTTTCGCGGAATCCTTCGTCCCCCGTCTTGTTTAATCTTCCTACAAAATGTGGCGTCATTCTCGCAAATAGATCGCGCTACAGAACACTGTGAGCACTGTCAGTTTAATTATGGCCACCCGGTATATATATAAAATATAGATGGGTGCGGTGACCCAGCTGGAAAGAGCAGTGGGCCAGAGATTTTAACGTCCCTGGTTCAATGCCCATCGCTGCAATATCCACCGCTGTGTTCACTAATGGTGGTGGGGCACGTAATATAAGTCGTGGCTGCAATGTCCTCCAAGTTCTCAAATTTAGGTCTGGAGGTGCGGGGTCAAGTGTTCCAATCTCGTCACCTGCAGGAGCCGTCCCTTTCATCCCAATAGCCTATTAGGACCTGGTGAATGGAACCTCCAACCAGGGGGAATTTTCATTCAATAACAATATATATATATATATATATATATATATATATATATATATATATATATATATATATATATATATATATATATTTATATATATATACAAGGTGCTCCCATAAAGTAACCGGACAATTTTTTATAAATAAGAAAAATATTACTCACCTTCACATAAATTGATCTCCTTCAAAATAATCATCAAAGGAGTCTATACAACTTTTCCAACGTTTCTTGAAGTCATCGAAACACTGTTTATAGGCGTCGGAACTAACCGTTCGCAAAATACGCGTAACATTGGATTTAAAATCCGTTTTCGGATATATGTCCTTTCATGTATTTTCAATTTTTTTGATTACAAAGGACTTATTCACAAAGAATTTTTTCCTGAAAATCAAACAATTAATCAGTATTTTTACAAGGAGGTGCTTTTTCGATTAAGTAACAAGATAAGGAGAGTTAGGAAGGAACTGTTTGATTCTGGGCAATGGTTTGTTTTATACGATAATGCTTGACCCCCTACAGCAATTTCTGTACAACAATACCTTGATAAGCATTCAGTTACTGTGATGAATCACCCACCATATTCTCCCTACTTAAAGCCAGCTGATTTTTTCCTCTTTTTCCGAAGCTTGAGATGGTCATGATAGGACAGAGATTTGAAAACGACTCGAATATTAAATCAAATGTTACGCGTATTTTGCGAACGGTTACTTCCGACGCCTATAAACAGTGTTTTGATGACTTCAAGAAACGTTGGAAAAATTGTATAGACTCCTTTAGTGATTATTTTGAAGGAGATCAATTTATTTGAAGGTGAGTAATATTTTTCTTATTTATAAAAAATGTCCTGTTACTTCATGGTCGCACCTTGTATATATATATATATAAATAAATAAATAAATATATATATATATATATATATATATATATATATATATATATATATATATATATATATATATATATATATACAGTGATTTCCGCTTATAAGAATCACGTTTGTTATTACTGTTTTTGATTCTTATAAGCGGTTGATTCTTATAACCGAAATTTAGGTTTCTGGACAGGAACACACACACCTATATAAACATATATTAGATAATTTACCATAAAATACACTTTAATTTACATTAACTATCTTTTATTAAAATTATTTTTTATAGTTTTAAAAATAAAACTTAATTTTTAGACCTATAAGTAGATACACATGATTATAGTAAGAGAAGAGAAGAAAAAAATACAATATTTGTTACAAGTTTCAACATACCTGCTTAACAGTTTTAACATTTCAACTACAGGAAGGGAGCAAGAAAAAGTTTTCTACGGTAGTTTGACGTAATGAAGTTTTCAGAAGGCTGTTTATACCTCTTTCAATACTTATAGTCTCAGACGAAGATTTACTCGGACGGGTAAATTTGCCCCCGGGTCAAGCTAATAGGACAGTTTTGTGGTAAAGCGTTTAAGGGGAAACTATTATGTTATGTCTAATATAGAAAGGGATGAATTTTACTACTATATTCCAACCCATCTTATCAATCTTTCTTAAAAAAAAAAGAAAGAACTTCGTGCCTTTTGAGGGTTTAAGTAGCTTTTTTGGAAAAATGATAGGAAAGCGAAGAGTGTAAACTGATTCTTAAAACCGGTGGATTGATTCTTTAAAGCGAAAATTTTAACGTGGAAATAATTCATTTGTTTTTGTTTTCACGATATTGATTCTTATAAACGGTTGATTCTTATAACCAGTGATCACTATAAGCGGTGGTTACTGTATATGTTATTGTTGATAATGCCCCCTGGTTGGAGGTTCCATTCACCAGGTCCTAATGAGGCTATTGGGATGAAAGGGACGGCTCCTGCAGGTGACGAGACTGGAACACTTGACCCCGCACCTCCAGACCTAAATTTGAGAACTTAGAGGACATTGCAGTCACGACTTATATTTTATGCCCCAGCCACCATTAGTGAATTATTTGTGCCCATAAATAATACACATTATTTATGGGTGCACCTTGTACATGTGTGTGTATGTGTGTGTGTTCGTCTACATATATATGTCTATATAAGACTTACCATTAATTTTTTTATTGTAATATATAAAAATCGTTATACCTCAGACAATTTAATAACTGATTCATACTTTAGCAAGAAATAAATACTTTTCAATAAAATTAAATGGTAGAAAAAAGATTGAGTTCAAAAATGCACCTATCTGTTTTCCCCACCAAGGTAAAGAGAAAAATCCTAATTTCTTTCAATGGAAGTAGAAAAACGATTTCAGCCGGGAAATAATAAAAAAAAGAACCACGAACCTGCCACAGGAAAGTAAAATAAAATTTCGTAATCTCGGGTAAAAATAACCTTCCTTTTCCTCGACTTAAAATTATAGGCTGAAATATTTGGCATCTCCAGAAACAAAATGACCGAAAATTTCCTCAGCACGATATTTCATAATTTGTGTCATTTTAAGAGAAAAGTTAAATCCCTTCAGAGAGAGAGGTTATTTTAAAGGTTGCTGGAATATAGGCGAGATATTTTTTTTGGTGTTCGGCGGTAAATTCCAGGGTATTTTTCTAGTTACTTTTGTAAAGACTTTTTAAAAAAAATTTTTGTTTTCGGCTTTCAACTTTTAATAGTAAATCTTTCAGCGAAGGTCTGTGTGTTGCGAAACATCAACGAATTACGCAATATATACACACACACACACACATATATATATATATATATATATATATATATATATATATACAGTCGAACCTCCATACATCGAAGTAGCAAAATGCAAGAAAAAAATTCGATATATAGAAATTTCGATATATAGATTTGATCTTAGTTTTATCATAATTCTCCTAAAACATTAAAATTAAAGCTAATTTTCGTATACGAAAGTCCATTTCCAATTTATATGCGAATCACATTAAATGAAAGTTACTCGTAATAACTAAAAAATGAATTAATGTGAAAGATTTATTGAGTACTATATACCTTTAAAAAAACAATAATCCAGACAGTGGTTACAGTGATCACAGTTGCATTCTTTTAAAAAAAAACTACGGATATCTTGCTGAACAGCCAGTTTTGCGGAAAGTTCATCAAAGAAATGCTCGCATTTATCCAGTCCATTAAAAACTTCATCAGGGCCATTTTCCACGAATTGAAGTCAACGAAGTATTGTATCAAACGCCAAAAATTGGCAGATTTTATTCTAAAGTGTAATAAAATCTTCCAATACGTCGTGAAAAAAATTTCGATATATAGAAATTTTTTCGATTTATAGAAACAGTTTTTCTATGTAATGAACATGGAGATTTGCTAAGAGTTCGACATATAGAAAATTTCGATATAGGGAAGTTTGATATATGGAGGTTCGACTGTATATATATATATATATATATATATGTATATATATATATATATATATATATATATATATATATATATATATATATATATATATATATATATATATATATATATATATAAAGTGAACCGTAAATATTTTCTGAAATATTTCATCATAGAGTATAAAAATATTGTTTAGTTTGCGAAAACTCAAACCTTTAAATACCTCGAAGCGAAAAATGACTCTCTCCAGTTTTGTAATCTTCTGTACAATGAATTAGACCTCATTCATTGTCAAGGGCATATATATATATATATACACACACACCCACACATATATATATATATATATATATATATATACATATATATATATATATATATATATATATATATATATATATATATATATATATATATATATATATATATATATATATATATATATATATATATATATATATATATATATATATGTGTGTGTGTGTGTGTGTGTGTTTGTTTCTGATCTTTAGCAGTCTTCGGTATGTATTCTTTGCATCAAATGAATACGACAATTTGTATTTAGTTGTGTTTAAAGAGTCTTGGAAAACCTGCCGTTATCATATTTATAAAGCTTCCATCATATCATTTAGTTCAGAGATTCTGAAACTTTTATTAGTTGCGACCCAGTTTCAAGAGCCATAGTTTTTCGCGACCCATCACTGTCTTGGTGAGTGAACCGCTCTTGATGAACATAGAAAGAACTTTCATGGTTTATATAATTTTAAAGACCCACCACTAACTTGATGATTGAATCGCTCCTAATGAACATATAAAGAACTTTCATGGTTTGTTACTTTTAATGACACATCACTGTCTTGAAGAGTGAGCCCCTCTTAATGAACACATAAAGAACTTTCATGGTTTGATACTTTTTCCGACTCACTCTCTTGATGAGTGAACTCCTCTTAATGAACATATAAAGAACTTTCATGGTTTGATACTTTTTCCGACTCACTCTCTTGATGAGTGAACTCCTCTTAACGAACATATAAAGAACTTTCATGGTTTGATAATTTTAAAGACCCATCTCTGTCTTGATGAGTGAACCCCTCTTAATGAACACATAGAGAACTTTCATGGTTTGATACTTTTTCCGACTCACTCTCTGGAAGAGTGAGCCCCTCTTAATGAACACATAAAGAACTTTCATGGTTTGATACTTTTTCCGACTCACTCTCTTGATGAGTGAACTCCTCTTAATGAACATATAAAGAACTTTCATGGTTTGATAATTTTAAAGACCCATCTCTGTCTTGATGAGTGAACCCCTCTTAATGAACACATAAAGAACTTTCATGGTTTGATACTTTTTCAGACTCACTCTCTTGATGGGTGAAAACCTTTTAAGGAACATATAAAGAACTTTCATGGTTTGATAATTTTTAAGACCCACTTCTGTCTTGATGAGTGAACCCCTCTTAATGAACACATAAAGAACTTTCATGGTTTGATACTTTTGACGACCCACCGCTGTATTGATGAGAGAACCCATCTTAGTGAACACACAAATAACTTTCATGGTTTGATACTTTTAATGACCCAGCACTGCCTTGATGAGTGAACCCTTCTTAATGAACATATAAAGAACTTTAATGGTTTGATACTTTTCCCGACCCACCTAAAATCCACTCCCGACCATTCAGCAGGTCGAGACACATACTCTGGGTTAGGACTCAGGACTCAGAAAGTAATATAAATTAATTTTCTAAAATTTTTTAACCGCGTTTCTTACAATTAATTTTGTTATTTTAGTTCCTTAATATTAATTAGTTAAATTTGCATTATTTTTCAGTTGCGAGCTTCCCATAAGACCAAAAATCAATTTTTGAGTATCGAGATGAAGTCGTGAAGGCTGAAAAGAAGATACAGCATTGATTGTGTGCCTTCCTTCCTTAATCATGTTGATGTAATTATTTTTGCTTTCCCTGTAAGCTTTAATTTCCTTTCCCATTGATCTTCGAAGGATTTCTTAAGCAATTAAATCCCAGACTCCCTAACGATTGTCGCGTGATAAAATATTCATAATACACGCAAAGCATCAATTTTGGGGGGAAAGTAATTGATTGCTGGGAAATATTTTGCCTTAACGGCCGAAAAAAGATTAACATGTGTTGAGCTATCTATGTAAGAAATAACATTTGTTTAATATTTTAGGTTGTAAGTCATTATCTGTCTAAGAATTTCGAATTTGTATCATTAAGTCATGAATAAGGGAACATTTGAAATCCCTGATAAAACATTAACAATGTGATATTTATGAGAGAAGAATATCGATAGATAATGGACATAAGTAAAAAATGTGTGCTACACTAAGAGAAATGCGTCTAAAGCATGACTTTAACAGGCATGTGGTAAGCGTCATTACCATCATAGGATTTTCCTTACAGAACTCAACTTCATGACTTCTAACGTAAAAATAGAGAAAACAACTGGAAGAGAAATCAAGGAAAGCCATTGAACAAGGAAATACATCAACAGGTACTAGGCGTGCAAGTTTTTGTCTCTACGTGTAGGACATCCTTAAAATACCCCTGGTAATACCATCACATCGGATTTCGCTTCATATAATCATGCTTTACGAACTGTATTTTCCTTGGGACCAGTTATAAAATAGAGAGCTGTGCTTCTCACCCTTAAATACTAACAATTCCGAACAACATGACTTAAAAAAAGCTTATATAAAACATTAATCATATTATGATCTTAACTAGCTGAAAACCCGCGCTTCGCTACGGAGTACATTCAAATTAAATACAACGGTCAATGTATGCAATTAATGCCAAAAAAATAAATATATATATTTATAATAAATGCGACGATAAATGTATACAATTGATGTAAAATAAATATATATATATATTTATAAAAAAATCGTAAGGGATATTTATTTTTTTTGATAATATCCAATCGTCTGCTGCATTAGAAAGAAAAAAAATATTTTTTTTGTCTATTTAGTTGTTATGCACGTGACGATAAATTTATTTAAATTATCAGAAAAAGAAATCACGTGATCAACTTTTAATAAATTAAATTCTAAAAATTAATCTTTAAAAATTCACCAAAAATCAGAAAATGGAGCTAAAGATTTGAAAAGTATCTCATTTTAAAGGAATTTTTATGATCTTTCTCGTGATATAAATTTTATAACCCTCAATGTATTATTTTAAATGCAAACGTAAAAAAAGTTTAAAAAACAGCTTAAAAATTTAATTTTAAAAAATCTAAGAAGAATTTTTGAAAAATCTTTCTTAGTGCACCCCTACACTATTAGAAGAATCACCATGCAAAATTTCAGCCCTTTAGGTCCAGCGGTTTGGTCTGTGCGTTGTATGTCATTCATTCAGTCAGTCAGTGAATGAATGAGTCAGTTACGGAACTGTTTTATATATATAGATGACAAAAGTGAGCCTGAAATGCAATTATAGAAAAACAATCCATCAACGAAACCTACGTAATGTTTACCACATTATAATCTGTCCCGAAAATAAGGAATTGAAGAAATCATGAATGACTTGACCTTAGCAGAACCAACTTAATGTATATATATTATCCAAACCATGTTATATAATCTTCATAACTACAAGTGACTAAGACGCAATCAGGGAAATCATGTCTTAGAAATTTAGCTTCAGACGCAATCTTTGCCAAGAGGACGTCGACAAAACCTACATTCACATCTCATGACGAATCGTAAATGCATTTTAATCTGAGAAACATATTTGAGCAATCATGAATAACGTAGTGATTACAAAAACTGTGTCCGTGAACTCAGTCATATCTGAATGCTAGTTGCAGAAAATGAGGCGGAGAAGCAATCGTGATAACAAAACACACATAAACGTACCGTAAAATCTCGACTATAATACGCACCCAAGTATAATACGCATGCTTGATTTTCCTCGAAATTTTCGGAAAAAATTAAAATTCGACTATAATACGCACCCATAACTTTTCAATATTTTATTTGAAAATTGCACACATATTTATTAACATAAATAAAATTTATAATAAAAAGAACGAAAACTTCAAATTCAGTAGAAAAAAAACTTAAATTGTTAATTCAAAACAAACAATACTGTCAAATTACCAGTCTTAATCACTTTCATTCGAATACAGCTCATCTATTGTTGTTACTTCCATGCCATACTTATTGTTGTCGTCGTAATATATATCACCATCATCATCCTCACTTGACGATACGAACTTTGAGTTCCGTTTGTTTAAAAGGAATACCTGCTTAGTAAACGGGTGGATGACTCACGGAGTGCAGATGCGCACGCACCCGTGTTGCGACATTGTCTTACAGTTGCTGTACGTTCTTTTATCCAATGTTTATAACTACGTTTTTTTTGTACGCAAGTATAATACGCACCCTCAATTTTGCGTACTAAAATGTGAAAAAAAAGTGCGTATTATACTCGATATTTTACGGTACTTGTAGTGCTGGAACAAAATCATAACCGCAGCTAAAAATGAGGTTATGACGCAATCCTGAATAAATGACGTTCGCAAACCTCCTAAGGCCGTCTGTACACGGAGCAACTCAAAAGAAACTGATAACTGACTCCAATCACAAACCAGTCCGTGATGAGTCGTAACCTATGTAATTGAATGGAGCCACGCACACAGCGCAACTGGTTACAAACCCGTCGTTCAGGTGTATTGTTAGCCTAGTTTCAGGAGATGAGGCTAAGAATCAATCGGGGTAAACAACACTTCGACTGAACTATCGTAAACATCATACCCAGAATCGCAACCAAATTTTAACCTGAGATGAAACTGAGGCCATGAAGTAATCCTGAATTAATGACGTTTGCTAAACCTATCTAAAATTTATCCATAAACTCAGCTGTATTATAATCTTAGTTCCTGAATATCATAGGTGTTTGGGTGAGTATATTGGTTAGTAAGGATAATAATTAATCGTTAGCAATGACATTGCAATATGGACATTAATGGATAATCTGATTGAATATAATAAACGAATTTATTGACATATACCACAACATGACACCTGAATTATAATTAATCACTGTAATTAGTCATTTAAATATTATCATTTGTTACATCAACTGATAATACATATAATACTTGTTTTAATTCCCTTATTAGTGATATAACTTACTATAGGCTCATTCATCATATTATTATAGATACCTTCATTAAATTAACTCCTTTCTTAAATTATATTACTTATGGCAATCTATTCCGTTAACAATATTAATTACTTTATAGTGATGAAGCAATCAGTGATAATCCCACACTATGTGAGAGAATGGCACAGTACCTCCATTGTGGACTCTGGATTGCAGAGCAGGATTGTTGCGGGCTCACGGCATACCTTTCGGATGTCGGAAACGTTCAAGTTGTTTAGTCTCTAATGCCAGGGTGATCTTTTATGCAGTGGCGAAGCACCCGGGACATGATACATTTTTAGCACTCCCCCCCCCGAAAAACATATACTAATATAATATATAGAATTTTGTTTGTCTTGGGGACCATTTGGCACCCCTCTTCGAGTGGCGTCCGGACCATGGTAGATACCCTTGCTCCCCCTTGCTACGCCACTGTTTTTATGTCTCGTAAATTGTTGTAGGGTGGGCTTGGGCATTCAAGCATCGGTGAAGCGTTGACTCTCGTCGATAGTAGCGGATGGCTCAGGCACTCAGGTTTCTATACGGCGTTGGCTCTCATCATTTGAAGCGGGGCTCCTCAGTAGAAGGGCGAGTTATTTGCTTCGTCGTTTACTCATATAATCAGTCTATAGAGATCATCGGTTGTGGGACTAAAAACTACTGCACACCATCTCGGCTCTAAAACTGAACTATTCAATCATCATCAACGTCGGCTATCATCATCTCAAGGCTTCCGTTAATGGACAACTCCCAGCATCGGAGTACGCTTGCTCATGAGTTGTTGGAGCTACTTCTCATTCGCTCAGTCTCCGAATATCTATATATAAAAAATTCTCTAAAATTCATGTTATATCTTCTCTGATATTTTCTTCTGATCTTTTTAGTCCCTCCTTTCTTTTTGCCTTATTGGTTATCTCCTAGTTTCCATTCTTCTTTTATTGGTTTGCATATTTTATATGTTTTTCCTTCTTCCGTTCCTAGGCCTGGGCGTGCCGCTTATAATTTGATATCTGCCGACTTATTTCAAACGCTTCTCTCTAAACCGTTTTAAATTTGCTCCTCCGTTTTTTTTATTATCACCAATTATCTTCCTATTTCACATTTCCTTATTTTTCAACTATTTATTCCATTTCCGCCCATCGTAGCACTTCGCTTTTCATCCTTGCACCCGTAATTTACCTAATTAACGCTCCCTCTGATCCATTTGCTTTCTGTTTCCCGTCTTTTCTAGTCTTAGCTATTACTATCTCCTCTTCTAATCGTCGCGTTCCAGGTTGCATTTCCTTATTTAAATTTTTCTCCTGTATACTTCTTTCGCGGTTTTCCGGTCTCTAACTATATGCAGTTCCTGTTCCCACACTGCTTGCCTCTAAAACCTTAACCATTTTTGTATTTTCCGATGCAATCCTTCATTTTAATCTAAATTCTGTGATGTCGCCAAAGTAACCCCATGACACTGAAAATAAGGCTATGAAACAATCTTGATGAACAGAACGTCGACAGAACCTACTTAAACATCATACGTGGAATCGTAACCAAATTTTAACCTGAGCTGAAACTTCGGCCACTAAGCAATCCTGAATAAATGGTGTTTACAAAACCTATCTAAAATATATGCTTAAACTCAGGAATAGTATAATCTCAGTTTCAGAAAATGAGGTTAAGAAACAGTCATGGTAAAAAGGATATCGACAGAACCTATATAAACATCAGATGCAGAATCATAACCAAATTTTAACCTGAGCTGAATTTATCCCTAAACTCAGCTGTATTATAATCTTAGTTCCTGAAAATGAGGCTATGAAGCAATATTGATAAACAGGACGTCGGCTGAACCTATTTAAACATTATACCATTAATCATAGACATATAGGGTGTTTCAAAATCATCCGATTTAAAACAATCACAACTATTCATCTTTTAATCCGTTTTGATCGAATAATGTATAGGCAGAAAGAGGGAATCTCGAGTTTCACACAGTTGCCGACAAGTAGCGCTAACGCTCTTCCTTCGCCTGCCACTTCAATGTTTGTAAAGATGGCGACTGCACAACAGAAATCAAAGAATCATCCGATTTATATAAATCACAACTATTCATCTTTTAGTCCGTTTTGATCGAATAATGCATAGGCAGAAAGAGGGAAGTCTCGAGTTTCACGCAGTTGCCGACAAGTAGCGCTAACGCTCTTCCTTCGTCCGCCACTTCAGTGTTTTGTAAAGATGGCGACTGCACAACATAAATCATTTTGTGTTCTACGCTTTGCTAAGTGTGAGTCTGGAACAACTGTTCAGCGTGATTTTCGTCGACAAAACCCTGGTAGACTGAAGTTCTTACCTCTCAGAACATTAGGTGATGGTATAAACAATTCCAAGACAATGGTTGTCTGTGCACGCATGACAGCCGTGGAAGCAGTGTATGCAGACATGTTCGCAGTTTCGGACGAATTTCACTACCGTATAGACACATGTCGTGCATCCGAAGGTGGACATATTGAGCACCTTTAATTTGGTTTGTAAAAAAACTTTTTGACTAGCCATGCAATATAAAATTAATTTTAAGTTTCTATGTTCAATATTTTTCATAATACACTCATTTCAAATAGGGGGATTCTATTTGAATCACCCTGTATTTTAATTAGATCTAGAAATGAGGCTGTGAAATAATCATGATTAGCGTAATGTTCACAAATTATACCTTAAAAATTGAGCCCATAAACTTTTATCTTAGAAATTCCCCTTGCAACCCTGGTCAACAGGACGTAGATATAGGGTGCATGAAATACATGCATAAAATCTTAATTATGTTACAGTCATAATTACAGAATAGTGGTAAAATTGCAAAACCTTTTCATTAGTTTGTAATGGGGGTGATGAACCTACATGTGAATAATAGCGTTAAACAATTACCAAATATGAGTGCTACCTGTAGCACAATTATTCGTATCTCAATGGTGGAACTCGTACGATCGTAATATTTTATAGTCATTTATTATACAACGCGCGTGCTTTCACAGAGATAAACAATAAACTCCAGACCATTAACTAAATTTATACCGCAGAGTGTCTGTAGATATGCACTTTACAGCAGCCAAACCGGAAGTGTAAAGGCGTTTACCGAAATGATATCTCTTAGCATGAGAGATGTTATCATGGGTTCGCGAGGGAGTCTGAGAGATATGGCTGTATACGAGACCCTTAGGAGGTGGAATTGTGAATACATCTCGGCGCCGCGTGACTGCAGGACTTCGGCGAGCCAGCATACAGTTCCTGCTGATTACAGAGGGATTTTATTACACTATGGGAACTTGTGCTCGCGGAATATTGCTTTGGACGTTTGATTCCGTGTTTCTATCTGTTTCATATCACACATAGATTTGTGTTCTTTTGTGTATGAAATTTTCACTGTGTATAAAGCTCTCATATTTCTTCGTGTGTTTTACAGATAAGAATATTTAGAGGATTAGTTACGGTTAAATCAGATAATTTTCTTCCTCTACGTAAGTATATATCTACAAATCTATTGGCTTTTACTTACACACACACACACACACACACACATATATATATATATATATATATATATAAGGTTTGTGATGCCAGTCTCCTTGCGGTTTAATACTGTTAACTTCAAAATTGTCTAGCGCCAGGCTTGGTGTTCTTTGTTTGAATAGCAACTTTTTATTCATTTCTTCTGTTTCTTATGGATTGTTTGGTGTCTAAGTATGTTTATTGGTTAGATCATAAATATCAGAAACAATCTATTGGTTTTTAGACAGTATCGGTACTGAGGATGAAGATATGCTGTACAAAGCATTTTAAATTCTTATCTTTTCCTGTTTTTTGGTTCACGCTGCATAGTGTAATATGTCTTAGGAAGACATATTACACTATGCAGAGTTGAAAGTAAAAATCCTAGCTGGATTTTTACTTTCAACTCTGTCTTATATATATATATATATATATATATATATAAATTTACAGCGGAACCTCTATCTATTTTTTTCAAGGGGCCGATTGCACTGAACGATAAATGCGGGAACATAACAAAGAAGTATTTTCATAGGGACTGGGTGAAATAAACGACACATACGGGAAAACGATGATTCGAGGAACGATGGATCGAGGTTACAGTATATATATATATATATATATATATATATATATATATATATATATATATATATATATATATATATATATAGAGAGAGAGAGAGAGAGAGAGAGAGAGAGAAAGAGAGAGGAGGCGAGTCATTTATCTCATTTTAATATACAAAGTAATTAGAAGTAATTTCTTTCAGTTATTACACGTGAAATACACGAGACTGTACTTGTAAATTGCTTAATCTAGAATGCGGTCATTCTGTACAGTATTTAGCTGAAGATTCGAGGGAATTTTCATGAGAGGAATACTTTACAATGACCTATTCTGCACAAATATAACTGCTGTCGAGCAAATTTTAAGAGCTATAAGCACACAAAATTTAAATAGTAAACGCATAGGCAACATAAAAATGAGTGCGATATATGCTCATATTTCATACATCACCGCTCACGAAACGTTCAAAGAACATAAAATTATTTATTTCACCGCAAGCAGAGGCCTGGGGATTATTTGAACGGGTGTCTGACGACCAAAATTCTCAATAAACTCAAAAGCTACGTTCTTTAATATGGAATTTCACTCTAGGTGCTAGTATATGTGGACTAGAAGCCGCTCTCCCGTGATTCGATAAGCGTGATTTATGAACACAATTGCTCTGCTGTTAAAGTTAATCCCTGTTGTAAAATCCGAAAGTAACTTCCTTTTATAAGGGTCCTAAACTGGGCATAAAACGGCTGCGAACACTCCTGCGTAATTCGATAAGAAATTACCCCACTAAGAATTGCATCCGTCAAACTGGAGTTGGGCTTCCTTACACGTAGGGTGGGAAATAATTGATGAGCCTAAAAGTATTGCCACAAAGCTGTTACTCATCATACAGCAATAAAAAAGTATTTCGCATTACAGGAATTCTTTTCGTCCACTTCACCTTGAAATTAGAGTCTTTGAAAGAGAGACATTGTGTGTACTAAAAGCCCAAAATTAGAAATGAGTAGATTTAGTAGAGGAGTCTAATATCGTTTTCTTCTAAACCAGGGGAGGGCAAGATAAGTGGTATGAAGCGCCATTTGGGGAAAAACAGATATAAGGTTGTATTTGATATGGCAGAAAATTTAAGCGCCGTTTTAATTATATATATGATTTTACTGTCGTTGGAATAATAAGTATCTCTAAATTCTTAAATAATTTTAATCTTTTATAACTATTTAATCTTGATTGTTTTGCTAAAGTAGTCAAGTCTTGCACGTATTATGTAAGGGCCTGTTCACATGGAATCCGCCAGCGTGAAAATTTTTTACCAATCATATACCAATCATTGACCCATTTAACTAATCAGAGTCAACGGAATCTTTAACATTGACGCTGACGCTGACGGATTCTATGTGAACAGGCCCTTAGTCCTAGTGGCCGAATGGATAAGGCATCTTTCTCCTAAACCGGAGATTATTAGTTCGACTCCCGCAGATGTTATATCGTCTTTATTTACACTCATTGGAAGAACTCTTTTATTTAGGCTTGACGTGGCCTAGTGGTAGCGCGCTGGATTTCGGTGCTGAGGGTGCTCGGATCGAATCCCGACAAGCACCATTCAATACCTCCGTGTCTAGGCCGGATATGGGCACGTTAGATCCGTAGTTCGGAAAGTCTCTCTATGAGGTCAGAGAGGGTGGGAGAGGATACGATCCGCTAGATGTCCCCCTTAGAGGTTCTCAGTCAAAATTGGGGTGGCACCTGGCGAAATCGGACTCCGACCCTTGTGGGGCTATTATAAACGGGAGCCGCATTCCTCAACCCGTTAGCCTGTATGGGCCTGGTGTGTACATCCGGCCATGGGGCATTAGAACAACAACAAAAACATGTGACGGGTGCAGTGGCCCAGTTGGTAAGAGGAGCGGGCTAGTGATCTGAAAGTCACTAGTTCGATGCTCGTCGCTGACAAATCCACTGCCGTGTACACTTATGGCAGCTGGGGCACGCAAAATCTGTCGTGGCTGTAATGTCCTCCAAGTTCTCAAAATTACCTCGGGAGGTGAGGGGTCAAGTGTTCAGGTCTCGTCACTTGACTCGGTTCAAAATTACGGGACTGGTCCTTTGGCAAAGTCGGCCTCCGACCCTTGTGGTGCCATTCAAAACAGGAGCAGCACCTTCATCGGCCATAGCCTTCGGGACTTTAATGTTGCTGTCGGTCAAATAGCATAAGCAACAACAACACAACAATTAGTATTGATTGGTTGCACTTCGGGGCAATTCAGTTAAATGTTGATTATAGATACAGTAAAAAGTGCGAAATAAGAAAATTTGTAAAAAGAAATCAGAAATCAATTTATAAGACATTTCCGTATGAAATATTTGAAAAATTGATCATTGAACAGTGGACCACAAGAAGAGTGAAAACAGCCACATACGCCTCTGTTCGGCCATCACTGTTCTATATGAATTGAAGCTAATGCTAAAATTGTCCTATGGGGAATGCATATTTGATATGCATCGAATTGTAAAATACCTATTACTTGTTATATTAAAATATTAATTGGAGATAATAGACTGAGAAAATTATTATGATCCATTAACTAGTTTTCTGTTCCAGAATTACAGAAAATAAGCATGGTTCATCACTCTTATTCCTTTCGGTTTGAGGCAGACGAAATTTTTTTAAGGGTAATCCATACCCCAAAAATGTGAAATATAGTATATTAAAAATTTTTTTAGGTAGTCTCTTCTAACGAAACTACCGCGTGTTATTAACGTAGGATTACTTATCGTTGCTTACGTCTTTTGTATATATATATATATATATATATATATATATATATATATATATATATATGCATGCCAAAATTTGACGCAATTTGGTACTCTTCTGTTTAACTGTTTACTGTTTGCCCTAGCGATACAGACTGGGTTTGGTGCGCTGCCAAAATTTTAACTACCGACAATGCACGGTATTAGCGTCTGAAATTTTGCTCTCCGGAGCACCGTTATGGAGGAACATAATCCAACGTTATAAATGCTTCCTAACCTAATATGAAATATACAATAAGTAATTTTCATTTACATGTTTATTCGTCTCTTTTTAAGATGCTATCAAAATGTATAACACGAAAATAACATAAAATTATTCATAGGGTTTGAATGGTATGTTGAAACAAACGTTCACCTATCTGGGACCCTCAATTCCCCTCTTTACTCTACAAGCATTTACTGCATAATTCGTTGAATAAATTTGATGATCACACCACGAAATCTGTCCAATATTTTAAACAATTGTCACTTGGGATAGTGACGTCACAACTAGCTTCTAAACCAATAGGATTGTCTCGAGAGCTCAAAATAGAGAGATAGGTATGCGCCATTTCTAAATCATTTTCGCAAGCGACAGTAGTCGATAGTAATGGATAATTAACATGAATGAATGACGTGTAACTAATAAGTGGTTCGAAACTGTTGATCCACAATTAATATATGGGTAAAAGTGAGATAAGAATGCGTATTTTTGTGTTATTTACCAGTTGAGAAATTCCATAGTAGCACATGCAAAACTTAAAGCTCCTTTTTCAGGTTAATTCACATTGTTATTAATCTCTCTTTACATGTCGCAAAAACGCATGCCACTTAACTAACACAAAATTATTCATAGAATTGTTCAACCCCTTTATGACACATTTATTGGAGAATGCGTGGAATAAACATAAGAAAAATTCCATGAAAGTACACGCAAAACTTAAAGTTCCTTTACGAGGAAAATTCGCTTTGTTATTAATCTCTATTTAGATGTCCTAAAAACATCATTGATACAATTTGAATGGTATGTTGAAAAATACGGTTACTTATTTGGAAATTTCTCTGCAGCCCACAAGCACCAAATTTTTGGAGAGTATGTGGAATAAACTTGTTAATAATGCAAAGGAATCCATATATTATTATAGATAATAATTACTTGATATAACTAGCACGTCACTTATTTGGAATTTGGAAATTGGATTTTGGAATTGCACGTCATGTAGTGAAACACACTTTCCCTTTTTTGGAATTTTTTCTTCAGCCGGTCAGTACCAATTTTTTGGAGAGTGTGTGGAATAAACTTGTTAATCATCCATAGGAATTCATCTATTATTATGGATATTAATTACTTGATATAAATAGCAAGTCGCTTATTTTGAATTTTGAATTTGGATTTTGGAATTGCACGTCATGTAGTGAAACACACTTTCCCTTTTTTTGAATTTTTTCTTCAGCCGGTCAGTACCAATTTTTTGGAGAGTGTGTGGAATAAACTTGTTAATCATCCATAGAAATTCATCTATTATTATGGATATTAATGACTTGATATAAATAGCACGTCACTTATTTGGAATTTGGAAATTGGATTTTGGAATTGCACGTCACTTAGTGAAACACAATTTCCCTTTTTTGGAATTTTTTCTTCAGCCTGTCAGTACCAATTTTTTGGAGAGTGTGTGGAATAAACTTGTTAATCATACATAGAAATTCATCTATTATTATGGATATTAATGACTTGATATAAATAGCACGTCACTTATTTGGAATTTGGAATTTGGATTTTGGAATTGCACGTCACTTAGTGAAACACACTTTCCCTTATTTGGAATTTCTTCTTCAGCCGGTCAGTACCAATTTTTTGGAGAGTGTGTGGAATAAACTTGTTAATCATCCATAGATATTCATCTATTATTATGGATATTAATGACTTGATATAAATAGCACGTCACTTATTTGGAATTTGGAAATTGGATTTTGGAATTGCACGTCACTTAGTGAAACACACTTTCCCTTTTTTGGAATTTTTTCTTCAGCCTGTCAGTACCAATTTTTTGGAGAGTGTGTGGAATAAACTTGTTAATCATACATAGAAATTCATCTATTATTATGGATATTAATGACTTGATATAAATAGCACGTCACTTATTTGGAATTTGGAATTTGGATTTTGGAATTGCACGTCATTTAGTGAAACACACTTTCCCTTATTTGGAATTTCTTCTTCAGCCTGTCAGTACCAATTTTTTGGAGAGTGTGTGGAATAAAGTTGTTAATCATCCATAGAAATTCATCTATTATTATGGATATTAATTAATTGATATAAATAGCACGTCACTTATTTGGAATTTGGATTTTGGAATTGCACGTCATGTAGTGAAACACACGTTCCCTTATTTGGAATTTCTTCTTCAGCCCGTCAGTACCAATTTTTTGGAGAGTATGTGGAATAAACTTGTTAATCATGCATAGATATCCTTCTATTATTATAGATAATGATTACTTGATGTAACTAACACGTCACAACTAGCCCCTACACCAATAAAACACTCTCAAATTAAACAGATACGTATGTGTCATTTCTACATCACATTTGCATGCGACAGTGGTCAATACTCATGGACTAGGGACATAAATGAATGACGCGTAGCTAATTGAAACTGTCGGCCCAAGGTTTGTAAGTGGGTGAAAGTGAGATAAAGCTGATTTTTTTATGTACATGATACATGAATTTGATACGGCAGAAATTTACAAGTTGAGAAATTCCATTGAGGTACACGCAAAACTTAAGTCCTATTTTCAATTTAAGTTACATTGTTATTAATATCTCTTTAGATGTCGCAAAAATACGAAATTACTCACAGATTTGTTCACCCCCTTACCACAAATTTATTGGAAAATGAGTGGAATAAACCTGTTGTTCACGCTAAGGAATACATATATTACTATAGATAATAATCACCTGAGATAACGACGTCACAGCTAGTTCCTAAACCAATTGGACCCTCCTGGGAGCTCAAATTAGAGTGATATGCATGAATCATGTCTACATCACTATCGCATGCGCCAGTAGTCGATATTAATGTACTAGCAACATGAATGAATGACGCGAAACTAATGAATGGATCCAAGCTGTTGATCCACATTTAATGTATGGGTAAAATTGAGATAAGGCTGCGTTTCTTCATGTACTTAATTTATGCATATGATACGCTAGAAAAATTCCATCGAAGTACGCGTAAAACATAAAGTTCCTTTCCGAGACAAGTTCACATTGTTATCAATCTCTCTTTAGATGTTGCAAATAGTATATGCCTCTCGTAAATAACGTAAAATTGTTGATGGAATTTGACTGTTATGTTGAAACACACTTTCACTTGTTTGGAATTTTCTGTTCAGCCCATCATCACCAAATTTTTCGAGAGTTTGTGGAATAAACCCTTTAATCCCGAAAAAGTATCCATCTATTATTATAGATGGTAATCTATATATATAAAACAGTTCCGTAACTGACTGACTGACAGACTGACATACAACGAACAAACCAAACCGCTGGACCTACAGAGCTGAAATTTTGCATGGTTATTCCTCTCTTAGTGTAGGGGTGCACTAAGAAAGAATTTTGAAAAATTATTCTTAGATTTTTAAAAATTAAATTTTTAAGCTGTTTTAGTAACTTTTTTAAAGTTTGCATTTAAAATAATAATGTGAGGGTTGTAAAATTTATATCACGAGAAAGATCATAAAAATTACTTTAAAATGAGATCTTTTTCGAATATTTACCTCCATTTTCTGATTTTTGGTGAATTTTTAAAGATTAATTTTTACAATTTAATTTATTAAGTGCTGATCACATGATTTCTTTTCCTGGTACTTTAAATAAATTTATCGTCACGTCCATAACAATGAAATAGACAAAATTTTTTTTGCCCCTTTCTAATGCGGCAGACTATTGGACATTATCCAAAAAAATATTAAAATACAGTAAAAGATATGTTCCTCAAACTGTACTATATTAACTGTACTATATTCTTTAGTATGTCCTATTAGATTTAATTTGAATATTTTCTTCTACATTATTTTGTCTATAAAAATATCTCTTACGATTTTTTAAAAATATATTTTTGTTTTTTTTACGTGAATTGTATACATTAATCGTCGTATTTATTACACACACACACACACACACACATACACACACACATATATATATATATATATGTTTATTTATTTATTTTTTTGGCATTATTTACATACATTGACCGTTGTATTTAATTTGAATGTACTCCGTAGCGAAGTGCTGGTTTTCAGGTAGTTACTTGATATAACGACTTCACAGCTAGTACCTAAATCAATTAGAACCCCCTGGGAGCTAAAATTATAGAGATATATATGCGTCATTTCTCCATTATTTTCGCATGCGACCGTTGTCAATATTAATGGACTAGCAACATGACTGTTGCTAGTCATGCAATATGGATGGTGCTAGGCATGCAACATGGAGTGTTGATCTACGATTTATATGTGGGTAAAGTGTGGTAAAGCTGCGGTTTTTAACGTACTAAATTTTTGCATTTGATATCCCAGAAAATCCCCCGTCGAGAAATTCCATGCAGGTCGAGAAATTCCATGCATGTAGTGGGAAGGAGGATGGTGGGGAGAGACAGGCATTGACACAAAAAATGTCAGTGTGTGTGGGGGGGGCATAGTAAGGTAGGGGATGGAAGTTCTACAGACAGGCACTAATAGGAAAGTGATGCAGTTTTAACCATATTACAATAGTTTTAGTACAACTGTCCAGTATATGAGCCGGTGAAAGGCAAAGTGGTGTAAGTCAGTAAGTCAAGTGGTGTAAGTTAAGAGTTTTACCGCAAAAACTACAAAAAATTCCACCATAAATTGAACAAATTATAATTCATAACAATTATTATAATATTGCAAATAATAACTTGTACATTTCCACTCTAATTTGAACATGGAGATTACATTTTTGCCCTCAAATGAAATAAGTGGAAAATGTGACTTACACCACTTTGCCTTTTACCGCCTCATATATAAGAATGTCTAGTTGATTTCAAACGCCTTAAAATTTTCTCACATTACTTTTTAAAAGTGTTTGTACGCAAAATATAACAGTTTCTTCGGAAATATTTGAAATTTTGTCTAAGCTCATAGTGCTACTTTACTTTAAAAAATACACAAATTCGACAAAACTTTTTTTTTTTTTTTTTTCAATGCGGAGGCCCTTGTCGTTAAACATTCGCCTAAACTACGACGCAGTTTTACTGTCCATTTTATTATGGGGGCACCATATAGGCGGACAGCATTACCCCCTATGAAGGGACGAATACAAACGGAGGCATTTTTTCGTGGCGCAACGCCGGGATTCAATCTGAGCACCCTCAGCACCGAAAACCAGCGCGCTGTACCAATTCGACAAAACTAGACATGCTAGTTGTAACAAAACTGTACGTGATGGAATTTTTCAATAATGTTCCCATAATCAGCACCAAAAATTCAATAGAAATCACTGATTACATTTCAGACAACTTTTTTGTCCCAGACCTCTGTTATTCATAGAATTATTCACCCCTTTACCACATATTTCTTGGAGAATGCGTGGAATAAACCTGTTAATTATGCTAATGAATCCATCTATTACTGTAAATAATAATCACCTGGGATACCGACGTCACAACTAGTTCCTACATCAATTAGATCCTGTTAGAAGCACATATTAGAGCGGTATGTATGTGACGTTTCTGTATTACTATCGCAAGTGACAGCAGTTAATATTAAGTGAGTAGGAACACGAATGAATGATGCCTAACGAATGAGGGATTCAAAACTGTTTATCCTCAATAAATATGTGGGTAAAAGTGAGATAAGGTTGCATATCTTTACGTACTTATTTCATGCATTTGATACCCCAGAAAATTCCATGAAAGTACACGTAAAGCTTAAAGATCCTTTTTCAAATTAAGTCACATTGTTATTAATCTCTTTCTAGATGTCCTTAAAATAGGCGTCATGTAAATAACATGAAATTGCTGATAGGATGTATAGGAAGTACACGAAAAGCTTAAAGCTCCTTTTTCAAATTAATTCACGTTGTTATTAATCTCTCTCTAGATGTCCTTAAAATACGCGTCACGTAAATAACATGAAATTTCTGATAGAATGTGAATAGTATGATGAAATACACGTTCACCAATTTTAAATTCTTTGTTCAGCCCTTCACCACCGGTTTTTTAAATATGCGTGAAACTAACTTGTTAATCACGATAAGGTATCTGTGTATTACTGTTGATATAATTACTTGATATAACGACGACACAACTAGATTCAAAACCAATTAGACGCTCCTGGGAGAGCAAATTAGGGTGATATATACACGTCATTTCTACATCATAATTGCATGCGACAGTAGTCAATATTGATGGGCATGAATGAATGACGTATAGCTAATGGATAGAAACTGTCGACCCATAATTCATAAATGGGTGATAGTGAGATAAATCTGAGTTTTTTACGTACTTGATAGATGAATTGGATACCACAGAAATTTACCAGTTGATAAATTCCATAGAGGAACACGCAAAACTCCCTTTTCAATTTAATGCACATTAGTAATAATCTCTCCTTAAATGTCGCAAAAATTCAAAATTATTCACGACGTTGTTTACCTCTTTACCACACATTTATTAGTGAATGCGTGGAATAAACTTCTTAATCTATTGCTAAAGATAATATTTACGACGTTACAACTAGTTCCTAAAGCAATTATACCCTCCTGGGAGCTCAAATTAGCGAAATATGTACGTGTCATTTCTACATCACTATCGCATGCGAAAGTAGTCGGTTTTAATGAACTAGCAACATGAAAGAATGACACATAACTAATGAATGGTTGGTTGGTTGGTTGTTTTGGGTTTTATGGCGCAAGGTCCAGAGAGCACAAGCTGCGCCAAACACACGATGAAACCCGAAAAAACATATATCTAGTTTAACACTTATTGACCAACAGTGCATTAAAATGGTAATAAAATATTTACAAATGGCAGAAAGTTATAAAGACGGGTAAAATACGGGAAAAAGTCATATAAAAACACAGATAAAATGTATAAAATAGGTATGAGTTTTATACATATGTTTTACAACTCGAGGTAACAAATAACACACAAATTTGTTAAAAAAAAACAAAGCAAACACAGGCATACACAAAAGGATGAAAACAGTCCAGTAGTTAAAAAAAAAGGCCGTACTTAAAAGTAGGCAACAATAAAAGTGAAAAATAGTTTTATAAATATAAGAAAGAAAGGCAATATATGCTATGACAAAAACATCTGGATGGGGATTCTCCCATCCTGTAGACGCAATAAGACACAATGGGGTAAAAGCAATAAGGTGAGTGATACGAACAAAGTTAAATGAAGAAATGTTCTAAATATAAAAGTAGTATAAAATAAAGGTGGCAATAAAAGTCAAATAAAAGGGTGATAACAACAGTTAGATTAACGCGTGAGAAAAACAAGTCGATATAAAAGAGGTGAGAAAAACAAAATTTGGGAGGGGGGGGCTGTTAAGACCCCCCGCTGTTTCCTCTCACTGGAGGTCGAGAGGAAAGGGATGAAATGTCCTTGCATTCCATTTCATCAGCGTCATCTAATGAATGGTTCCAAACTGTTGATCCACAATTAATATGGGGGTAAAACTGAGATAAGATTGCGTTTTTTCATGTACTTATGCATTTGATATAGTAGAAAAAAATCCACGAAAGTACACACAGAACTTAAAAGTTCCTTTCTGAGAGAAATTCACATTGTTATTAATCTCTCTTTAGATGTCGTGAAAATGCGCATCACGTAAATAACAAAATTTTTGATAGAATTTGAATGGTATGTTGAAACACGCGTTCACACATTTGGAATTTTCTGTTCAGCCCTTCGTTACCAATTTTTTTGGGCGTGTGTAATAAACCTGTTGAATACGATAATGAATCCATAGGTTGATATGGGTGATATTCACTTTAGATAACGACGTCATACCATGCTCATAAACCAAAGAAAATCTCTTCTTGGCTCAAATTAGAACATATGTATGCGTCATTCCTACATAGTTATCTTACGCGTCAATAGTCAATATGAATGGACTTGGGATATGAATCAATGACGCGTAACTGTTGAATGGATCGAAACTGCCTATACACTATTTGCATGTATGTAAAATTGAGATAAGGACGCGATTTTTTATGTACTTAGTTTATGCATTTGATTCCCCAGAATGTTACCACTTAAAAAATAACATGGAAGTATATGAAAAACTTAAAGCTTCTTTTGCAAGTTAATTCCCATTACTATAAATCTCTCTTTAGATGTTACAAAAATACGTGTTATAATTAACACAAAATTATTAATAGAACTGTTCACCCCTTTACCACATATTTCTTGGAGAATGCGTGGAATAAACCTGTTAATTCTGCGAAGGAATCCTTCTATTACTGCAAATAATAATCACTTGTGATAACGACGTCACAACTAGTTCCTACACCAATTAGATCCTGTTGGGAGCTCGTATTAGAGCGGTATGTATGTGACGTTTCTGTATTACTATCGCATGCGACATAAGTCAATATTAATGGAGTAAGAACATGAATGAATGATGCTTAACGAATGAAAGGTTCGAAACTGTTTATCCTCAATTAATATGTGGGTAAAAGTGAGATAAGGTTGCGTTTCTTTAAATACTTATGTCATGCATTTGATGCCCCAGAAAAATTCCATGAAAGTACACGCAAAACTTAAAGCTCCTTTTTAAAATTAATTCACATTGTTATTAATATCTCTCTAGGTGTCCCAAAAATACGCGTCACGTAAATAACATAAAATTATTGATAGAATGTGAATGGTATGTTTAAATGCACGTTCACTAATTTTAAATTTTCTGTTTAGGTTTCACCACCGATTCTTTGAAAAATGCTCGGAATAAACCTGTTCATTACGATAAGTAATCTATATATTAATATAGACATAATTACTTCATATAACGACCAGACAACTATTTCCAAAACCAATTAGACCCTCCTGGGAGACCAAATTAGAGCGATATGTATCCGTCATTTACACATCATAAATGCATGCGACGGTAGTCAATATTAATGGACTAGCAACATGAAGGAATGACGTGTAACTAATAAATGATTCCAAAATGTCGATCCATGATTTTTAAGCGGGTGAAAGTGAGATAAAGGTGCATTTATTTTAAGCACTTGATACATGATTTTGATACCACAGAAATTTACCAGTTGTGAAATTTCGTAGATGTACACGCAAAACTTAAAGCTCCTTTTTGAGATTAATTCACATTGTTATTAATACCTCTTTAGATGTCCTTAAAATATGCGTCACTTAAATAACATAATATTATTGATGGAATTTATATGACATGTTAATAAACACGTTCACTTATTTGGAATTTACTGTCAGGCCTTCACTACTGATTTTTTGGAGAAAGCGGGTAATAAATCTTTTAATCACACTAAGGAATCCATATACATATTACTATACATAATAATCACTTGGGAAAACGACGTCACAACTAGTTCCTACACCAATTAGATCCTGTTGGGAGTTCATATTAGAGCGATATGTATGTGAAGTTTCTGTATTACTATAGCATTCAACAGTAGTCAATATTAATAGAGTAGGAACATGAATGAAAGATGAGTAACTAATGAATGGTTCGAAACTGTTTATCCTCAATTAATATGTGGGTAAAAGTGAGATAAGGTTGCGTTTCTTTACGTACTTATGTCATGCATTTGATGCCCCAGAAAAATTCCATGAAAATACACGCAAAACTTAAAGCTCCTTTTTAAAATTAATTCACATTGTTATTAAAATCTCTCTAGATGTCCCAAAAATACGCGTCACGTAAATAACATAAAATTATTGATAGAATGTGAATGGTATGTTTAAATACACGTTCCCAAATTTTAAATTTTCAGTTTAGGTTTCACCACCGGTTTTTTGAAAAATGCGTGGAATAAACCTGTTCATTACGATAAGTAATCTATATATTAATATAGACATAATTACTTCATATAACGACCTGACAACTATTTCCAAAACCAATTAGACCCTCCTGGGATACCAAGTTAGAGCGATATGTATACGTCATTTACACATCATAAATGCATGCGACGGTAGTCAATATTAATGGACTAGCAACATGAAGGAATGACGTGTAACTAATAAATGATTCCAAAATGTCGATCCATGATTTTTAAGCGGGTGAAAGTGAGATAAAGGTGCATTTATTTTAAGCACTTGATACATGATTTTGATACCACAGAAATTTACCAGTTGTGAAATTTCGTAGATGTACACGCAAAACTTAAAGCTCCTTTTTGAGATTAATTCACATTGTTATTAATACCTCTTTAGATGTCCTTAAAATATGCGTCACTTAAATAACATAATATTATTGATGGAATTTGTATGACATGCTAAAGCACACGTTCACTTATTTGGAATTCATTGTCAGGCCTTCACTACTGATTTTTTGGAGAAAGCGGGTAATAAATCTTTTAATCACACTAAGGAATCCATATACATATTACTATACATAATAATCACTTGGGAAAACGATGTCGCAACTAGTTCCTACACCAATTAGATCCTGTTGGGAGTTCATATTAGAGTGGTATGTATGTGACGTTTCTGTATTACTATCGCATTCGACATTAGTCAATATTAATAGAGTAGGAACATTAATGAAAGATGCGTAACTAATGAATGGTTCGAAACTGTTGATCCTCAATAAATTTATGGTTAAATGTGAGGTAAAGTTGCATTTCATTATGTATTTAATTTATGCATTTGATACCCCAGGGAAATTCCAAGTACACGCAAAACTTAAATTTCCTTTTTCAAATTAATTCATATTGTTATTAATCGCTCTCTAGACGTCCTAAAAATACGCGTCACGTAAATGACACAAAATTATTGATAGAATTTGATGGTATATTCACTTATTTGGATGATGGTATATTCACTTATTTTATGCATTTGATATCCCAGAAAAATTACATGAAAGTACACGCAAAACTTAAATCTCCTTTTTCAAATTAATTGAGATTGTTATTAATCGCCCTCTAGATGTCCTAAAAATACGCGTCACGTAAATAACACAAAATTATTGAAAGAATTTAATGGTATATTCACTTGTTTTATGCATTTGATACCCCAGAAAAATTCCATGAAAGTACACCCAAAAATTAAATTTCCTTTATCAAATTAATTCACATTGTTATTAATCACTTTCTAGACGTCCTAAAAATACGCGTCACGTAAATAACACAAAATTATTGATAGAATTTGATGGTATATTCACTTATTTGGATGATTGTATATTCGCTTATTTTATGCATTTGATACCCCAGAAAAACTCAATGAAAGTACACGCAAAACTAAAAGTTCCTTTTTAAAATTAATTCACATCGTTATTAATCGCTTTCTAGACGTCCTAAAAGTACGTGTCACGTAAATAACACAAAATTATTGATAGAATTTGATGGTAAATTTACTTGTTTGGAATTCTCAATTCACCCTTTTACTACCCATTTATCGGAGAATACATTCCATAAACCTATGGAATCCATCTAGCACTATAGATTATAATCACTTGAAATAACGACTCCCCAACTAGCTCCTAAACCAATTAGATCCTCTTGAGAGCTCAAATTAGAGCGTTTTGTGTGCGTCATTTCTACATCATTATTGCATGCGACAGAAGTTAGTATTATTAGTATTACTGTACCAGAAACATAAATGAATGACGCATAACTATTGTAAAATTCGAAACTGCCGATCCACGTGGGTAAAAGGGATATAGTGAAGCTTTTTTTATGTACTTAGTTTATGCATTTATACCCCAGAAATTTACCAGAGGGCTCCGTACGGATCTGGATGTTATCTGCAGCAGGTGTTAAAAATTTTCCTGGTAACCGACAGACATGAAATTTGGTCAAGAAAGTATAGAATAGATCTATACGAGCGCCCTCCCTTTCTTAAGGACTTTTTGCCTGTACGGAACCTAAACAGTAGAAAATCGACTTTTGTAAGTGTTGCTAATATATGAGAACACGATATAAGTATGGTTCCTTTTAAAACAGCTCATAAAGATTTTATAATGTAAAGATGTCATGAACTAATATATTGAATTATCAACAAAATCTTTAAATGTAGGTAAAGTTGCAAACACGCTAAACTTCACATGTAAATAAATGAATAGAAACTATAAATTTTTATTTATATATAAAACCGTATTCTCTCTATTTAATAAAATTTTTAAGATTTATGACTTTAGATTCACAATCAACTTTATTGTAATTCTTTATAGAACTTAGTACGAAAAAATATCTTTACTGAGTTTTTTATATTTTAGTATTCAAATTTAGCATTTGCAACTTCCTTCATTATTGGGAAAAAACGCTTCACATGCATGAACACCCCACAAAAAAGCCATAACATCACTGGTAGAGTGCTCTCACTCCATTATCGTTGCACATTAACTCCTTGAATGTATACATAAAAAACATATAATATGAAGAGTAAAGTACTCTCGCTTCTTCATCGTCGCGAAATAACTAATAGGATGCATACACAAAAGAAACCCCGTAATATCGACCGTAAAGGGGTACTTTAGTTCCTTCATCGTTTCGAAATAACACTTAAGATGCATACAAATAAAATTAAAACCTTAGTACTAACAGTAAAGTAATATCGTTCCTTCACCGTTGTGAAATATCTCTTCAGATTCATAGCCCACTCTCCCCATAATATCAACGTTAGGTACTCTCGTTCCTTCATCGTTGTGAAATAACTCTTCAGATACACACAGACACACACAACGAAAAACCCATAATATCAATGGCAAAGTACTATTCGTCTTTGTGAATTAATTCTTAAAATCCATACACTAAAAACCCCATAATGTAAACGGTAAAATACTCCCGTTCCTTCATCCTTGTGAAATAACTCTTCAGATGCACACACATACACACACAAAGAAAACCCCCAATATCATGGACGATAAAGTACTCGATATCCTTCATCTTGTGAAATATATCTCCAAATCCATACACTAAAAACCCCATAACATCGAGGGTAAAGTACTCTCGTTTCTCCATCGTAGCAAAATAACTCTTCAGACGCACACGCACACAAAGAAAACGCCCCATATTATGGACGGTAAAGAGCTCCCATTCCTTCACAGTTGTGAAATATCGCTTCAAATCCATACACTAAAACTCCCATAATATCAACGGTAAAGTGCTCTCGCTCCTTCAACGTTGTGAAATAACTCTTCAGACGCACACACACACAAAGACAACCCCATAGTATGGACGGTAAAAAACTCCCTTCACAATTGTGAAATATCTCTTCAGAGCCATACCCCACTCTTCCCATAATATCAACGTTAGGTACTCTCGTTCCTTCATCCTTGTGAAATAATTCGTCAGATACACACAGATACACACAAAGAAAAAACCCATAATATCAACGGTAAAAAACTCTCGTTTCTTCGTCATTGTGAAATAATTCTTTAAATCCATATACTAAAAACTCCATAATATCAACGGTAAAGTACTCTTGTTCCTTCATCGTAGTGAAATAACTCTTCAGACGCACACCCACACAAAGAAAACCCCCCATAGTATGGACGGTAAAGTACTCCCAATCCTTCATCCTTGGGAAATATCTCTTCAAATCCCGTAACATCAACGGTAAAGTACTCTTGTTCCTTCTTCTTTGTGAAATAACTCTTCAGACGCACACACACACAAAGAAAACCCCCATAGTATGGACGGTAAAGTACTCCGAATTCGTCATCGTTGTGAAATATCTCTTCCGACGCCCACGCACACAAAGAAAACTCCCCATAGAATGGACAGTAAAGTACTCCCAATCCTTCAGAGTTGTGAAATATATCTTGAAATCCATAGACTAAAACCCCCATAATATCAACGGTAAAGTACTATCGTTTCTTCATTGTAGCGAATAACTCTTCAGACGCCCACACACACACACAAAGAATTCCCTCCCCCCCTCATAGTATGGACGGTAAAGTACTCCCAATTTTTCATTGTGAAATATAGCTTCAAATCCATACGCTAAAAACCCCATAATAGTATCAACGGTAAAGTACTCTCGATCCTTCATCGTTATGAAGTAATTCTTCAGATATGTTCACACACACACACAAAAAAAAAGACACCGTAATATGAAAGGTAAAGTACTCTCGTTACTTCTCGCATTTTCCGGTCTACAGAATTATCGTTCCTATACCCGGCGTAGACACGAGATAAATCAGTGGTGATTGTCAGGACTGGAGCAGAGACCTTCAGATGCGAATCCTCATGAGTTAAACACTCAGGACTCTTGACAAACTCCTTATTGGCTTACTGTTTATGATTAAAAAGCTAAGTGACTATTTCCGTTAACACACTAATCGTTAAAGCCACTATAATTCTGTTCAACTACTATAGTATTCGATTCAATTTCAATATATACAGTTTCAATGAAACTTTAATTAAAGAAATAAGACAAAATAAGCATTTTTGGAGTCAAAGACATAGGTTATTGGGCTTTCATTTTACTATTTTCGACGATATTAGATTTTTTTTCCACTAGGAATATTTTTTCATGTTTTTCTTACTAGCACTTATAATCGTTCTTCTCAACGATCGATTCCTACTGCAATGACCAATACCAGGACCCGTTTCGAACCCGGGTCTTCTAACCTTGACCGACATTTGACCTGCTGAACATTATCACGCATATTAAGAACTCCGCTTTCTCCAATTCCATTCCTTATACTTCCATAGAAATTTACAATAAATTGCAATTACTATTATCACTGTAACGTCACGTGTTTTGTGCGATTCTCACGAAGAGCCTTACTTCCACAGCTGCAAGATTTAAAAAACACAAGCCATGCGTACCCCTGCATGCTAAGTTTCTATGGGTGTAACCGTTTGGGAAACAGAAACGTCCCCCATCACCGTCGTAAAGCTGTCTTTCTTAGCGATAGCTCTATGCGACTTTGTCGCTAGAATGTAATAAAGTTTCGGCGTTAAGAAGAGCTGTCAGCCGATAATATGCCGACACCCCGGTTTTGGAAAGCGATTTCTAAGGCTACGGCCACACGAGCGTTTTTTCCCGCTACGTCTTTTCCCGCAGCTTGAAAATCTACACAAGCCGGCCACACGTGCATGTGGCATTTTTTCCCGCTGGGTATTTTTCCGCAGCTTGAAAATCTACACAAGCCGCTAGAAAAATAGGTCTGGTTCTATCCTCCAGCGGGCGACCTTGAGAACGCGACAGATAACTCCCCCGCTAGCGAGAAAAACAGCTGCGTTTGGCCACCGCTATGTTACAGAAGCGTATCTATATTTTGGTGCTTGTTTTCTCGCTGCGTTTCTGCGGGAAAAAACGCTCGTGTGGCCTAAGAAGGCGGCCACTATCGAATTTTTAAAGCAGAGGGGTAGAGAGAGAGACTGTGTTTTCGGGAGAATTGTCATGTAACATCGATTTGAGCAGACGTGTTTTTTGGTAGCTCTTCTTCAGACCATGGGTCTGGGAGCGTACGCTGTGGATCTGCACTTAAATAAATTGAATACGCTGTAATTGTTGGATGTTTAATTTTTTTGTAAATAAATTTCCCTGTTAAGTTTTTGTTTTAAAATTGGTCTTTTCATTGTAAGTAAGACTCTGTCTTTCTTGGTCATGAAATCAATAGTAGTAATTTTAAGGGGACAGTGGACTTTCAAAATTGTGAAATTTGTCCAAAAATTCGATTTTTTTTATTTTATTGAATTGTGAAACTACGAACTATTAGGAATGTGTTGCAAAAATAATTTTTAATTTCTGTGATTACTTTCCTAGTTATAGGCGTTTAAATTTAATTTAGATATTATGTGGTTACTAATAGCAATAACTTTAAATGTGTTTTCTCAAAATAAAAAATTTCATATCATACGAATATTCAAACTGCTCCAGGCGCATTTCTAATTATCGTATTGCTTTGAAATTTAAGTTTTATATACTTAACTGTATATCAAATAAATCTTATTGAAAAAAATTATGCTTCGTAGCTCAGAATGTCTAAATTTTGTACTTGAAAAGATGATTTATAGGTATTTTGCGTAATAAAAGGGTGTTTTCACTATTATTATTTTTTCTCTTTATATTTTTAATGAACTCTTAAAATAAGCAATAAGCTTCATTGTTAGTTCTATAAGGTATCCTGTAAATAAAAATTGCCATATTATATGCAATAGAAATGCGCATGGAACATTTTTAATAAGGCCAATTTTTGATATAATTAATAATTAATAATTCATAATTCATAAATTATTAATATTTCATCTTTAAATTTTAACCACTTTTACATATCTATGGTACAAATCACATATTCAAATTTCAAGCAAATCCATTCATTACAAAAAATGTTAGGTTTGAAGGTTCATTGTCCCGTTAATAAAGCCTCAGAGGGGGGGGGTGCTTAACAATCTATCGTGATGTTGCATTACCTTTCATACACCATAGTATCTCGAATTTCACTTTTCAATTTAAAGCACATTCTCGCACGCCTCATTTCAGTATTTGGACAAAACACCGCCAACATATTGGACAAAGTTTACCTTTAATCTGCTCTATAGCCGAAATAATGTTTACTCTAGGATAGGTACATTCTTTACCCCTAAATAAACACACATCGTACGGAGAAGCTATCAAATTACGTAATTAGTGCACTAAAGGAGCTCCTTCACCAACAGAATTATTTAGTAATATAGACTTCATGAATAATATTTGCATGAAGTATGTATGTGTGTAGGAGTTGTAATGGTTTCGTGGATAATACGGATCAGATATCTGTTTGTATATGCTATAAACGCATATAGAGAATGCGCAGGATTTGAGCTGTAGATGCCCTTGGCTGGGTATATTAATTCTAATATTTATAGAAAAACATATTAGTAAAAAGTAATCATTTTGTTAAGGGGGTGGGGGGTCGTTGACACAAAATCGCTCTAATTTTAGAAAATTTTTTCATTGATTAAAATTTTTTTGTTCTTTTACGCTTAAAATGACGTTTAAATCCTGTTTCTATCTTAATTAGAACAGCATAATTTAAAATTTTTTTGGCAACATTTTAATAGTAGCCAATCGTTGTTTAAACCTGTAAGTGCGTTTTTTTGCATGATAGTTTTTATTCCCCATTTCTCGTCTTTAAATTGTTATAAGTCAAGAATCGTTAGAGATAAATGTTTAACACTTGGAACATGCCTTTTTCAACTATTTTACTTTAATTTTGATTCAGAAAATTTGAAAAATATTTACTTTTGAAAATATGATTTTTAAAAAATAAGTTACATAATTTTTTTTTGTAATTTTTAATTTCTTTAAAAATTAATATTTAAAAAAATGATGAATCAGAATTAAAACTTATATATTTCTGCTTAATTAAATGAAAAAATTTTGAAATTCGACAAATAATATTTCCAGTTATAAAGATTTTAAATTACCCCACTTTAATTACAAATTTAAAATTTTCAAAACTTTTCAAAACTTTTTGAGAAATTTTAAGATGTGATTTTGTTTACAAACTCAAAATTTTAACTCAATAAATAAAAAAAAAATTTAAAATGTGTCCCGGACCCCTTTAACAGATTCAGTCTGAAGTCTAAAATATATGGAATCGACAAGCTACGGGTAACTGACGTCTCGGGAAATATACCAGCGGCTAGATTCTGCCGTTTATAATTAAGAACTGGGCTCCTGGTAGCGTTAAGTTGCCGACCCTTGTGGTGCCGTTAAACCGGAGACGCACCTCTCAGCCCCCTAGTCTATAAGGACCTGGTCTGGAATGAATTCCGACCAGGGGCCCAGGAAAAAACTACAACAACAATATTTGTAGAAACGCATATTAGTAAAACGTAATCGTTTTGTTAACAGATCCAGTCTTAAGTCTAAAATATATGGAATCGATAAGCTACGGGTAACTGACGTCTCGGAAAATATACCAGGGGCTAGATTCTGCAATTTATAATTAAAAACTGGGTATCCTTGTGGTAGCGCGCTGGATTTCGGTGCTGAGGTTGCTCGGATCGAATCCCAACACGCTCCATTAAATATCTCCGTGTCTAGGCAGGATATGGACACGTTAAATCCGTAAACCGGAAAGTCCCAATATGAGGTCAGAGAGGGTGGAAGAGGGTGCGATCCCCCAGATGTCGCTCCTGGCGTTCCTGGTCGCCAGGAACGCCAGGAGGCCAAATTGAGGAGGCAACTAGCTAAGAAGAACTCGACCCTTGACGTGCTATATAAAAACCGCAGCCGCACACTTCAGCCTGAAGCCTATATGGACCTGGTCTGGAACTTCCCGCCAGGGGGCATTAGAAAACAACAACGACAACAACATAATTAAAAACTACTTGAATTCTAACTGGACAAAAGATAGTGTTATCTAAGAAGATATTTTGTCTTTCTCTTCGTTGTTTGGATATGTTGAATTTTTGTCAGGGAAAAAAATCTATGCCTAGTGGTTAATAGTTATTTATTTTTATTATTTTTTATGCTTAGGCCCCAAAGATTTAACGATAATTAAATTTGATGTTTTGACTGAAAAACAATCGAAATAAATCAGTCATTTAATTTGACGCCTTTGTTATCTCCGATTTTTTTTCAAAATAGGTTAACTATAATTCATACAGAAATATCTATAATGAAGCAAAAACATGTTTGCGTTTTGGTTCCCTTGAATAGTAATTGATTTTTATTATTATCTCGAGTAATGTATTTTATTTTAATTGTTTTCATGTACAGTAAAAAACTACCATTATTTTTTTCCGAAAAGTATTCGACTTTAAATGAATTACATCAAATTATTTTTGAAATCGTTTAACCATAATTCACTTTTAATGGAAGAAGTTTCTCCTCTTCGCCGTTTTCAGTCATGGCAGACTTTCGTGAACGGCACCTGGCCATGAAATTTTGCTTCGTACTCAGGAAAAAATACCCGCGGGACTTGTTTGTACAATAAAACCTAGTTTATCCGGAATAATCTATATAATCCACCTCGGCCCCCTCCTCTTTCGAGTATCGGCCATGAAACACCTGAAGACCAGTCACTACGTAGCAAGAACTAGAATACGCAGTAGAGGGTTAATTTCCCAAGTTCGGATGCATTTTCAATTGCTGTGGGGCTGAAGGCTGCCGGATATACAGTACAGATCTGCAATCCACCCAAGGCACCCCCAGCCCCCTTTATCCGGAATAAATGGGATCATAGGCAATCCGGATAATCTGGTTAATATGGGTAATAAGCAAAACAAAATCCTTAACTAAGCAGACTTACCGTTTGCTATGACAAAAAACTAGGTTTTGAAACAAAATTACATGGTATTGTTTACAAGACACTAAAATATATAAAAAATAACTTTTCACATTATTTCTTAACGAAGAATTGGTCCACTGTCTACTGTTTCAAACGCGTGTGGCGTTTGAATGAACCATGGTCACGCAAACGATTTATCAATAATAATTCAGCGGGAGTAGTGTCGGGCTGACGCTCCAAGTACGCCATGATGTTTGTCAGCTGGTGCGCAGCATCTGCATGTGATCGCTCCCTCCTCGTCCACGTCATCTTCATCCTCACTGTCTGCTGTAGATGTGCATGCCACTACATTTTCTTCTTCTGTTATTGCTGTCTTTCAGTCACTCACTGACGTCTTTAATGTCAATATCTGAGCACCCACTTATTCATCCTAACATTTGCAGAAGGTCGTCTGGCATACTTATACGAGGGTAAGCTGAAAAGTAATGCATACATGCTTGTAGAGCGCGAACAAAAAGAAATAGCGAGATGGGGCAAAAAGAACATTAAAGTACAATTCTTAAGCTTCAAAATCATATATTTATTTTTCAACATAGTCACCGTTAAGGCTAACACATTTCTCCCAACGTGTAACAAGTTTTCTCATTCCGTCACTGAAAAATTCTTCCGACTTTTCTCGAATCCACGACTTGACAGCTGCCTTCACCACATCGTCCGAGGTGTAATTATTATCCTTTAGGTCTCTCTTGAGTAGAGGAAAAAAAAAATAAAAATTGCAAGGCGCAAGATCGGAGGAATAAGGAGGATGTGGAATCGGTTCAAACTTCAGGTTTCGCAGAGCCTTTCCAGTCCGACGCTGTTCTCGCCTGTGAGACGGCGTGGTACCCATCGAACACAGATTTTACGGTATCCCAATCGTTCTATAATGAAGCAGACTCATTCCTTGGATACTCCATTATGGTTTGCGATACGCTTTTGAGTGATTCGCCGGTCATTTTGAATCAAATCGTCGACGAGTTTGCGATGTTCATCGTCTGTGGCAGTGATCGGACGTCCGTTGCGTGTTTCAACAACTATGGCTTTTCCAGGCTCGAAACCACGAAATTTTATTACCCATCGATTTACAGTACCCCTATCAACAGCATCGTCACCTTAAACAGCCTTTAAACGACGATGAATCGCAGTAGGACTCACTTTTTCAGCTGTTAAAAATTCGATAACAGCGCGCTGTATAACTCGCCGTTGACATAGCACTAGAACACGTCTCCATACTACCGCTTTTCAAAATACACAGGATGAACACAACGATTTAAAACCTGCTCCTGCGTATTGAGGAGGGATGGAACTTCTAAATGCCACTTGGCGCTGATTTTGAAGGTCATTTCGTTCGCGCTCTACAAGCATGTATGCATTACTTTTCAGCCTACCTACGCAATTATGTTCTTGCTATTATAGTTAAAAACTATTATCTTATGGGAACATTAAGTAAAAAAAAGTCCAGAAATCTTATCCGGATTATCCGGAGATCCGGATCAACAAGGGCCGGATAAACGAGGTTTTACTGTAAGTTGAAAACAGCTTACGGGGATGCTTCTATGGGTAAAAATCAAGTTGCAGCGGATCGCTATGCCAGCCGAGCGATAAAGAACTGTTTCAAGCGATAAGGAACGGTTTCCTTCACTAATTGGTGAAAAAAATTTACGGTAACCCGAAGTTTTGCGGGTGGACACTTATTCTCCATATAGAACTCTGCGCTCTGTCCCTCGCTTGTATGTCTGCCTGGCTATGTCCGGCCTCCAGCTTCGGCTGTATTTCTTTTTAATAAATTTTATTACTTATTTCCTTTATTAAATGTTGTTTTGTTATTATGTGGCGGGCATTCATTAATCTAGTGTTATTTCATTTATAAATTACTAATTTCTAATAATCTAAATTTTATGGCACGTGAAATCAAGCGCCAAAAAGTGCATGAGTGCTTTACCGCTAGAGAAAATTCACAAAATCTACTTTGTATGGTCCAAATGTAGGAACTTGTCTATAAGAAACTTTCAATGGTCGATGAATTAGCAGACTGTATATTGAAATAAACACGCTAGAAATTAACAATGACAAGTAGTATTCAATTAGAGCCTATTAGATCATAATATAACGTGTTAGAATACGGGAGCAAACGAATGGTGCAAGAGCTCGTGTCCCGATCAACTATAATAGAACTGAACAGCACATGGCTGACTACGAAATAGTCCCAATATGGCGAGCGACAAGCCACTGCTTGGCAACCCTAATGTGGCTTCATCAGGCTGAACATACTTGCAGTTAGTTTCTCAGTTGAGCAACAGTGTTGCAGGAAAGACCCGATTTGCGGGAAATGGGCTACTGGTTTTCCATCACTACAATGCTCCGTCAAACACAGCCCTTGTAGAAGCGCTGAATGTTATAATTCACCGCGGTGTGTGGTTGAGAGACGGTCAATAATAAAACTCTTATAACAACTTCAGAGGCCAAAAAAATAAATAAAGACTTGAGGAACACTAAGGTGGCGTAAAAGAAAAGCTGTCTGTGTGGTCACTGATAGCGACTAAAAGACTATAAATATTGCAAGATTGATGGTGACGTTATTTTATAACCCACAATAAAACTTTCAGATAATGGTCAAAGTGATATCCCAAACGAAAATGATGGTGGGGAGGTACTTGGTAGACGGTGAACGTGAGCAGTGAAATAAGGGACCAATCGAGGCAGCAACTGCTAAGAGAGAGCAGCCCACTGTCCAATGAGAAAAAAAGGGGCGAGCCAAAAGGGCCCTGGTAAACGGACAACAGCAACTCCAAGACGGAAAAAAACCAGTGAAGGTCAACAGATTTCGCTGGTTGTTCTCTGTAGCTCAGACGATATAGAGAACTGATTGAGCTGTCTCGGAGTCTAGCGGAAGTAACTAGAATCTTACATGATGATGCTGAACATGACCTGATGTGAGCCCCTGTCAAAGAAATCCTTTATCGTTGTATTCTTCAATAGTAGTAAGTGCCTCCCGAAAGATCCTAGAAGTAATTACTTTGACTGAATAGTGTGTCTCTGCTTCTGATTCTTCATGTATTAAATGATAATATGAAGGGCAACCTTATTCAATTATTAATTTCACTTTAAAAGAATTTTTAGTATTGTCAAATAAATGTATGATAAAGGCCAGTTCTCTGTGTTTCCTTACTTGCCCCAACACATGCACGCATCAATTGTTTTAAGATGAATGCCTACGTTCGGAGCCAATTTTTTTTAAAAATCGTTTTTTTAAGGATTTTTTGGTCTCTTATGGTAAAACAGCTTTAAAAAAAAATTTTAAAAATGTCCTGTAAATACCATACTTTTTTATAAATTGGTCAATTTGAAGTAATTTTTAAGGAAATTTAGCTAAAATGCCTATCACTCTGAACAAAATTCTAATGCTACTATTTTAATTTCCTTTTTACACATGATACATATAACAGTTATCTTCAAAATGACCTACAATCTAAGAGAAATTTTAAAATGCAAAAATAATACAGACAATTTTATGTTCCAATGTGAAAATTTTCCCCAATTCGTCATTCCTTTCCTTATAAAAACAGCCCCAAACGAAAAACTATTTATTATACATCAATTATTGTACGTCATTTCATTAACAATAGCATCTAAAATATTTCCTGAAAATTTTATCAAATTATATGCATTATTATGTGAAATAAAGAACTGTGATAACAGTAGAGATTCGTGCTAAAAAAATAATTCTGAGAAAAACGCCTTTAAAGTTGTTTATCACTTCAATTTTGTATTAGACGATGTTTATTAAAATAGCTATAACTCTTCTTCTAATTGATGTAGAATGAAGATCTAAGCGGTTTTGAAAAGAGAAAAGATTGAATTACAAGATTCTAGCAAAAAATAAAATTGCCCAAAATAGTAAAAAAATCTACGCATTTAAAGTGGTTTGTCACTTCAATTTTGTATTAGACGATGTTTATTAAAATAGCTATTACTCTGCTTCTAATTGACGTAGAATAAAAATCAAAACGGTTTTGAAAAGAGAAAAGATTGAATTACAAGATTCTTGCAAAAAATAAAATTGACCAAAATAGTAAAAAAATGGACGCATTTAAAGTGATTTGTCACTTCAATTTTGTATTAGACGATGTTTATTAAAATAGCTATTACTTTGCTTCTAATTGACGTAGAATAAAAATCAAAACGGTTTTGAAAAGAGAAAAGATTGAATTACAAGATTCTTGCAAAAAATAAAATTGACCAAAATAGTCAAAAAATGGACGCATTTAAAGTGGTTTGTCACTTCAATTTTGTATTAGACGATGTTTATTAAAATAGCTATTACTCTGCTTCTAATTGACGTAGAATAAAAATCAAAACGGTTTTGAAAAGAGAAAAGATTGAATTACAAGATTCTTGCAAAAAATAAAATTGACCAAAATAGTCAAAAAATGGACGCATTTAAAGTGGTTTGTCACTTCAATTTTGTATTAGACGATGTTTATTAAAATAGCTATTACTCTGCTTCTAATTGACGTAGAATAAAAATCAACACGGTTTTGAAAAGAGAAAAGATTGAATTACAAGATTCTTGCAAAAAATGAAGTTGACCAAGATAGTAAAAAAAAATGACATTTTCAACGAAGGCAGTCACCTTAAGGTTCTTTTACAACCTATAGCCCTCACTGTGTGCCAATTTTTAACAAGAAACAATATGACTAGTTTGCCCCACCCGGACTATTCTCCTGATTCAACTTCTTGTGACTTTTTTTTAATCCCATGGGTGAGTAAGGGACCTGAAAGGAAAGCGCTTTGCCAACGTGGATGAGGTGACAGCAAAATCGAAGGAAGCGCTGTCCGGCATCAAAATAGATGAATTTTAGAAATGTTTTGAACAATGGAAGAAAAGGTTGGAAAATTGCATTAGCTCTAATGGAAAAGTACTTTGAAGGGAATTAAAGAAATTCTACAAAAAAATTGAATAAATAAACTATAGAAATGAAATTCCGGTTACTTTTGGGTACCCTCCTCGTATTTTTGTTTTTGTTTTCATGTACAGTAAAAAAAAAATGCCATTATTTTTTTTCCTGAAAGCATTCGACTGTAAATGAATTATTTCCGATTTTTTCAAAATCGGTTAACTATAATTCATACAGCAATATCTATAATGAAACAAAAATATCTGTGTGTTTTTGATTCATGACTTGAAAAGAAATTTATAATTAATTAGTGAGTCATGTATTTTATTTTAATTGTTTTAACATACAATAAAAACTATATATTATGATTTTTTCTCCAACGTATTCTACTGGGAAAGAATTATCTCCAATTTTTTTGAAAATCGATGAACTATAATTCGTAAAGCAATAACTGAAGAAAAATATCTTTGTGTTTTACTTACACACAAATAAGTAAATAAATAAATAAATAAATAAATAAATATATATATATATATATATATATATATATATATATATATATATATATATATATATATATATATATATATATATATATATATATATATATATATATATATATATATATATATATATATATATATATATATATATATATATATGGGCTTGTGGCGGCCCAGTGGTACAGCGTGCTGGTTTCCGGTGCTGAGGGTGCTCGGATCGAATCCTGGCGTCTCGCCACGAAAAATGCCTCCGTTCGTGTCGTCCCTTCATAGGGGCAAATGCTGTCCGTCTATATGGTGCCCCCTCTAATAAAATGGGCAGTAAAAATTGCAGCGTAGTATAGGCGAATGTCTGACGACAAGTGACTCCGCATTGGAAATATATATATATATATATATAAGTTATAATTTTTTATCATTATTTTGAGTTATGTATTTTATTTTAATTATTTTCACATATAATATAAACAACCATTATTATCCCCCCCCCCCCGAAAAAAAAAGTGTATTCTAATGTGAATGAATTATCATCCATTTTTCCCAAATGGGATAAGTATAAGCCATACAGTAATATCTGTTATAAATCTGCAGCACAGTACCGGAGCTTCTAAAACATAACCCTGATTTATGTGCGCAATAACCTTTTGTATCTTCATGTGAAGTTGTAAACTGCCTTGTTTTATTGGGCACTAAACCATGAATAAAAATGTTGTGAGAACTGCTCGGCATCAATAAATAAAGATTATGATGAAAATGTAGCTACCAGTTACGGATTACCCGATTTAACACACCGTAGGAAGAGGCATGTTCATTAATTTCAGCTGATTTCGCAGAGAGATGGCCGATAATATTATTATCTTATCTTACGTTGAATTTGTGAAAGTCTTAGGCGATAGACTTATTGAGATATGTTAAGATTATTACGTTTGTATCTGCAACCTTAAACAGAGTTAGAAAACAAGAATTCCTCTCCTAGAAGGCACTTCATTTTTTACCTAGTCAGTCAGTTGAAAATATTTACGGATAATTCTCACTGTTTTCGAATACAAATACACATCTCCAGCCTATAAGTTGGACTTAGGATTTGCCCTTGATATTGGCTCCCCAGCAAGGTACGCTGGAAGGAAAGGAATTTCTTATGCAGGAAAGCCAAGTGCATTTTGTCATCTTATTGTGCTTTAAATTCTGTACCACAACACTTAGTAGACGATGGTTCTATGGTGGTTCACTTCATTTTGTCACTCACCAGTATACATTTAGAGAAATTTAGTATTCCTCTGCAAGCGTAATATCTGGCAGCAGAGACATAGTCTATCACGAATTGTGATACAGAAATAGATCCAATGCTACTTGTAATCTGGGGTTGCATATATTTTCTTTTAGCTCCGCCTCTTTGGAATGATTTATGCATTTCGTCATCGTTTATTGACCCTGTTTTATTGAATTTGACCAAAATTCTTTTAGTTTTTGAATCCCCTGGAATATAATCGGTGTTTCAGCTTTCTCAACCCTATTTTTTGTTATTTTTCTTTTCGAAAATTATTTATGCAAAATTTGATATTTTTATGTTATAATTTTATTTTATGAATACGACGTTTTGATTACTTTCTTGCAGTGGTTTTGTAATTTACTTTGATGCAATAATTAAAAACTACATTCACACACACACACACACACACACACACACACATATATATATATATTCATTTCGTCATCGTTATTGACTCTGTTTTAATGAATTTGACCAAGATTCTTTCAATTTTTGAACCCTATGGAAAATGGTCGGTGTTTCAGCTCTTTCACCCCAAATTTTTTTTTACTTCTCTTTTCGAAACTTATTTAAGTAAAACTTGAGATTTTGGTGTTATAATTTTATTTTATGAATACAACGTTTTGATTACTTTCTTACAGTGGTTTTATAATTCACTTTGATGCAATAATTGAAAACTCCATGGTTTTATTTTCTTCTTATTTCAAATCCTAAGTCTTACAGCCTTACCTACTTTTATAACAGCCTACCCTGTAAAAATGAAACGCTGATTTGGTCATATTGGGTGTGGTTTGGGGCTCTACGGTTAACATTTTGTTACACGAAGGCTAGTAACTAGACCGGGACCTACTGTTTAAAGACGATTCCGGACAGCTACAAACATCCATGCCAACCGTGAGACTCGAACCCATAGGATCTGAGCCGAATGCCAGCGCCCTAGCCCTTCGGCCGTCACCTGGAGTTTTGGTCATATTACAAAAAAGGGATTTATAACTAGAAGGGTAACAAAATATGTTCAAGTTACAAAAGTGGGATATGGAAAACAGGTATATCTGCTACCCAGAAACATTACACCTTGAAACAGGCAGTTTTTTTAACCTGAATCTGAATTTCGTTTTTATAGTGTACATATTATTTTATAACGTGTTCTGGGTCTTCAATTTCAGTTTCATGCTGTAAAATTGTTTTAAAACAGTGAAATTCATACCAAACGATTTTTAATTGGCTAATTGGGTCAAAAGAGAAGTGCGTTCTTGTAAGGTATCTATTGTTTTTTAATCTATTGTTGCGGCCACCGTGTTCATCTGATCTACCCTCTATACATATGTTCGAGGCTTTCAAACGGCAGCTGAGTATATTTCAAAAGTTTTGGATCCTCCCTAGGTGAGTATTCTTCACTGTCGTAACGAACATTACAGTTAGATTACTTTAAAAATAATTTACTTGCTGAAAAGATAAAAGCTGAACTTGGGAAGTCATCAGCTTAAGTTATATTTTATTTCCTCTTTGATTCCTTCTGTTTGTGCCTTTTATGCTAATTATTTCCCGGATAACTAGGCCATCATAGTTCTCATCAAAATGACGTCTTATTCTAAAAACAATATACATATTGGGGAGTTCTTGAATGTGCATATAAGATCAAGAAAGCAAAATATTTGCTTTGTCTTCAGGCTGCTAAGTACTAACCCTATTGGATTCTCTCACGTCAATCTTAACCTATGAGGGAAATTTGTCGACTACTTACTGCAACATAAATGCTGATAATCCAATAAAAAGGGTATTTTCAGATAGCCTAAACTTTCCTGCACCGAACTTTCCTTGCAACCTTTCCTTGCAACCTTCGAACTTTCCTGCCTAAACTTTCCTTGCAACAGGATTCCTTTCATAAATTTCATCCACCAAAGGAATTTAGGATAATTTAAACCGCACTATACCAGATTTTTCCCCAGAATAGTTTAAATTAAAAAATATTATTTGCATTTATTTAAACGAAAAATGCCCCAAGGTGTAAAACTTCTTTCTCTATTACGGAGTACGAATAAAAAAAATTCACTAAATACAAGTCGGCAATCCTTGAACACATTTCTTCCATAGGTAAACACTGAGGTTTGGGACTTGCGGTGGCCCGTGGTACAGTACACTGGCTTTCGGTGCTGAGGGTGCTCGGATCCAATCCGGGAGAAACGCCACTAAAAATACCTCCTTTTCTGTCGTCCCTTCATAGGGGGTAATGCTGGTCCGCCTATATGGTGCCCCCATAATAAAATGGCCAGCAAACTGCGGTGAATTATAGGTGAAAGTCTACACGATAAGTGCCTGCGCTAGAAAAAATAAACTCCCCCTCCCCCCCCAAAAATACCTTGAGGTTAGCGAATCCAGTAGGGTTAGTACACGGCAGCCTTAAAAGGTTATAAGCAAAATAAAAATTCTCAGAAGAATTTCAAAAAGGACAGCGACCGAAGTAATATACAACATACCTTTTCCAATAGAATTCCAACTGAAAATTAAGCAGCCATATTGGATCCACTTAGCTCATTGTTAACCTACGGGAGTAAAGTTTTCCCAGTGATTGTCGGCCTGGATTGAAAGATTTTTTAAAAAAAATTGTACTCGGTAACAGAGAAAGAATTTTTTTACTTGGGTAACTTTTTCATTCTTTATAAGAACTAAAACAATATTTATAAATTTTAATTATTCGGGTAAAAAATATGGTACACTGTGTTTCAAACGCACATAGTTTCCTGTGGGGGCACGAAATTTCTAAAATGAATAAGAAAGCAGAGTAAAAAACTTTTTTTCCTTATTACGGAGTACAATTTGAAAAAAAAAAATCTAAAATCCAAGCCGGAAATTATTAGAAAACTTTTTTCTATGGGTCTATATACAGCTAAACGAATACAATATAATTAATACCCAACAGTATTAACCTTTAGCTTACGGGGTCCATTTTTCAGATTCCCTCTTTAGAACGGGAAATTTCATATCCCCCCCCCTTTTGTAAGAATGTAAATTAAGGGATACACACACACACACACACACACACATATATATATATTCATTCTTGGGCCCGTATTTTTGGGATACATGCTATCCTACACCCCATAAGGAAATGGTTCAGTTATAAACTATTATTTTGAGGACTATAACTCCTTAAAACCACACACAACTATTTTTTGAAGAGAGATACTGTAATTGCATAAATTCAAAAGGCAAAGTCTCGAAATGATTCGATATTCTAAACTGGAAAATTGGGTCGGTATATACTAATATCCATCACCCTTACGTAACGAATAATCTTGAATGACAAGCGATTTAATATAATAGGTGAAATGTTTATAAATGCTTACCGAACACAATCCAGTTAGCCCCGCAATATAGTTCATAGGATCCATATCACTGTTTCTGAATGGCCAATAAAGCGTATCAACGCTCAAGGCCAGATAATTGCATATTGTAATTCAACAAGGTACATTAAAGACCTGAGTGGCCATCAAACCTAATATGTAATACCAAGATGCAGACAAGTATTAATGTTTTAAGGTGATACCATAAGAGCGAATTATTTCACTGACATCGCCTACAATCATAAAAAGTGATTTAATTATTCTTTTAAAACAGTTACAAAGAAATCCCTAAGAGTTAGGGCAACAAGTAAATGTTTTTTATTTCAAACAGTTGATAAAGTAATAATTATAGGGATAATTTGGTAAGTTAATATGGTAAACTCGTGGTTATTTTGTAACGTTTAAACTAAGCTAATTCAGCTGCATTATATGTCTATGATATTTTCTTGTTAATTTACAATAGAGATATGGCAAGTATGATATACCCTGAGAGAGTAATTTATTACAACGTGTTTACTCATATTTATTATCTGACATTTAGACTAAACTAATTCAGCTAAATTATGTGCATTTGATATATACTTGTTAATTAGCAAGAAAGGTAGGGAAAGTATGATATACCCTGATAGAGTATACTATCGCAATGTGTTTACTCATTTATTTTCTAACATTTAGACTAAATTAATTCAGATAAATATATGTATTTAAAATTAACTTGTTAATTTGCAAGAAAAATAGGGCGAGTATGATATACTCTGATAGAGTATATTATTAAAATGTGTTTACTCATATTTATTTTCTGACATTTAGACTAAACTACTTCAGCTAAATTATGTGTAATTGATATATACTTGTTAATTAACAAGAAATGTAGGGCAAGTATGATTAACCTGTTAGAGTATATAATTATAATGTGTATACTCATATCTGTTTTCTAACATTTCGACTAAACTAATTCAGATTATTGTATGTATCTGGAATTAACATGTTAATTTGCAGGAAAAATAGGGTGATATACTCTGATAGAGTATATTATGATAATGTGTTTACTCATATTTATTTTAAATAATTTAGATTAAGTTCATTTAGCTAAATTATATTTATTTGATATATACTCGTTAATTAACAAGAAAGGTAGGTCAAGTATAATATACCCTGCTAGAGTATATTATCACAATGTGTTTACTCATATTTATTTTCTAACTTTTAGTCTAAACAAATTCAGACTAAAACATTTATCTGAAATTAACTTGTTAATTTGCAAGAAAAATAGGGCAAGTATGATATACCCTGATAGAGTATATTATCACAATGTGTTTGCTCATATTTATTGTATAACATTTAGACTAAACTAATTCATATTAATATATGTATCTGAAACAAACTTGCTAATTTGCAGGAAAAATAGGGAAAGTATGACATACTCTGATAGAGTTTTATAATGTGTTTACTCATATTATTATAATTGTAATTACTCATATTATCATAATATTATTATAATGTGTTTACTCTTATTTATTTTATATCATTTAGATTAAGCTAATTTAGCTAAATTATATGCATGCTCGTTAATTAACAAGAAAGACAGAGCAAGAATGATATACCCTGATAGAGTATATTATTATAATGCGTGTCAAATTCTTGTCTTCCGACCTACTGTAGTAATAAATATGTCAAATAAGTGACGCTTTACGCATCATTCCCATATGACCATATATCAATGCAATGCACTCTGTTGGAGACGGCTATGCAATAGGTTATCTGGTTAATAATGGACTCGTGCAAGGACGCAGATATACGTAGAAGCTGATCAAAATGATGAACTGGCAGGAGAAATCACCTGATTTCTCCTGCCAGTTAAAGACTGCACTTGTACGATCGCTTAAAATTTCCTTATTAATGATATTATATACAAATGAATGTATCTGACCTTTAAAGCACATGATTTATAAATGAAATGCAATAGCATTTTCCATGAGTTGATCCACAGCTAAATATCCTGCAATTTTGGTTCCCACATTGTCATAAATTAATTGGTTTAATAATTCAGAAATAGAGTATAAGTGGCATCTTCAAATACATCTATGCAAAAGTAATGGGAAAATTTGGGATCTAATTATCATAGAGAAAAGCATTAAGTGTTATTTTATGAGAAAGGGATGATAAAAATTTAGAATTTTCTAATGCAATATAAAAACAAACAGCACATAATTTCACATGTCTGTTAAAGACTACTACGCATTTACGATCGTTTAAAATTTCCTTCTTGAAGAGATTATAGATATAAAAAATTGTAATCTGACCTTTAAAGCAGATTATTTATACATGAAAGACAAAAGAACTTTCCCTAAGTTTGCTTCACAGCTAAATATTTCAGAATTTTGGTTTTTACATTGTCATAAATGGCTTATTATACCAGAAAGAAAATATAAATTACATTTTCAAATAAATCCATGCAAAAGTAATGTGAAAATTTGGTGTCTAATTCCTATAGAGAAAAGCATAAAGTTTTATTTCATGAGAAAGGGATGATGAAATTTTGGAATTTTGAAATGCAATATAAAAGAGTATATGATTTCACATACCTGTTAAAGACTCCGCGTTTACGATCGCTTAAAATTTTCTTATTAAAAAGATTATAGATAAAAAAAATTGTAATCTGAACTTTAAAGCACATGATTTATACATGAAATGCAATAGAACTTTCCATAAATTTGTTCCAAAACTAAATTTCCTAGAATTTTGGTCAAATTGTCACAAAGAATTTATTACAACAGAAAGAAAATATAAATGACATTTTGAAACAAATCTAAGCAAAAGTTATGAGAAATTTCGGGATTCGATTCACAGAAATGAAAGCATAAATTGTTATATTATAAGGCAGTGATAAAATTTGAAATTTTCCAATAGAATCTAAAAAGAAAAATGAAATGTTTGAATATTAAAGAGGAGGCTCTTAAAGTCAGGCTCAGTAAGGAATCATGCCTACTGAGTTTCAAATAGCTCAATGAGCTTGTAATTTAATTTACACGTTAAAGTGACGAAAACTTGGAATTTTGAAATACATTGTAAAAAAAATTGAAAGTTATGAAATCTACAATTATCAAATTTTTAAAATTGGAGAAAAAGCCATCGAAAACAGGTAATTTCTAAATATATAAAGACAAACGCGAAAAAAATATGAATTTGAATTACTAAATTATGTTTAGTTCAGTTGAAAACTAATACCCAATAAAAGAGAGCTTTAAGGTATGTTAGGCATTTTCCCATTCAAAGATTATTACAGAGCAAAGAATTAGGAAAGTAGATACTTAAGATAACCTAATAAACAATATACTTATCAAGATTAAGATAGCTTTAAGCATGAAATGCTATTTCATGAAAATGTGACGAAAATTTGGAATTTTTAGATACAGTATAAAAAAATGAAAAGTTATGAGATATTTAAATTGCAATGATCTAACTTTTAATATTAAAGAATAAGCCATTCAAGTAAGGTAATATCTAAATTTATGAGGAAAAATAGTGTGGTGAAAAACTGTGTTAAAAATTACTTTGTGAATTACTAAATTATGTTTTGTTCAGTTGATACCCAATAAATAAGAACTCTAAGATATGCTAGACAGCTTCCTCTTTAGCAATATTTTAGGAATAAAGCTTTTGGAAAGTAGAGGCTCCAGGTAACTCAATAAGCACTCATGCATATTGAGCTTTATGTATCTCAATAATTACATTTTGTTGTTGTTTGCTTATGCAGGGTACTTGACAGTGAAGAAATTCGCAAATAAACCGCGAGAACTGTTGGTTGTTTTCAATGGGGAGCACCGTATAGGTGAACCAACACCACTCCTTGATGTCACCTCAATTTGAACTGAGCACCGTATAGGTGATCCACCATTACTTCTTGATGCCACCTCAGTTTGAACTGAACACTGTATAAGTGAACCATCACCACTCCTTGATGTCACCTCAATTTGAACTGAGCAACGTATAGGTGAACCACCACCACTCCTTGATGTCACCTGAATTTGCATTGAGCACCGTATAGGTGATCCACCATTACTTCTTGATGTCACCTCAGTTTGAACTGAACACTGTATAAGTGAACCATCACCACTCCTTGATGTCACCTCAATTTGAACTGAGCAACGTATAGGTGAACCACCACCACTCCTTGATGTCACCTGAATTTGCATTGAGCACCGTATAGGTGATCCACCATTACTTCTTGATGTCACCTCAGTTTGAACTGAGCACTGTATAAGTGAACCATCCCCACTCCTTGATGTCACCTCAATTTGAACTGAGCAACGTATAGGTGAACCACCACCACTCCTTGATGTCACCTGAATTTGCATTGAGCACCGTATAGGTGATCCACCATTACTTCTTGATGTCACCTCAGTTTGAACTGAGCACTGTATAAGTGAACCATCCCCACTCCTTGATGTCACCTCAATTTGAACTGAGCAACGTATAGGTGAACCATCACCACTCCTTGATGTCACCTGAATTTGCATTGAGCACCGTATAGGTGATCCACCATTACTTCTTGATGTGACCTCAGTTTGAACTGAGCACTGTATAAGTGAACCATCCCCACTCCTTGATGTCACCTCAATTTGAACTGAGCAACGTATAGGTGAACCACCACCACTCCTTGATGTCACCTGAATTTGCATTGAGCACCGTATAGGTGATCCACCATTACTTCTTGATGTGACCTCAGTTTGAACTGAGCACTGTATAAGTGAACCATCCCCACTCCTTGATGTCACCTCAATTTGAACTGAGCAACGTATAGGTGAACCACCACCACTCCTTGATGTCACCTGAATTTGCATTGAGCACCGTATAGGTGATCCACCATTACTTCTTGATGTCACCTCAGTTTGAACTGAGCACTGTATAAGTGAACCATCACCACTCCTTGATGTCACCTCAATTTGAACTGAGCACCCCCAGGGAAGACATTTTGGGGGCTCTTACCTACTCCCACCCTCTCTGACCTCAAGGACTTTCCGGTCTACGAATATAACTTGCCCATATCCCGTCTAGACACGAAAGTTTTTTTATGACGTTCGTCGGGATTCGAATCTACCACCCTCAGTCCCTAATACAACGCGATACCACTAGCATACCCCAGGTCCTAATTTCAATTTGTTAAATTATGGTTTAACATTTTATGTCAATTGCACTTAGCAGAATATTTTAATGAAAATATTTTTGGGTGGGATATCGTTAAATAAAGACTCATGCACACTTAAAAAAGTAACTGATCGCAATACATAACTTTATGCAACACGCGATTCTTTGGATCTTCTTGAATATACAATGGGGATTTTTGATGAATGATTTTTCGATGAAATGCATGTGACATCAACATTCATCATGTACTGTATCAAAAACATGTCATTCCTCACTTCAGCTAAAAGGCTGGCATTTTCCTTCATTTACCAATTAATGGCGTATTTATTGCCTCCATAGGCACTTAATCCTTGTTATTACAGCACTAGTGCCGGGACGAAACCAATTAATCATGCGTGCAGCTCACTAAAGGTTCACTCGTCTACGCACGGAATCCACGTCTGGAAATTTATTGATTTGAATATCCATTCTTCCAAAATCTGTGTTATGCTACGAGTGCATTCGGTAATAAGTTTCACTTATGTGATCCTTGAACAGTGTTTATAATTAAGACATGTGACTTGTAACCTTTTGACTCTAAATGCTGGTGACGCCCATTGCAACTATTTATAACAATCGCCTTTCAAAGCTGGCAAAAAATGACAATGGAATCTATAAGATCAAATTTTTGAGTGACAAAAATTGAACAGGTTTCAGTGTTTAAGGTACTAACCGTATTGGATTCGCTCACTTCAATGTTAACAAAAATCCTTGGAAAATGTGTCCAAGGATTGCCGCGTCGGATTTAAAGATTTCTTTTTAAAAATTGGACTCCGTAAAAGAGAAAGAAATTTTACGCCTTGGGGCATTTTTCGTTTTTTTTTAAATGCAAAAAATATTTTAAATTTTAATTTATTCGGGGAAATAATCTGGTAGAGTGTGTTTTAAATACTCCTAAATTCCTTTGGAGGACGAAATTTATAAGATGAATCAAGTCGCAAGGTTCAGAAAAGTTCAGGCTATCTGGAAATATCATTTTTATTGGATTATCAGCATGTATGAAGCTGTGAATAATGCACACATTTTCTCCAAAGGTTAACACCGAGGTGACCAAATCCAAAGGTATTAGTACACAACAACCTTAATTTACTATAGTTTTATAATGAATGCTGGCTAAAAAATTGTTTGATACTCTTAGACAAATACACTTTGAGGTCGGATATTTGTTGTTGTTTCTTAGGCCCCCTTGGCTGGAAGTTCCAGACCTTGTCCATATAAGCTACGGGCAGAATATACCGGGTGTCCCAAAAATAACCGACGATTTGAAAAATAAATCAAAGAAAGACGGAAAGCGATAGAAATGTACGGTTTGCTGCATTCTGCTTAGGTAATCAGGGAATTTATTCTCACCAATTTTCAAAATTAGTTACAACATTCGTCAACAGATGGCGCTGCTGACTGGGAAAAACTATAAAACAATGTTTTCAAAATAACCACCGTTTGCAGCAACAACAACGTGACGCAGTCTGAGGACAAAATTCGCTGACGCCCGTGCAAACATTTCAGTTTGAATGTTCTGACAAGCAGCAGAGATGTATTGTTCCAGTTCATCTACAGTTTGTGGATTGGGACGATACACCTGGTCTTTCAAGTACCCCCAAAGAAAAAATCGCATGGCGTCAAATCTGGCGAATAGGGAGGCCAATCCATGCCACTTTGCATATGCTTCTTGCTTTGAAAACATTGTTTTATAGTTTTTCCCAGTCAGCAGCGCCATCTGTTGACGAAATTTGTAACTAATATTGAAAATTGGTGAGAATAAATTCCCTGGTTACCTAAGCAGAATGCAGCAAACCGTACATTTCTATCACCATCCGTTTTTCTTTAATTGATTTTTCAAATCGTCGGTCATTTTTGGGACACCCGTATATACACTGCTGGCCAACCAAATTGCAACACCAAGAAAGACAAGAGATATCACAACAAAATTTATTTTGTAGATAACATGTTGACCAAGTATCAAATGATTAAATTTATAGACTTCTGTGAAGTGTGGTTCCTGCCAAAATCAGTAGCCAGAGTAGCCGCCATTGTTGGAGATCACCGCTGCCACACGCCTCGGCATTGATTCAAAGAGACTTTGGATGAGTTCGTGGGGTACAGCAGACCAAGCAGCTTCCACACGTTGCCAAAGTTGATCTGCTGTGGCAGCTGGAGATGGAATCTGGGTCAATCGTAGAGCAACCATGGACCACATGTTTTCAATCGGCGAAAGATCCGGAGAGCGAGGTGGCCAGGGAAGCAATTCAATCTGGCGATTGACGAAGAACCGTTGGACAATGCGTGCCACGTGTGGTCGCGCATTATCCTGTTGAAATATGGCTGTGGGCAAGCCCTGAAGGTAAGGAAGGACAACTGGCTCCAATACCTCGGAGATGTAGCGCTGGCTGTTTAAAGTACCGGCAATTTCAAAGTACCCACCGTTTGCAGCAGCAACGTGGCGCAGTCTGAGGACAAAATTTGTTGACGCCCGTGCAAACATTTCAGTTTGAATGTTCTGACAAGCAGTTGGTGTGCGAGAGTGATATCCAATACCGCCCCATGCCATAATACCCGGTGCAGGACCAGTTTGGCGGTGCATAACGCAGCTGTTCAGCATCCTCTCTTCACGGTGTCTCCAGACTCGAATGCGACCATCGTGGTGTTGCAGACAGAAGCGTGACTCGTCAGTAAAGACAATTTCATTCCATTCTGCCGTCCACATCCTTCTGTCATCGCACCATTGGCGGCGGAGACGTCTGTGGTTCTGCGTCAAGGGTAGACAAAGCAATGGACGTCTTGCGGACAGACCACTCTGCTGTAAACGGCGTCGAATGGTACGCGCAGACACTGCATGATGCGTTACAGACTGCATGTAGTGTGCTATGGTTCGTGATGTGACTGAGCGATCCGTCACTGCCATGCGCACAATTTACCTGTCATCACGTGAAGTGGTGCGCTGAGGTGGATGCGATCGAACACGCCGGTCCGTCGAACCCTCCTGCTTCCAACGATCACATATCCGCATTACAGTTGTTTGGTTTCGTCCAACACGACTACCGATTTCCCTGAAAGATAATCCACAATCTCGGTAGGCCACTATCCTTCCTCTGTCGAACACGGATACTTGATCAAAAGATGATCGCTGTTTTCGACGAGGCATAATTGATCGTTTTTCTGAAAAAACCACAAGAAAAACACAATTGACAAACTTGAAATCGTCGAAATCTCCAAGCCTTAAATAGCGCTCTGAAGTGGCGTCACAGGCGCGCGTGATGTGCGTCTGCGCTGAAATTCTAATCATTTGCATATCTCACCTCTGCTAATGCATGTTGTAAATTTCATGTTATTTGCATGTTCCCTTCAGGGTGTTGCATTTACAGTGGCCAGCAGTGTATATATATATATATATATATATATATATATATATATATATATATATATATATATATATATATATATATATGTGTGTGTGACAGCAAAGGAGATGTCGGATGACAGGTAGAGACCTCGAATCATTTTCAGTCGTGGAGAGTGGCTGGGAAAGGTTTAGGCAGAGTCTATGCAATGAAAGCTGTCGAGGGGCGATGCAACAGGCCGGTAACTCAAAAAATCCCAGATGTAGTCATAGAAAATAGCTGATTTTGCGCAGGAATGAAGTCCAGGCGAGTAAACATAATACTCCACATAGCTGGTTACACAGTTCTTTATTAAGTAATATTCTACTGGCTCAGATACACTTCTATGTTCCAGTTTTAATAGCTATAGGAATGTATGCATAGGAAATATCGTCCTGGGCTGTCAGAACAGCACATAGCAATATAAAATCCGCAGCGAATTTTGCGACATGTTTTTCGTACCAGAGCCGAACACAGAAGACCCGCAAAGCTCTAGGTTCATGCCCTGAGTACAGGCGCGCTGAACAATTAATTGGTTAAAAATTGACACCTGACTTTAACGCGTCATATGGGGTGATAGTTTCGAATGTTCTACGACATTCGATCTTATATAAGTGTTGGCCGCAGGTGGCTTTTAGGGGGAAACTAATAGCTTAATCTGGTATATCTAAATCAAAATCAAATTGAGGGATAATTTTCTGTTGCGATAAGACAAAGTTAATGAAGAGAAAGGTTTGTCGCTTCATATATATATATATATATATATATATATATATATATATATATATATATATATATATATATATATACGCAAGTTTATGATTAAAATGAATCTGAGACCAGTATGTAGCTAAGAATCATCTCTTATGTCGTAAAGACACTAAATTAAGGGGACAGTGGACCTTCAAACCTAACTTTTTTTGTTTTGAGTGGGTTTGCTTGAAATTTGAATATGTGATTAGTACCATAGATATGTAAAAGTGGTTAAAATGTAAAGATAAAATACTAATAACTTTTGAATTATGAATTAATAATTATATCAAAAATTGGTCTTATTAAAAATGATCCATGCGCATATCTTTTGCATATAATATGATAATTTTTTATTTACAGGATACCTTATAGAACTATTAATAAAACTTATTGCTTATTTGAAGCATTCATTAAAAATATAAAGAGAAAAAAGTAATAATAGTGAAAACACCCTTTTTATTACGCAAAATACCTATAAATCATCTTTAAAGTACAAAATTTAGAAATTCTGAGCTACGAAGCATAATTATTTTCAATAAGAATTATTTGATATACAGTTAAGTATAGAAAACTTAAATTTCAAAGCAATACGATAATTAGAAATGCGTCTGGAGGAGTTTGAATATTCGTATGACATGAACATTTTATTTTTGAGAAAAACACATTTAAAGTTATTGCTATTAGTAACTACATAATATCTAAATTAAATACAAATGCCTATAACTAGGAAAATTCTTTTTGAAACACATTCCTACTCGTCCGTAGTTTCACAATTCAATAAAATAAAAAAAATCGAATTTTTGGGCAAATTTCGGGCAAATTTTGGGCAAATTTTGAAAGTCCACTGTCCCCTTAAGAAGGACATTATTGGATGATTGCGTTATGGAGTCGGAATATATTGCTTTAAATATGTCATTGGCTAGAGTTTTTCGATAACACAAAAGAAACCTGAATTTTATTTAGTTATGAAACATTTTCCCTATACATGCATGTATGCATTCATGCAGTAACTACGAAACAACAATTATGCAGCAGGAGTACAAGGAGTGTTGTTACCACGCAACTGCAAGTGATTCGTGTTCTATGGAGCAAAATGTTCTGCTTACCTGTCTGTGCGCGTAAACTACGGATCCCAGAAGCTTCCACGTTCCCCCTCTTCTGTCCATGCGCACCATCCGAAGGATCTGGAAAAAGCGTAGGCCTCTCAGAGCGGAGGTGGCGAACACTTGACCGCTGCTTCCCACCGATAGCACCACAATTGAGGCAACGATCACTATTACGTCTGCAAGGAAAGAAAAACGGGTAAAATTAATTTAAACATACTGGAAGGAGGTAAATGGGAGATGTTTCAATGATCTTCAAGTTCGGCGCTAAATGGCGAAATCGAGACTAAATGATTTATAACGCCAAGCGTGAGGCGAAAGCAACACAGCAGGTCTGCTAGTGCTGCATCCTGGGTAATGCTTAATTTTCCTACATACGAGGGTGGATAAAAAAAAAGAGGTTACAAGCATCAGCATTTGAAAAGTAATGATTATGGAGGGAATACTTATCCACCAGAGTGGGGATAGATGGCACTAGTTGTCTTGTAGCGGTCGTACGAGTTGGTAGAGTAAGTCCGCAGACGCGAAAGAGCCATTGAAATGGCAAGAGGTTTAGAAAAGTGGTCTGGATTTGAGGTACGGCCCCATACTTCTCGCCAAAGTCAAGAATTGCTGCAAAAGTTTAAGTGGGAAGTCTGGAGCTATCCCCCATATAACCCAGATTTGGCCCCCAGCGGCTATTTTCTTTTTCCGGAACTGAAAGAACATTTATCAGGAATGAGGTTCTCATCAGACAGTGATGTGAAAACTGCTACTGAGAATTGGCTCAATGAGCAAGGACGTTTCTACCAAGCCGGATTAAACAAGTTGGTCCCGCGTTCAGATAAATGCCTAAATAGATTTGGTGATTATGTGGAAAAATTATCGGTAAGTATGCCTCATAATTCCCTTTTATATTTTCTGTCTATTGTTAATAAATAATTTTTTATTATCCTTGTAACCTTTCTTTTGGAACAACCCTCGTATTTTCCTACAGCTTTTGTACCTACAGCTTATGGTGTATACTTCAGCGACAAAACTAATGCAGGATAAATTTTTGAAGATATACTCAACGCAAAGAGACTGGAGCTGATGTACCATCCAGTTAGACACCCTGACTTTCATACATTGCATGGCAATACAACAAATCCTGATTTGACCTTGGCCTCTGATGACATTGTCAAAAATGAGAAAAAAGAAGTCTTATGCAACCACGATGCAGCAACATTTCTTCAGTTTAACTGGCCAAAGCCTCCTGCAGAAGCAGCAGTTTTTAGACTGCTATCAAAGAAGAATTAGAAGAAATCTTTGATATCTTTTTTTGACAAAATCTGCTCTTTCATTGATGTATAGACATATGTTTTTAACGCTAATGGCTTAAGCTCTAAATGCCTGGCATTTGAAAATAATGAAAAACTTGGGGAAATTTGGATATATGGATTGATGAAGAAGAAAAAATGTGTTTAGTTCGTCCATAAAGGGGTTAGAGGGGTTTACTTTCTGCAACATCTGGGAGAAAGTAGCTTTGCAGAATTTGGTGCAGATCGGTTGATGGATTCAGGGAGATAGGAGGACGGGCAGACTAAGAGTACTTAACTATGCATATAGAGATGATGGTAGCTTAGCAAAATAATTTCTTTAACACCCAACATAATGATACATGTACGATGGTCTTCAGAACCAGGGACTGCGGGTGTGTGATCCCCGAGTAGACAAGGTGTTTGCGGCCTGTTGGTATCGCCTTCAAGCTCTAGGAATGGTATGTTTAACCCTTTTTTCGTAAAGTAGGACGTTTAACTCTAAACTAATGAATAATAAAGCATGCACATCAATAAAATTAGATGAACAGTTAACTAAACATTTTTACAATACCTTAAATAAAGACTCAATCAAAATAAAAGAATATACAAAACTATTTCGATGTATAAATTTAACGTACCCGCTACAACTGTTCTGTTGCATGACAAGAGTAATAAAAATGTTGTGGATGCTAGTATTGTGGGATAAGACATTATAATTACAAGATAAAAAGAACTTTTTATATACCACTTTTTAAATTTTCTGTTGAATCATATAAACTTGACAATTCTATGTATTAATACTTTTTAAAAATTTTTTTGATGAATTATCCCATCAACTTGAAGGAAAATTATCAAATGCGTAATAAAGAGAGTAATTATAAGAAATTTTCAAACATTTATTAATTGAATTACATATATGAGGCTTTTACAAACACTAATACCAGAGCCTATTTGGTTTACAATTTGTTTTGGAATGCTAGGTCAACCGCGTGGAGGTGAGGCTTGGAATATTGAGTATGAGAGGATAAATGTAGTGTAAACTACATATATGAGGCGTCATACCGTTACTGACTCAACAAGGGACAAACATATAAACACATTACCCGAATAACTTTTATAATATTTTTTAATTTTTCGCACAATATTTTTGTAAACAAACTAAATTCACATGTATTCTGTTTTCAAAATCGTCAAACGCAAGAGTGCAAGCATTGAATTCGATCGAAGCGCCACCTTGCGGATTTTTTCCACACTAACTTTCCATACAAAACAAAATTAACTGAAAATGAATTAAATTCTGCTTAAAGATGGCTAAAAGTGTTAAAAGAATGCATTGTCATCGTGTTCTGAGCTATTCTAAAAGTTTCAAATGTCTAGCTAGTCGGGAAGTTAGTTAAAAATCGATTGCAACATTTGTACTGGACAAACACACAAACAAGAATGCGAGTTAATAAAAACGTGGTAATAAATATGTATGATCCCATCGTTTTTTCTCTCACGCGTCTGTAGTTTGTCTAGAGTAGTTTAAAACAATTTATGGGTAGTAAATTAGATACCGTTGCTAGGAAAAGGTACTATAAAATAGTACCATCACATAGCTGTAACCCAATACGCATCCATAGTATGCAAAAATACTTTAAAACAATTTATAGATAATGAACTATACAGTTTATTAATAACTAGATAATGAACTAGACAGTTCATATGATGTCTTGAGGATAAGACACTAAAATACGGTATCCTCACGTAACTGTATCTCTACACAGATCAATAGTATTCTATGAGTAGTTGAAATTTATAGATCAGTTATATGACATCTTACGGAAAACTACCATAAATTGATTTAAACTGCCTAGAGTGGTTTAAAACAATTTATGGGTATTAAAATAAATATCGTCGTGAGGAAAAGGTACTATAAAATGGTATCATCCCATAGCTGTAACCCAATACGGATCCATAGTATGCAAGAATACTTTAAAACAATTTATAGATAAAGAAATATATGATGTCATGAGGATGTAAGACGCTGAAAAATGATATCCTCACATAACTGTATCCCCACACACATCAATAGTATTTTAAGAGTAGTTGAAATTTATGGATGAGTTATATGACATCAGAAGGAAAACCCTATAAAACGGTGTCGTAGCACAACTTCGTGCTATCACACATCTGTGGTTTGTCAAAAGTAGTTTAAAACACTTCATGATTATTGAACTACATAACTCGTCGTGAGGAAAAGACACTATCTAATTGTATATTTACTTCTCTGCATCACCTTACACATCTGGAGTATGTTAAACTGGTATCCTTACATTCCCTACACATCTAGAGTATGTTATATGTAGTTTAGTCCAAATATTAAAATACATGACATTGTGAGGAAAATACACTATAAAATTGTATCCTTACACCTCTGTATTGACTCTTTTATCTAGAGGAAGTTAAGAGGTTTAGTCCTGGTCACTGAACTACATAAAGTTGTGAGGAAAAGACCCTATAAAATGGTATCCTTACATCTCTGTATCACTTCACACCTCTAAGAAAAGTTAAGAGAAGTTTAGTCATGGATACCGAACTACATAACGTTGTGAGGAAAAACACTCTAATGTCGTATCCTTACGTCTCTGTATTACTTCGTTTATTTAGAGTAGGGGTTCTCAACCATTCAGGCTTTGTGCCCCCCTTTGAACACTGAGGTGAGGTCACACTTCCCCCCCCCTTCCCACCACCATATGTGGTCAATACAAGTAGTTCAATCGGAATTTGAAACTGAAGCTGGTTATTAAACGAAAATATAGAATAAATAATTTCATACACAAAATTTAATATTATTACACATATCTTAATTTGGAACATATTATTATTAGAATATATGAAATCAAAGAATTAAATACAGATCAATTATGTTTGAGGTAATCAAGGATCTAGGTAAGGTTGGCATGTAATACCAGTCACTTTCACAACATTAATGAGAGGGCTGGCACTGTTTGTCCTTGACAAGTTTTTGAATATTAGGTTGTAACTGTGACAAAGTACACCTCAGGTCACTTTCAACGTCCAGCTTTGCTCGATATTTTGACTTTAAGTATGCTAATGCTGAAAATCCAGATTCACGGAGATATATGGATGAAAACTGCCCTAACAACCTCAAAGCTTCCAAAGCAACTTCTTGGTAAACAGGAAAATTGCGTAACCAAAAATTTTCAACATCCATGTTTTCGAATTCCGCGTTTGCTTGAGAATCACTTTGTAGGTCGATTGCCTGTTCCTGAATATGATCAGGAAGTACATCCACGTCGATTTTAAAAGCCTCTCTTGCCAACTTAAACTCCCAGTTCTCTGAACTAATATCTGGAAAATAGTCTGCAATTTCATTTTGAAATGCTACCAAATGCCCTGATATAAGGTCCTTCAATTCATTTATCTGTTGCAATGGGAGATTTTTTTTTATCACCGAGGAGGTCGTTCAATCTTGGAAAAAAAAACTCACGCCTCCCTTGAAATTTTTCTACGCCCCCCAGGTTGAGAACCGCTGATCTAGAGGAAGTTAAGAGGTTTAGTCATCGTCACTGAACTACATAAAGTTGTGAGGAAAAGACACTATAAAATGGCATCCTTACATGTTTGTATCACTTCACACTTCTAGATTAAGTTAAGAGAAGTTTAGTCATGGATACAGAACTACATAATGTTGTGAGGAAAAGACACTATAAAGTCGTATCCTTACTTCTCTGTATTATCTCGCTTATCTAGAGGAAGTTAAGAGGTTTAGTCATAGTTACTGAACTACATAAAGTTGCGTGGAAAAGACACCTTAAAATAGTATTCTTATATTTCTGCATCACCTCACATATATAGTGTATGTTAACCCCTTCCTTCTCGCTCCCGTGAAAATCACGGGGTGAGTTTTCTACTTCTATTTCTCGTGCCCGTGATATTGCCGGGCTGGAGTGTCCAAAAGTAACGCACCAAAAAGATTAAAACAATACATTTCATCTACCCTGAAAAAATGTTATTTCTTATTTTGCATACCAGATGGCAGCACCAGGCTATTTATAATGTAATTGGGGATGGTTTATTTTAAACTAGATATGACAGAACAAGAAATAAATGGAATCCTCCGAAAAAAATAGGCACTTTTATTACCGTTTTATTGAAAATTATGCGATCGTTAAGGGGTTAAAAGTAGTTTAAAACTAATTATGGATAATATACTTTGCAACATTGCGCGGTAAAAATACTTTAAGACTTATCCTCATATCACTGTATAACCTAACACATACATGTCAAGATTAGTGAAAAATGTTAAATAAGGAAATATATAACATTGTGAAGAACAGGCATTAAAAAAAGTATCCCCACATCACGGTATAGAGTCACTGGGTGTGCCTTACAAAGTGAGAAGAAATTTGTCTTAGTAGACAGTTTTAGAACACAAATATCAGATTAAGAAACGTCGTGCACTTCTTTTAAGCAAACGAGATCATTCAAATAAATGAGCAATTATCGAAGCAATATTAAATACGTTGAAAATCCTTTGATAAAAACCCTTTTTAATATAAAAAGGAAATCAGAAATATGTATTTTGAAAGTTATTTTAAGTATTGGTGCTTACCGTATAATCTTGAGATTATACGCACTTTTTTTCACATTTTAATCCGCAAAATGAGGGTGCATATTATACTCGTGTATAAAAAAAGTAGTTTTAAAAATTGAATAAACGAACGCATAGCAGCTGTAAGACATTGTCGCAACACGGGTACGCGCGCATCTGCACTCCGTGATTCATCCACCTGTTTACTAAGCAGGTGTTCCTTTTAAACAAACGGAACTCACATTTCGTATCGCACACGCGTTCGTTTAATAACATGTCCCTTGAATAGTAATAGTTCCCGGTTGTTTCAAGTGCAAAAATTAATTATTTTATTTTATTTATTTCCCTCTAAATGTCTTCAAGACGGTATTGATGTATATATCAATTAAATTTGATTTCAATTTCAATAGTTTAATTTCCATTTGCGCATGTTTGAAATATAAATATTCTTAATAAAAAATAAATAATTCTTGAATGATTTTAGCTTAATTTTAACTGGGAATCAAAATAATCCCATTTAGGCTATGAAATAAGCTTAAAAGTCGAGTCGTTTTAGTGTTAAAGGTATATATTTCTGAGGCAATTCATTTAACAATGCAAATTTGGTGTGGCGAAATTACATATATAATTATGTATGCATGTTTGAGTGGCCTCAAACTATTTTCGAAATCCGTGCAATTCACGAGACTTTAAATTCCTCTATACGGCAGCAGAAAAATTATCAATTGTTAAACGTGAGACGACAATGAGAACGACATATTATGTGAGGATGGGCAGGTGTCATCAAATGAGGATGACGATGTCAATAAGGCGAAACGCCGCAACGTCACTGGCTACGTCAGTTTTCGTCTACTATAGATCACGTGATTATCGGGTGGCAGAAAACAAAAGCCGTTCCTATGCGTTTGCATGTGTTTTTGGACGATACCTTCATTTTGAGTTAAATAATTTAAGTTTATTTATAAAATTCCTCATATTAGTTGTATGTAACAGGTATTTTAACACTTTTTTTTAATATTTCGCAAGGTTTAAAAGAATATAATCATTCTTTCGTTGAGAATGATTATTATTATGTTGAGATATGTATAGATATCAGGATAAGTTGCTTCAGGCCAGCGTCTTGTATCGTAACTCCAGTCTTCCTCTATCAATAAATACGGGTCACATACTGAATAAACCTTTCCGGGCTGTACCTGAATGTTTTATTTAGTGATATACCTTTGTTTAGATACCGTATCTAAAGACATTGCGTAATCTGAGAGCATTTTATTCAACAAGCTGTAAGAATGCTCATTGAACGCATTGTTAAATTATGCAATGTTTTGCCTATCTTCACCAAACAAGAAGTAAAATCTGCAAGAGTTGAGATGTGACATGCTGCGACACACTGCCCTATATATATTACGATAGCACCAATAATTATGACATGGACACAACAACAATAGATGTGCTGTATTCTAGTGAAAGTGATTTAGACTGATAATTTGACAGCATTGTTTGTTTTGAATTAAAAATTAAATTTTTTTTTCTACCGAATTTTATGTTTTCGCTTCTTTTTATTACAATTTTATTTCTGTTAATAAATATCCGTGCAGTTTTTAAATAAAATATTGAATAGTTACGGGTGCGAATTATAGACGAATTTTAATTTTTCCGAAAATTTCGCGCAAAATTAACCCTGCGTATTATATGCGTGTGTGTATTATAGTCAAGATTTTACGGTATGCGTTTGTACCCCAGAGTACATTAAGAGTGGAGTTAAGGTTACTTGTTAGAGATGATGAAAAGTATTTTGAATTAAAACTTACTTCCTTGTTTTAAATTCACCCTTATTCAAACTTACAAAATATTTTCATTAAATAAATAGATTTTTTTTTCCAAATGAAGAGGTAAAACTAAATCATTGGATTAAAAATGAGGTCTGGATATGGAAATGCTAGAGAAATTTTAATACAGAAAATTTCAGGGTACTTAAAACCTTAAAAAAGGAACACCCTATTATTAAAAAAGTAATTTAAAGAAGATTTAGATTTTAAAATCAAAAACACTTCATTTACGCTCAAAATGAATTATTCATCTCGTTAAACTGGATGAATTACGGTTAGTTGGATTTCAAACCCACTCTTTTAAAGAAATCTTTTAACGAGCTAGAGATATATTATAACAAACATCGGTTCTAATGAAATTTGATGCGATGATCAAACGTATCCCAGATTGAAATATCTGCTCAAAGAAAGAGGCGTAGCACCACAAGATAAATATTTGCTCTCGAGAGGAGGTTTGAAATTTTTATTAGAAATTCAAGATTATGTAACGGTTTCTAACAAACCATATGCACGTGTGCGGTTAAAATCAATTACGCTAAAATCAATCAACCAAACAAAGGGTAGTGGTGGAAATATTGTAATTTATTAATATGGCCAATATGTGCATCAAAATTGGGAGAAAAAGTAATTTATTACGCACTTTGTATAAAATATTCAATATCGTTCCATTAACTAAGACATCAGTAAATACATCTTATTCGAAGTTTTTTTTTCAAAAGATATAGATAAGTCATTTTAGACATTAATTTCTATACCAAAGGCATTTGTGTAACTCTGTCTCTGAATATCCTATAACCTGATGGTAAAATTATGTTTTGGAAGATACATATTTCTACCGCACTTCATATAAAATAATCATTCGCTTTTCATTTTGATAAGATTTCGTAAAATACATCTAAAATACACTATTTCATAATCTATATATATGAAAAAGTTCCGTGACTGACTGACAGATAACGCACAGACCAAACCTCCGGGCCTAAAGGGCTGAAATTTTGCGTGGTGATTCTTCTTATAGTGTAAGGGTGCACTAAGAAATATTTTTGAAAAATTCTTCTTAGATTTTTTTTAATTAAACTTTTAAGCTGTTTTTGTAACTTTTTTTAAGTTTGCATTTAAAATAATAATCTGAGGGTTATAAAATTTATATCACGAGAAAGATCATAAAAATTCCTTTGAAATGAAATCTTTTTCGAATTCATTTCTCACCTCCATTTTCAGATTTTTGGTAAATTTTTAAAGGTTCATTTTTAGAATTTAATTTATTAAATGCTGATCACGAGATTTTTTTCTTTTTGTGATACTTTAAATTAATTTTGCGTCACGTGCATAACAACCAAAGAAATTGACAACAAAAATATTAAAATATGGTAAAAGATAAAATTTGACCATTAGACTAATTGAGATGGAAGTTTTTTAAGAATTAATTCAAATTAGTATGCTTTATGGATATTAAATTAAATATATATAAAAAACTACAATTTACACTAAAAGTATGCTTCACCATGACGATAAATAAGTCTCAAGATCAAACTTTAAAATTCACTGTCGTAGATGTAAGAAAAAATTGTTTCTCCCACGGTCAGTTTTACGTAGCTTGCTCACGCGTAAGTTCGCGGACGAGCCTGGTAATATTAGTTCCGCCCAATGAAGAAACAAAAAAAATTGTTTACAAGGAAATTCTCTTAAAAACAACTTCATTATTTTTTTATTGTAATTATACTGAAATGTACACCGTAGCGAAGCACAGGTATTCAGCTAGTATACATATACGATTGCATAACTGTTTTTCAAAATATGTGATAAGTCATACAAAACAAGATTTTTATTTCAAAGATCATTGTATGCCTCTCTATCTGTGATCATATAGTTTTGTAATAAACTTATGTTTTAAATATTAGACTGCCGAATGAGTTCAAATGATCCTTTTCTAATTTTGGTTTATCCTAACTTCCGTTACATAATTGTTAGGGAACATATCATTTTACGAATTTTCCTGATTAATTCTTTCTTTTTTAAATAATGATGTATTTTTGTTTTCATTTTGCTATATTTAAAAACTTGAACCTACTTTACCTAGAAACGCCTGGACGGATCAAAATGACCCTGTTCATATATTATACGAAAATAGAATAAAATAATTTGGTACGAATGCTCTAATATGCTGCTAATAGTTATATATAACGCCCACTATTTTTTTAGAAGTCATTAAAGTGGTTTGGTGATAGCAAATAATGAAATTGAGGTAAGATCCTTTGCTTTTTTAAATTCCTCTTGAAGGAACACTAGAGTTACGTTAAAAACCAGGAGTTAAATCGTTCATCCATTGCTCAACACGCCTGGACTTTGAACCATCGGTTTGATTTTTCTTCTGCCTCCATTATTCAGAAATGTCGCTTGCCTGCTGATCTTGATTTCTGGGAAACTTATCACATTTTTAAATATTCGGGTTGTTTGGTTAATGATTTGTCTAGCATCCCTGTTTCTCCTCAATTGTGGAAGGGGTTTATTTAGCCGTGTCGGCCTGTTACTTCAGTTTCTTCACTTTTTTCTCTCTTTTAGCCGCTAGATGGCGCTTTTTGCCCTATGTCTGTCTCTTCACTGCTCGCTTGTGATTTGTTTGCGTTGTTCGCGCCTTTGAGCGGGTACTTAAGTGCATGCGCACGTGTCTGATAGCTTAGCTTTCGGCTTTTTGAGCTGCCACTAAGTTTTTTGCACTGATGAAGAAGCTCCTTTGCAGCTTCGAAACGGCCGTATGCAAAATTGCACCTTACTGCTATTTGTGCTTTATTTACGTTGGATTTCCTGTTTATAAGCTCCTTTGCATTTAGTCTACCTAAGCAAATTCCTAGTCTTCCCATAAACACTGTTTACTTGCGTGAGGTGTGTAACAGATTAATTTTGATGAATATATTTATTAAATTTGATTTTAATTTCAATAGTTTAATTTCCCTTTGTAACTGCTTGAAATATAAATATTCTTAATAAAAAAGCAATTGTTGAATAATTTTTGCCTAATTTTATCCGGGGATCAAAATAATCATGATTAGGCATTGAAGTAAGCTTAAAAGTCCAGGCGTTTTAGTGTTAAGGTATATATTTCTCAGGCAATTCATTTAACAATTTAAATTTGGCATGACCAAATTACATGCATAATTATGTCTGCATCTTTGATTGGCCTCAAACTTCACATGCAAAATCCGTGCAGTTCATGAGACTTTAAATATGTACATTTCCTTATCATATAATGATACAGCTGATGGAATAATAATCTTTAGTGGCTAAAGGGATACCAGCTCACATTGGCATACACGGGAATGAAATTGCTGATGGTATAGCCAAGGAGGACAGACAGCCAAATAACAGCTCTTCCAATACTATTTGCTTTCAAGTCGTAAATACCGTGGCGAGATTCAGATTAAAGGAAATATCAATTCCAACATCGCCAAATCAGTCAAATTAAGGCCAATAGACTTATCAGTAAAGTCATTGTAATGACTTACCATATTACAGGAATGAAATTCTATGCGAATGGTTCAAACATTACCAAAATTGCAATACTATTCTAAAAATAGAACGAAGATAAGAACATATTTGCACTTTTACAGCAATATTGGCTACATTGCAAAAATATTGACGAAATCCGACAAGAAAATTTGTGTTCCCTCTGAATTTCCTCTATTGCCAGAGCTGTGTTGATGGTTATGGATCGGTCTGGCTCCAGAGTGGACGCGACACACACCAACCAACCAATCAACAAACCAACACGATCTTTTCGCAAAAGATTGATAAGTCATTGTAGACTATACAGTATTTTTGGGGGTGACGGATTTCCGCTACGCATTTTTGTCCCGTAATGACATTAATGTGAAGATTTCCACATAAATACATCGTTTCCGAGAAAAAGTCTTTATTATTCTAAACATTATTAACAAAAATACGAACAGGTCAAATGAAATGCAGTTTGAGGCAAAATAATAAGGAAATGTAACGGTTTTTTTCTAGTATCAATATCTGATAGAGTGTTTCCCGAACGATAGATTGGTCGTGGACATGACCAATTCACAGGACCTATTCATGGAGGACCAATACCTTGGCCTCCACGATCGTCCGACATAAATCCACTGGATTACTTTCACGGGGGATACGTTAAAGACATCGTTTATCGAACACCTATTTCTGATATTTCCATTTTAAAGGAAATGATACAATTTTCAGTCCTCACTCGTACACCATGAATGTTAAAAAAACACTTGTATTGGAGGGGAAATCGACTACAGATTTAATATTCTTACTGCTACTAACGGAACTCACGTAGAGCTACATTGAAGGTACTGTTAGAGCAAACCAAGATTTCACCGAAATCTTTGCTAAAATATATACTTGAGTTTAACGTTATGAAGGAAAAAATAGTAAAGTTGATTTTTAAAAGAAACGTTATCTCTTGAGTATTTCACCTACTTCTGAGCCCCAGGCTCCACAGAAAGCAGTTTCTACAAATAATAACGCCATTTCTTACAAAAAATCCACCTTTATTCCATCATTTACAAAACGCAACTAACGAACAAGCGAGAGTGATGCCAAGTTCAAAGTTTTAAAATAAAAAATAGCAATACACCACGCGCCTGCATTGCTGCCAATCTTTTGAACCTAACATCCTCCCACCTTTTGATTATGCATTATGATCAAAACGTTACACAAAATACATAGCCAAGAATAAATGGCATACACATAAATAATGCAGAATAGAAAGAAACAAAAATAAGAGTAAATAAAAAAATAATCCCAAAGTCAATTTTTTTTTTTTACAGATCTAATTTCTCCGGAACTTTTATCTCTCTTCCTGATCTAGATATCTTCCTTTTAGAGGTGGAAATACTTTCATTTCCATTTTTTACAATAGTGCAATTTTCTTTAAATGGGGTTGGAAACTCACAAGCAGAAGAAATCTCTAAAGGGTATACACGTTGAATTGGACGGAGTAACTTCGAATGCGAAGTTTGTATTTTAACAAGTCGAACACATCCATCCTTCCCAGGTATAAGATCCGTTATTCGACCTAGTGGCCAGTTGATTCTTTTGAGATTGTCTGCTCCAATTAGTACAATATCTCCAACCGCGATCTTACGAATATCTTTACGTTTTGTTCTTTGTACGAGAAGTCCCAAGTATTCACTTCTGAATCGGTTTCGCAAGTCTTTTTGTAGATTTTGTCTGTACTTGATTCTTCTGTTCAGACTCTGATGATCAACAGCATCAATATCTGGTGTACTCCATTCCTTGATGTCTTTCAGGAATGACGAAGGAGATATAGGGACTAACTGTTCCTTTTCAGACTGGTAGGTGAGAGGTCGAGAATTCATCAATGCTTCACAGTCACATAAAATGGTCACCATTTCTTCATAAAGTAACTGTGCTCGACCTAAGACCCTTTTTAAGAGGTCCTTCATTATTCGAATCAATCGCTCCCACCAACCTCCCCACCATGAGGCTGTTGGTGGATTAAATTTCCAATCAATAGCGTTGATAGCACCATACTTAACAATTTTATTCCAATCTAAACCACGGAGTAGGTTGGCAGCACCAATAAAATTGGTGCCATTGTCACAATAAATAGTTGAGCATCTTCCCCGTCTGGCGACAAATCTACGAAACGCCAACAAAAATGCTTCAGTAGATAAACTGGTGACAAGTTCCAGATGTACTGCTCTGTAAATGGCACAGGTGAAGAGCAGTACCCAAGCTTTCTGATCTCCTCTAAGGAATAATGGTCCGGCTGCATCCACTCCTGTGATCTGGAAAACAGCAGCATCTCGAACTCGATTCTCTGGTAAAGGTCCAGAATCAACTTCTAGTTTCTTTGAAGTGAATCGTTTACAAGTGACACACTTTGATATGATTTTCCGTATGACTTTCCTCCCGTTTAAGATCCAAAATTTTTCTCGTAACAAATTTTGTAAAATTTGTAAACCACAATGTAAATTGTTCTTATGATAATAGTCTATTAGCTTCAGTACGACTTCGTGATTTGAGGGTAAAAGCATTGGTTTTCGAAAATCTTCTTCATCCCTTCGATTTATAATTTGCGTCTTTACTCGTAAGATTTTATCTCCATCTACAAAAATAGCCAAACCCTTAAATCTTTTGTCCTCTTCTCCATCGAAAGATTCTTGCTGAATTATCTTCACTAATTTCAACTCTGCTTTTTGAAATTCTGAAAAAGTAAAGTCTCCTTGAGTCCTTTTTTCTTTTCTACACAAACAATTATTTCTAAATCTTAAAATCCAACCTACTAAACATACTATTTGTTGGTATTTGGAGAAATAAGAGTATATCCTATCGCATTGGATAATATTTTCAGTGTTAGTCATCGATTTTGTCGATTTTAACTTTTCCTTTAGTATCTCTTCTTCATTAATGTCTTCACTTAAAATGTCTCCATGATGCCAAAATTCAGGAGGTTCAGTCAACCATTGTGGACCCTCCCACCATCTAAGTGACACAAGTTTTGTTGCTGTACAGCCTCTTGATGGTAAGTCTGCGGGATTCAATTCACTAGATACATGATTCCATGATAAAGGAGAAGTCAGTTTTCTTATCTCTTGTATTCTATTTCGGACAAATATTGACCAATTTTCTTCTCGATGTATCCATGCTAGTACAGTAGTTGAATCACTCCAGTAGAAACATTTTACTTCTTTCCAGTTTAATGCTTCCACTACGGAATTTGTTAATCTTGCTCCCACCAACGCGGCTAAAAGTTCCATACGTGGTATTGTACCACCTCTTAGGGGAGCTACTCTGGATTTAGCAGCTAGAAGAGACAGTCTAACAGAACCTTCTTCTTCTAATCTCAAAAATACTACAGCAGCATATGCATCTTTGCTGGCATCGCAAAAGGTGTGAATTGTACAATGTTTCAAATTTTCTTCTGTAACATGTATCCATCTAGAGATATTGATTTCTTCGAGGTTCTTTAGTTCCTTAAACCACTGAAAGAACTTTTTTCTCAGATTACCAGTGATTTCCATATCCCAACCTATATCCATCTTCCAAGCCTTTTGCAACATTAACTTGGGGCAAATCATAACTGGGGTGGTATATCCAATGGGATCAAACACTTTATGAGCCACTGACAGTATAACTCGCTTTGTTATTTTCTCAAGGCTTAATTCATTCATCCAGTTTATATTAACTTTCAGAGAATCCAGCTGACGATTCCATTTCAAGCCTAACACAGGGGTTTCCCAATCACTTTCAGCTTTGCATTCTCCTGTGTATTCCCAGTCTCTCAGATAAAAACCTCCTTGTGACATTAATTGACTGGATTTAGAAATAAAATTGCTTAGATTCTTGTAACTGTCAAAACTAGCTAGAACATTGTCAACATAGAAGCTTTGTTGTAGTATCTTCCTAAATTCACAGTCAAAACCTTTGCTAACTTCAATATGGTATTCTATCACTGAAGCGAGTAGAAAAGGGCTGCTCTTAATTCCAAAAACAACTCTTGTATGGCGAAATACTCTAAGTTTCTTTTCTTCTAAATTCTTCCACCAAAGAAAACGTATGTAGTTTCTATCCTCTTTAGAAACGCTTATCTGCAAAAAGGCTTTTCTAATATCTGCGGTGACGCCAAATTTCTTTTCCCTGAATCGTACCAGAATGTCCGGAATGAGTTCAATAATATTTGGCCCACATTGTAAGCACTGATTTAAAGAGGGGTAGTTTTGTAATCTTGCTGATGCATCAAAAACTGGTCGAATGGGTGTTGTGCTACTACTTTCTTTTATTACAGGTCGATGAGGTAAGTAATTCCCATACAAAGTTACTTCATTTGGAGGAACTTCCTCAATGATTCCTTCATCAAGCCATTCCTGAAAAACCTTATCATATTTGTCATATAAGTTGAGAGACAAGAGCTTTTCAGTTGTTACTTCAAGCCTTTTCTTGGCGAGGCTGAAGTTGTCAGGTAGGGAAAAACTATCATCAGACCATGGTAAACAAACTTCGTAACGTTTATCCTCATTGATAGTCACTGTTTCTCTAAAGTGTTCTTTAGTTTTTAGATCTTGCTGAAGTTTCGACATTTTCTCCATGGGATCTTTGATTCCAATAACATCTAGTTTCCAGAGGTCAGCAATTTCAGCCTCCTTTACAAACAATGATGTTACAGACATAGCTAAGTTTACCCTCTCTGTGTTTGTTTGTGGGACTTTGCCCATTAATGTCCATCCGAGATGGGTTTCTACTGCAACTAAACCCGATGACAATATTTTTCTTCTGCCTGTCAAAAGTCTACCTATAATATCTGCTCCAATGAGGACTTGTATAGATGCACAAAAGGCGTTTGTATCGGTTAAAACAACACCCAAATCTTTTAACTCATCCAACCAAAGTCCGTCATTTACAGGTAGTACACTTTCACATATAACAGTCTGATCCAATACTTCAAAATTGCAGGAGAAGTTCCCATTTAATTGTTTCAACTTTATTTTATAACAGTTATGTTTATATTCCTTGGTAGAAACACCGCCAAACAAGGAGTGTATAATAGTCTCTTGGCGACTAATGGGATACTTCATCTCTTCTGCAATATTCTTCAAAATGTATGACCTTTGTGAACCAGTATCACACAGCACGCGAACTGTTTTCTCTTTATCACCGGAAAGAAGCTTTGCTTTAAAAGTTTGAAGAAATACCTTTGGCTTTGAACTTAAATTTGACAAGTTCACATCATTTCCGAGAGAATTTTCTTCCTCTTCTTTCTTCTGGCTTGTCTTGTTGAAAGTGTGAAGTTGATCACACATTAAAGGAACATGTTTTTTGCTACAAATCAGACACTTTAAAAATATTCGACATTTTCTAACTGAATGGCCAGGAAGAAGGCATGCGAAACAACAGTTCTTGTTCCTTACTATCTTCTGTTTTTCTTCCAGCGTCAGCTTTTGAGCATTGAAACAATCAGGACTAGCATGCTTGCCATCACAAAATATGCATCTGGTTTTCTTTGTTTCAGGTACCCCAGTGGAAGTCAGTAACATGGATGCAGTTGGAACTTTGCCTCTTTGAGATTCTAAATTATACTTCTTTTTCCTGTGCATCTTCATATCTTCACTTTTTGTTAAACCAAAACCAGACATAGCCAAGGATATCCTCTCTTCTCCTTCTACCTCTCCCTTGAGGAATAACATCAAATTGTCCAAGCGTTGCTTTGGATCTTTTGCAGAACTTGAGGCAGGACTTCTATTCCAAGCTTTTAGAAATTCTTCATCAAAGCATGATTCTACCATAGGATAGAGAATGGAGGCGCATTTATCTGTTGTTACTCCCAATGTTTCGAGAGCTCTTAAATATGATTCAAGCTTATCATAGAGGTATGTTGGCGATAATTTTTGGTTAGATTGAACGGATGTTATTAATTTTAACAACTCCCGTACATAAACTTCCACCAAAATATCTTCTCTTCCAAAACGGGTTTTTAAGCTATCTACAGCTTTTGAATAATTTTCCCCTGTCGGTGGAAAACTTTCCACGACCTCTCTTGCTCTGGAACCGATGACAGTGGCTTGCACTAAGTATTGAAATTTATTTTCAGGAGCAATATGATCATCTTTGTCAATATGTTCAAACTGGCTCCAGAAAGGAAGCCAGTCTTTCAAATCATCGCCAAACTGTCTGAATTGTAATTTAGGCAAAGTGAACTTTTTCTTTGAATTACTAGTTTCTGGAATTTGCTGATAAACCACACTTGCATTTTGAGTTTGTGCTTGAATTCTAGCCAACTCCAATTGATTATTCAATTTCACCTTTTCTAATTCCAATTCATGTTCTTGCTTCTTATTTAATTTTATCAACTCTAATTCATGTTCTTGCTTCTTATTTAGTTTTATCAACTCCAATTCCTGTTCTTGTGTTTTGATTCTTTCAGCTACAGTATTTTCCAAAACTCCTTTAACAAAGTCTGGATCACTTTTGTACTCGCTACTATTTAAAATTATTTCTTTCAACTCGGAGATTCTTGCCGTTGGCGGCACATTTTCGCCAATTTCTTCAGCAACGAATTTTAAATCTTCTTTCTTAAAGGATTTCACAGATAAAAACATCTTGAAAATTTAGACTTAACAATCCTGTCGCGGACGCCAAATGTTAGAGCAAACCAAGATTTCACCGAAATCTTTGCTAAAATATATACTTGAGTTTAACGTTATGAAGGAAAAAATAGTAAAGTTGATTTTTAAAAGAAACGTTATCTCTAGAGTATTTCATCTACTTCTGATCCCCAGGCTCCACAGAAAGCAGTTTCTACAAATAATAGCGCCATTTCTAACAAAAAATCCACCTTTATTCCATCATTTACAAAACGCAACTAACGAACAAGCGAGAGTGATGCCAAGTTCAAAGTTTTAAAATAAAAAATAGCAATACACCACGCGCCTGCATTGCTGCCAATCTTTTGAACCTAACAGGTACTGTTAAGAAAAAAATGTTAGATTTCTTCATTCTTTTGCCACAAACTGCATTTCGTTTGATCTGTTCGCATTATTGTTACTACCCATCTTTAGAATAATAAAAATCATTTTTGGACACGCTGTATGATTAATGTTATAATAAGGAATATTCATCTTATTTTAATTGTAACCACACACATAAGGGGCAATTTTACATCTTTTTTGAGTAATAAATGGTCAAACCCTACCGGAAACCGAAATCAGTTATCAGGACTGTATGTACACTCTTAGACCCCTCCCCCATAAAAAAAAGGACTCACCAAGAAGTTTCCGAATGGGACGAAAAATCAGTAGATATGATGTACATGTACAGAAAAACAAATGATTACAATTTGAGAAAAATTGGATGATTTATTCAAGAGCTTCACAAAGTGAAAAAGTCAATAACGCGTTAATCCACCTCTGGCCCTTATGCAAGCAGTTGTTCGCCTTGGCATTGATTGATAGAGGTTGCGGATGTCCTCCAGAGGGATATCATGGCAAATTCTGACCAATTGACGCATTAGATCGTCAAAATCCCGAGCTGGTTGGAGGGCCCTGCCCATGATGCTCCAAACGTGCTCAATGGGGGAGAGATCCAGCGACCTTGCTGGCCAAGGTAGCATTGGACATGCATGAAGACAAGCAGTAGAAACTCTCGCCGTGTGCGGGCGGGCATTATCTTGCTGAATTGTAAGCCCAGTATGGCGTGATATGAAGGGTAACACAACCAACGGGGCGTAGAATATCGTCGACGTACCGCTGTGCTGTAAGGGTGACTCGAATGACAACCAAAAGCGACCTGCTATGAAATGAAAATGCACCCCAGACCACCACTCCTGGTTTTCGGCCCGTATGGCGGAAGACAGTCAGGTTGGTATTCCAACGCTGTCTGGGGTGTCTCGAGACACGTATTAGCTGGTCATCGGGGCTCAATTCGACGCAGGACTCATCACTGAAGATAATTCTACTCCAGTCAGTGACATTCCATGTTGAATGTGCCCGACACCACTGCAAACGGGCTTGTCGGTGTTCATAGGTCAATGGTAGTCGGCGCAATAGGTGCCGTGAGCTCAGACCTCTTTCTTTGAGCCACCTATGAATGGTCCTTGCGGTCACTGAAGCACCAGTTGCACGTACGATTGATGACAATGATGAATCTGGGTCTGTAAGTGCCGCTCTGCCGGTTGTTCGGTCCTCACTTTCTGTCGTTTCTCTTGAGGCCGACCGCTTCCTTCTTGACGCTGTGTTCGGCCATGGTTCCCCCATTCCTGCCAACGTCGTCTAATAGTGGCATCGCTCCTATCCAAATGTCGAGCGATTGGCTGATTAGACCAACCGGCTTTTTTGAGCCCAACTACACTACCTCTCTCAAATGCTGGCATCTGCGCATATTGTTCTCGCTCCTGTATGCGAGACATAGTTACTGTCTACCTGAGTACACGGAATGTAATTCGCAAACAATTTATGACCTGGAATCGAAATTTCTCCTCTTTAATACCCTGCCAGTTGCACAGTTAAGATGCGCTGCAGCGTCACATGGGCGCCACGTTGGCTGCCAAACTTTAAAATTTTGCCTTTTCCGTCGAAGCCTGTATGCATATCAATTTTTGCCCAATATGCATTACCCCTTCTTGGTGCGTCTTTTTTTTTGTCGTCTAAGAGTGTATATGTAGAATCTGAACGGTAAATCCTTGCTAGTGTGAACTGAATAGTCAATTCTGACTGTATAATTGATATTGGTTGATCCCGACTTTATATGAAAATCAACATACCAGTCTGAGAGTACCTGAATCTGTTATTTTATGAATATTTTCTTAGTTTTATATGCCGATCTAAAAGCTAATATTACCAATATAAATATGTTTATCCCGAAATTGAAAATGCTGAAATAATTTTATATATTTGATTTGAAGCATTGAAAATATATTTCATTGCATTTATTACTGAAAGAATATATTTGAAAATTTGCATTTATGCAAGTGCATTTGATTGAAATTTCTGACACTGTTTTACAAAATTGCATATTTGGCAAAAAGGAAAAAAAGGAAAAGGAAAAATTATACTATGTTTCATGTTAAAAAATAATGAGGAGAATTCATCATAGTTTAAATAGTGAGTGCAGTCAAGACATTGAAGACCTGATATATCAACTGGTGCCCCTGCATAAAGTGCATTTAACTTTAAACAGGGTTTGTATGAAGCGTGCGATGCATACCAGCATCTGCTGATTGTCATCCGTGCGATTTAATTTGAGCATTTACGGTAGATTTCATTTTTATCCGGACCTAAACGTACAACCTCGGGGTATAAAATTGTTTCAAGGAAATTAATACAACGGAAAAGTATCCACTCGACCGTGGTAATTTCAGATGCGAGAGATTCAGGTAATGCCTTGTATCACGCTTCGCGTTTTGAGCGAATAAAGAATTAATTGTGTGTGAGATGAGCTTTTGCATATTTTATTTTGAATGAGGGCTTCTGAGATATCCGTTCCCCATGCCAGGAGAACGAGTTGAGGTGATTGAAAATTACCTGCCGATTAATTATAAAGCTATTTTAATGTGTTGTTCTAATTTTGCTCAATTAAACATTTATAGAAATGGTAGTCCAGGTACAATAACGTTATTTAATTATAAAATTACAAAATAAATGCAAACGGAGTGCTGCTCGTTGTCCGTGTGGTACTGTAGAGGATTTATTTATAAGTTTAGAAACAATATATATATATATATATATATATATATATATATATATATATATATATATATATATATATATATATGTATATATATATATATATATATATATATATATATATATATATATATATATATATATATATATATATATATATATATATATATATATGTATATATATATATATCTTATATATATATTTCTTCTGTCCGTGTGTATGTAACTGAACTCCTCCTAAACGACTGGACTGATTTTAATGAAATTTTGTGTGTGCGATGAAGTTGATTCGAGAATGGTTTAAATTCACAATTTGATCCGATAGAATATGTTTTTTATTTTTAATTAATTAATAAAAAACCAGCAATTTATAAGGGGATGCGTCCGGTAAATGGAAGCTGTTACAGTTTGTGAAATCACCCCTCTAGATAATGGCGTCCACGTTAGGTTTAGTTAGCAAACAGCGAGCGAAAAAATAAAAATAAATAAAATCAAAAATTTTCAAGTCATATATTAAACCAGAATAATAAATGAAAATAATAATCTCTCAAGTCAGATTTTATACTCTAAAATGGATCAGATCCAACGGCATATTGATACTCTCGATACGCGATGGAAAATTCGAATCAACCACGTTAAGTGACACGAGATCTTTTTTAATCGCTACTGCAAGCCTCCTCGCCTATATCTTTGCGTCTATTGAAGAGCTAAAGACTAAGCTTCTATCCTGCTAACTTATTTCTGACTAAAAACTCCTCTGACATGTATAATCACCAGCCCACAACAACTTTCCAATAGCGAATATGTTTCACTTTACCCACAAGAACATCATGTTATCGTGGCGCATTCGGAAGGTCTCCAATTTGATAAGTACCGTGCTCTCGACCCGGGTTCGAATCCAGAGTTGTGTAAATTTTGCTAGACCTGTTATTTCAGCTTTTTTTTTAAGGCCTATTTATTTCAGCTTTTATTTTGTTATTTTTTTAATTATTTAATTATTATTTTATTTTATTTTATTATTTTTTTTATTTTAATTTTTAAAAATTATTATTTTTTAAAATTATTATTTTTATTTATTTTTATTTTTTTCAGCTTTTTTATGACGAAATACCGAATATATCTGAAATCTGAGGAGTTTATTATACATTTATACATTTTTAATTGGGTTTTCATATTATTAATATGTATAACATTTCGTATGCTTTTTTTCTATGTTATTTATACTGTGTTAATATTTAAATTGATTTTGGTTAACAAACATTCTTAAAATCCAGGGCATCGCCGTGAACTTCTGCTAGAATTACAACGTTTGAACAGGACAACGTCTGTCGGGTCCGCTAGTATATATATATATATATATATATATATATATATATATATATATATATATATATATATATATATATATATATATATATATATATAAATAAATAAATAAGGCACCAATCACACCACTGTAGTTGGTTATATAATGTTTGCCTGTTTACGTATGCCCCAGCATTGCTATGCTGCTGGGATTAAAAAGTGAAGTGCAGAGACTGGGAGAATCATTGCCGAAAGAATGTACGAGGAAAATGGCGAGAAGTTGAGGAAAGTGGCGAAAGTATGGCAATGGTTGAGCTAAGGTTTTTCTTTAAAGTCTGAAGAATAAATAAGTAAATTTGAATTAACGTATCATTCCTCCCATCCTCCAGTCACGACTGCATAATGAAGATTTTCATTGAATATAGATTAATTCTGTTAGATTCCAGTTAAAATTTTAAACACATTTGTGTTGTTTATACATGAAGAATATAAATCAACTATTCCTCTCATTAGTGAATTATTATTTTGAAAAGTAATTTGACCGATCTCAGCAATGAATGTAATTAATTGATGATTAACGACAGGCTTGGTTGATTTTTTATCTTTCAAAGTATTGAAAGATTTTGCGTCCCTCGTCGTGCATCAGACAAACATAGAGCCATGTTTTTTTGAATATAACTTTTTTTTCTTTCTCGTGAGTTAGAGATTTCTTTTTTTTCTGGCCGCAAATAGCAACATTGAAATTTGAATAAACTTTACGAACTATCGCGATTGTGCACCATTTTTGCGGTACTGAATACAGAAAAAGAAAAAGAGTTATTTTTAGCATGCAGATAGTATAAAAGTGATTCTTAAAAAAATTTCTTGGCGCTACAGATGGCTCTGAGTAGTGTCAGTTAAAAAAAATCAACCTGTATATATATATATATATATATATATATATATATATATATATATATATATATATATATACACTCAAGAGCCAAAACATTATGACCACCTGTCAATAACGAGTTGGCCCACCTTTGGCGCGCAACACAGCTTCAACCCGCCTTGGCATGGATGCCACAAGTCCTTGGTAGATGGCCGGAGACAGATTGTACCAGATGTTTAAGCAACGGTCACGCAAAACCGAGATATTGCGAATTGGTGGTCTTTGAACTCTGAGCTGCCGTCCCATGAGATCCCAAATGTGTTCTATCGGATTGAGATCCGGTGAGTTAGGCGGCCAAGACATTAACTGGAATTCAGCATCATGTTCCTGGAACCACTCCAACACAATTTTAGCGTTGTGACACGGGGCATTGTCCTGTTGGAACATTCCATTTCCAGCTGGAAAAACAGAGGCCATGTAAGGGTGCAACTGGTCCGCAATGATGTTCAGATACCCTGTAGCATTCATGGTCTGCTCTACCACAACCACGGGTCCCAGAGACGCCCAAGAGAACGTCCCCCAAAGCATAATACCGCCACCACCGGCCTGTGTATGACCTACTGTACATTGAGGGAGCAACAGTTCGCCTGGAAGACGGCGTATCCTGACACGGCCATCGGCGTGATGAATGACAAACCGTGATTCATCTGACCAGGCAACTCTCTCCCACTGATCCATGGACCAGTCGCGATGTTCCCGGGCCCAGCGCAGGCGCAGTTGGCGATGACGCTTGGTCAGCAAAGGCACACGAGTGGGACGCTTGCTGCGTAGCCCCATATCCAACAGTGTCCGCTGAACAGTGTGCTGCGATACTATTCTACTTGGCCCTGCATTGCATTGGGCTGTCAGCTGAGCCACTGTCTGGCTCCGGTTTTGCTTCACCATGCGAGACAGTCTCCGACGACCTTTTTCTTTGATAGCGTGTGGACGTCCAACACCATGTCGTCTACTGCTGGTTTCACCGTCATTCATCCACTTTGCATAAGTACTAACAACTGTAGGTCGCGAACAACCCACGAGTCGTACAGTTTCGGAAATACTTGTTCCGAGCCTTCGAGCCATTACAATCTTCCCTCTATCAAAGTCGCTTAGATCCGCAGCCTTTTCCATCACACACAGAAGTAAGTGAAAGAATGATTCTTCAGACTCTCCAGCAGCAGTTAAATACCACTTCCGCCTGATCACGTGCCTTCCAGGTCATCCAGGCGAATTCATTGCAAAATGTAGGGGTGGTCATAATGTTTTGGCTCTTGAGTGTATATATATATAATAAAAAGGAGAATTAAAGCAGACAACGTTTCTTTCAAATTTTGAACGTGTACAGTCTTTTAACTTTATGGATAATACAGGTAATAACAAACAAGAGAATTACATAACCGGAATTAGAAGAGCCTTTTTAACCATGTACATTTCTCATTACCAAGGAATAATAGAAAAGAAATGGTCCATATGATGGTCTTAATACGAACATAAAATATATTATGATCGGTATATTTTAATGCTTATTTCGTTAAATCTTTCTCTGATACGCCATTATGGTTCCGTTTAAAAAAAATGTAAATTTGGTTTAAATCCATAAAACGGAAATATGTGGAAATACACATCGAAGTATTGAACTATATTAAATTCTTCTATTACTTTATTAATATTCCTTTACAATAGATATTTTTTGACAGATTGGAAATTTAATAAAGTTCATTTTGTGTTGAGTTCAATAAACGTTTATTATTATTTTATGTGTATTGCGTATGAAGAAAACATTTAATTTATTGCTTATAAATATCCAATAAAGAGAATGGCTTTCTAAATTCAATAAATATTTAATATTTGTTTATGAACTTGTAGGGGCGCACCCCACGCTATTGAGATTGAGATAATTTTTGGCAAGCTTTTGTAAGGTATACATAAGATTTGATTCACAAGAATCGAACTTTTGAGTGAATGAATTAAAGAAGCTGCTTGAGATATGCTAATTTCGGCATACGCGCTTGGTATAAATACCAAGCAGCTTGATTAATACAGGGGGTGAAAAAAGTTTTTTTAAGGTTGATAGATAAGCGAGAGAGAGCTACGAGGTAAGCAGTTCCAGATGTTAACCGGCGCTTGTGTTTAGCAGGCCCAAAGTTTAAGTGGCAGAACTGCTGGTTTGACTCTCTGCTGGTTTGTGAGTATTTGCTAAGTGTATTTCTATTGAATGTTAATATATATATTCCGTACAAGTAGTACGTATGCTTATTGCTGTAAAAGCAAATTCTATATGTGCAACGAATTCAATAAACATTGTTTCATGTATAAACTGTGTTTGTATCAAATTCATTTAGAGTGCCACTTCAAATTATATACACCCAAGTCTGAGTAGAAGTGAGCTATTTTCTCTATACTTTTTGAGCCTGTTAGTAAGAGGATTAATTGTCCTTTGTAAGGAATTTGTGATTTTGTGTCTTATTTGTTTAGTTTACTCTTAATTGACCCAGGTCCTGGGGGTCTACTTTTTGGTAGACCGCTAACGCCGGAGGAGCGTGGGGTAAAGTAGATAAAGTGAACAGCTTGCGACTGCGCTATGGATAGTGGAAGAGCCAGTATGCAAGAAGTGAGAGTCTTGACTGAAGACTTAGTTGAGTTGAAATATAGACGCCTAGTTAGTGCCATCAGCACGTCAAAATTGACAGTGGAGTTGAAGCGAGAGATCAATAAGGATTTGGATGAACCTATGGACTCGATTAATGAACAACAAAACATTATTCGTTATTTAAGAAGGCAACTTGACTTGTAAAAAATTCAGGAAGTTAAGAGTTTCACTGAAGTTGTCAAAAAGAAGCCTCTAGGAAAGAGAAAGTCCTCTAAGAAAGAGAGGAAAGATGAGGTGCATTAAATTGAGATAATCCCCTTGGGGGAACAGGAGTCTGAGGTAACCAAGAATGACGTAAAAAACAGGATAAAGCTCGAGGTTCTGGGCTTAGGTGTAGAGAAATTTAGGAAAATTGGCAAAGGAGGTATTCTAATTAGAACTTGATTAAAGGAGGATTTAGATGCTCTGGTAGAGGAGTTTGGGAAAAATGAGGAATTAAAAATAGCTTATGAGATTCAAACACCAAAAAAAAAAACGAGATCCTCGAATTATAGTATTCGATATGCAAGAGCAGTATGAAAAGGAAGAACTGCTGGAGTTGATAAAGAAACAGAATGATGTGATTAAGATTGTTGAGGTGGTTACCTCTTTCAAGTCCAAAATGGGCAGTAACTGGATTTTGCGTGTGAAGGGAGACATGTATAAAGATATGAATAGTATCAAGAAAATTAAAATAGGCTGGATGTGTTATAAATGGAAGATATATAGCAAACCAACAATTTGCTACAATTGTTGTTAATATGGACACATAGGGAAACACTGTAACAACATGAAGGTTTTCAAGAACTGCTCAGAAAAGTAGCATGCCAAGAGCCATGAAAAAGAGGTCGAGTATATGGCAATTGTGATTAGTTCCAAAAAAGAACTGGTAAGAAAATAGATACGCCTCATCTTCCCACGGACAGTTGTTACAGTAGATATCAACTCGAAATAGAACGCATCATAGAGAGAACTGATTATGTACTAAGTTCCACTTATTCTGAGGTTGAAAGACGATTAAGGATTCAGAAGCTGATTGAAGAAGAAGACGCCCTCTTTTATAAATCGCTGGATTATTGATTATTTTCTTTTAATGTGATATTTATTGAGCGTATGTTGTTTTCTGTACGGGTTGTACAGTTACATAGTTGTTGATTGTTTTGTTTAATTTTGAATTTGATGTTATACGAATTCTACAGCCTTGTAAACATAAAGGTTTCGAGTTACTTTTGTTTGTTTTTAGTTCTGTACGAAATGTTCGCGTACTTATTGTCTTTCATATGCTTATCAATTGTTTTCCTGCTCGAGTGGAGCAGGATTTTATATATTGTAAACAGTTTTGTAATCTTGTTAATTAAATAAAGCAGCTTTCCCGTTTGGAATGGGGGGAGATACTTTGCATTGTGGTGGCTGCAAGCTTAGATGAAATTGATAGGATATTTAAATATAGTTATTGGCTCCTGGATGTTCTGATTTGTATGCTGGAAGTGAGCGTTATCAAGTGGCATTCTGGCTGCACAATTGGAAGTAGTGAAGAGCCCCGTGGACGCGGGGCTGAGGGCTGGGCCGGGTGTCC
>OU015503.1:64505954-64508454 GCA_907164885.2 Dolomedes plantarius | reverse complement strand
TGGATACACGACGTCTCAAACTCAATCAAATAACATTAGCTCAATATCTTATCTCTACTTGCTTAACGTTTCCACGAAACATTACTATGATAATTCTTTATCTAACAACTTTGGATATTTCTGTAAGTCTTTTATTCTTCTTCTTTTAGACATCTGTACTTTAAAAATCTGGCCAAAAAATATGTTATAGGTGTCAGTTATAAGTAAGTTTCTAATAGGGCTTGAGGTGACCTTGTGGTAACGTGTTGGCTTGAGATGCTGAAGGTGCTCGGATCAAATCTCGGCGCACGCCATTAAATACCTCCGTGTCTAGGCCGGATATGGGCGCGTTAAATCCGTAGACCGAAAAGTCCAACTACGAAGGTCAGAGAGGGTGGGAGAGGGTACGATCCCTCAAAATGTTGCACCTGTTTGTGTTCGGTCAAAATTGAGGTGGCAACTAGCTAAGACGGACTTGAGGTGCTATTCAAACCGGAACGGCACACTTCATCTCGTAGCCGATATGGACTTGGTCTGGACTTACGTTCCAACCATGGGGGGCATAAGAAACAACAGCAACAAGTTTATAATAACATAATTAAAGGCAAAAGAAAATTTAAAAAAACCCATAAATTTTGAAAAGTTGCTTTTGTTTTGAATTTTACCATTATTAAACCATTGAAACATTAATCCTTTATATAATTACAATAAGGCAAATTATTTAATGAAATCCTTTACAAATTGCAGGTGGATGGATGTGAGGGAGCTGGAATCCATTGCAACCTATTCTGTCTTTGCTTCTCTCGGAGGTGCTATCGTTCATCCTTTGATGGTGAAAAGATGGTATTTCGAGAAGCCCTTAGTCAAAATTATTTTGTTGGCCGATTGGTTTCCTAGTGTGGTCATTATATCTGACTGTAAATCAGCTATTAATGATATTGAAAACCTATCAAGACAACATCTGAAAGGGATGATTGTCAATAACTAATAAAAACACTCAGTTCTCAAGGCAAAATAGTTGTACTGCCGTGGATACCGTCTCACTGCGATATCCTAGGAAATGAAAAGGCTGACCACCTACCCAAGAGGGGTACTCACATCTTGTAGACTCCCAGTAATCCTATTTCATACAAGTGCCGCCAGCATGGCATAATGGTAGGCGAGGTGGGCTTGGACTGAAATCCTGAGTAAGGTTTGGACTTTCCGTGATGTCTCCTCATAGGGAGCAATGTTGGCTCACCTTACTGTTGCTCCCAGAAAAGAAGTAGTCAACACTTTCCGCTATATATTGTACGAATGTCTCACGACAATTGCTTCCGCGTTAGAAAAGAAAATTCTTACAATTTAGCAGATGAAAACCAAAGATTTCCTGGAAAGATTGCACGGCAGAACAAAACCTAGTTGATGGAAGAATTCCTTCTAGTCACTACCGGACTGTTCGAGAATGAAGGCAATTGCTGCTTTCAAACTCTCCACGCGACACGACTGCGTTGCTACATCCTAGCATAGATTTATCATGAGGTGAAACTCTCTTTACTCGCTTTACAGTACGAACTCAGCCATGGACTCTGATCACCTGCTAGCCTGCGTTCCTGTGTAGCGGTCCTTAATTTTTGAGCGGTACTGGGAGGCAAGATTCCTCATGTAGGATATTCAATGATTTCTGTGTTTGTGCCCTTCCGTGCTTTGGGGTATGCTTTTTTCTTTAATGAGTGAAAAATATATCCGAGTAATTTTTTTTTTGCATTACGGAGTACAAAATATCTTTCAACCCAAGTTGACAATTATTGAAATCCTTTTCTCCATAGATTAACATTGAACTGAGCGAATCAAATAGGGCAACAATATGTAGGGTTCGCGTGTTGCTCAGATGCAAATTTCTGGTAGCTGCGCAGTGCAGGCCAGTCGAAGTGAGTTCGGAGCAGGTGTCTGGTCTATTTAAGTGACACACGCTGAGTTGGCAAGAGCCCAAGAAGGGAGTGGAGATTTGTACGGTAGTACGTTACGCTATTAGTGGGGATACGGAGAGGCGAGAAAAGTTAGATTGAAGGTGATAGCGGTATTTAACTGATAGAGCACGTATTAGCATTTAGCCTAGGTGGCTGCACGATTTCGATAGTTATTTCAGAGCCCGATGGTTACGGGTATTGTTAGTGAACGTATATTCTGCCTGAAAGGGTTCATTACTACTTTAAAGTTCAGTTTCTTAGTACCGCAAGTTGCGGTACTGTTGTGTTATTATTTGAACCCCAAGTCGGTCTATGTTAGTCTACCTCTACGTAGAATAAAAAAAGAATTATTTATGTTTATTCCTCTTACTTTATAGTGTGCCTGGACCTTTAGAGGATTTCAGGGTAAATAAAAGAAAGAGAACCACATAAATATAGTAGCCATAAAAGCCTGAACTCTAATTGTCCACAATCTTCTCCTAGCTAAATCCGGCCTTATCAAAGAAAAAAAAATTCACTTACGCTATTGTTTGTATGTAACTAGACATTAAAATGCTATATTAAAAACAAAA
>OU015503.1:64444752-64505454 GCA_907164885.2 Dolomedes plantarius | reverse complement strand
CTAGTTATAAATCTAACGAAACAGTACGGACATCAGAAGTATATTCCGTTGTTTGTTAGCTGGGTTAGACTGTTAAAATATTTCGTCTAAGTGGGGGAATGGCTAGAGCTTGAATACGCGTAACCACCTCAGCCGATGCTTGATACGAATGATACCAGTAGAGAAACATATAAATATATATACATATACACACACACACACACACACACACACACACATCGATCGATCGATCGATCACACTCGATCGATCGTTTTCGGATCCATCGTTTTTCCGTATGTACCGTTCATTTTATCCAGTCCCAACGATCATATTGCTTTGTTATGTTTCCGCATCTATCGTTTTCCCGCATTTATCGTTCATTACATTCGGTCCCTTAAAAAACGATAGATCGAGATTCCACTGTATATATATATATATATATATATATATATATATATATATATATACATACACAGTGGTACCTTGGCTTACGAGTTTAATTCGTTCCATCACGGAGCTCATAACTCGAAATACTCGTATCTCGAATCAATTTTCCCCATTGAAATGAATGAAAATACCATTAATTCGTTCCGGGCTCCCCCGAGACACAAAAAGTTTTGGTTACATGTTTTTAATTAAGAAAAATGTGCTTATAAATGACTAACGTTGTATAAAAACGCAATACAATAGAAAGTACTGCAATAAACTTGTTTTATTAAGTGTAATGTACAGCATTTACCTTGGAGATTAGACTTGAAGATGCTGACGACAGAGGAGAAGAAAAGCTGAACTGAAAAATTAAACCTTATTCGTTGATATTTGATCTTTTCGTCACATTTTCCTCGCTTTCGTTTTTATTACGAGCTACCCTCTTAACGTGAGACACGGAAGCGAGGAGGGAATTTAAGCTATCTCTCTGTGAGAGAGGTTGGAGGCTATTCGGTTTCAGAGGGCGACTCAAGTGTGGGCAGAGCAAGCTGCCCCGGGTGATAATTGTTGAGTGTTAATCTCTCGGTTTAAGACAGATAGTAGTCTTAGAATAATATGTATACAACTGTATAACAATTGCACATAAAGGTTGTAAATATTATATACACTGGTTATCAAAAATTAAGGAAAAGTCACAAAAATAGCGATTACTCAAAAAGTTATGCGTAGAATTTAATGAAACTTATAAACATTATACAACACATAGGTAGGTATAAAATTGCATAAAAAGAAATCGCCAGACAATTATGGTGTTATAGAAACTAGCATATGTATACAATGAACAAATCAGATGTGTCAGTTTGGTATAGGAAAAGTACCTTTAAGGGGACTCGGTACCAAAAAATTTTTTTTCTTAAATAATGCCTATATTAAAATTCTGAAATCATATTTAAGTAAGTCTGAATGATACAAAATAATAAAACATTTCAAATTGTTAAAATTTTTATAATTTTTTATAAAAATTTGAATTTTTTTAAAAAAATTCAATAATTTTCAAATTCCTACTTCTTTTTTAATTTTTATATTTGGAACTAGATTTTTTTACCACTTGTTCATCATACCTAACTACATAAAACTTCTGAGCAGATTTTAAATAAAATAAGTAGATCAGGGTAAGAAAAAATAAAATGTGGTTGCATATGGAAAAAACGATAAAAAATAGTACTTTTTTAGATTTATAAATTTTTTTAAAAAGTTTTTTCATAGATATCAAAAAACCACTCAGACGTTTTGATACAGTAAGTATCAAGATTAATCAAAAAAAAAATTAGACCATTTGCATTAGAATTGTAGAAGCCTTAGCATTTCGAAGATGAAGAGAATTTGAAAAATCACAAACTGAGAAAAATGAGTTTAAAGATTTCATTTATAGAAAAACCATATTAAATATAATCTTACTTCATGAAAACTTTTTTGCCAACAATAATAGGATATATTATTTGTTTTCACAACAAAAAATAAAAGCTAGAAACCTTAATTTAAAAAATTGAGATGCATATATAAGCTGTTATCCACTCGTTTACTGCAGTAAAATTATCTTGAAATAGACAAATGCTGTAAATATACAAAAATTAAGGCATAATATATACTACTTACTTGTTATATATTTATAATAAGATGCACTACTGTCATAAATCCTAAATAATAATAAACATAAACTATTAATAGCTTAAGATATGAATTTTGAAACCACCAAATTTTAATATTTCAATTTCTAAATTTAATGAACAAGGGTCAATTACTTTCCAATAGATTTAAAAGTAGCCAGCACTATAAGTAATTCCTTCTCTCTTTTTTTCTACAATTTCTCTTTTAGCTTTTGCATTTTTTACAATTTTTCTTACATATTGATATTTAGATGTAGCTCGTCTTTCTCGAAAAGATTTGTTTTCGCATATCTAACATTTTTGCAAGTCTTTATGTATGGCACCCTGACTTTATTCCTAGTATTTTATGAACTCCTTTTAATGTAAAACTCACACCTTTTTTATATATTCGCAAATTGCTTGTCTAACAGAATGATCTACACATTTTTTATACACAAATATGTCTTTGGTACACCTAGACCAAATCATATTATGCAAACTTTCATTTGCATTTTGCGTTTTGTAACTAATGCACTTTTCTAAAAGTTCATTTGATGCTAGTCGTTGGTAAATAGGAAGTATCTTTGGTAAAAATTCTTCTTTAATCGGTGTTCCAACATTTAACTTATGATTTCCTGGTTTTACACCTTTCGAAACTGCAGACTGATAGAAACACCATGAATCAGCCCCACTTGGACATTTGTGGTGCTGTGGTTTTTGGTCAGTTGAAATACTGTGGAACAATGTAGCATATATTGCAGTTTTCATATTATTTACATCACCCTTGTTCTGTAAAATTGCTCTTTGATAGTATTTTGTGAGCTTTTTTATTGTCGTTTCCTTAAGACTACCATGCCCTTTGCCTCCTAAATTGACACCACGAACACGCCAATCTTTAACAGCATTTCGCAAAGCTGTCCCTAATCTCTTACTTACGTGATTTACACATTCTTCCTTTTTAATTTCTACAGAAATATCACAAACAGGAAACAGAAATATCACAAATAGCTGAAGTTTTTGAACCTGATCTATAAGCTTCTTTTACTTCCTTATGAACTGGTTCGAACATATTTTTTGATAAAGTACAAGTTGCAGAGTTAAGCTTTTCAACACACCTCATATAAGTTCGTGAAGAAAATGGGGCCATATTCATTGACATACAAAATTTTTCAATAACAGTATATCCTTTCCCAATATTAGAAAAGGCACTGTCAACTTGAATATTTAAATTAGAACATTCTTGTTTCCTTTTAGTGTCTGATAATACATTGGTGCACTCTAAACAAACAAGTTTTAAATTTCTGTAAAAACCAACTGCACTGCTACAGTCTAATTTGAGAGATATGTTTCCACAATCTACACATTTCACATTAGAAAACAAATTTCACAGTTCAGCAGTATTTACAAAAATATATTCACCATTAATATTTTCTGTTTCTATTTGATTACAAGATTGAAAATTCTGCAATCGAGCACAACTGTTTGATAACATGCTTGTGTTCATGCAACGTGATTCTGCACTGCTATCACTTATTATGTTACCTTCGGTTTTTTTCCATCTTTTATTATTATTTTCTGTTGCAAGAACAGATTTTCTTTTCCTTCTAGGCATGATTTCAGAAGAACACACAAAATAAATAAAAATGAACGAAGCTTCCACTTCTCTAAACGAACTCGAATTATAAAACGCAATCCATGAAAAAAAAACAGTGTTCAGCACTCGTAAATGTAAACAAGTTGGCGCTACGGTTGTGGATAATCTAACTTTGAAAGCAGCATCGATATAGAAATAATTATTTTTACAATAAACCAGGGAGACGATCAGATCTCAGCTGTAAACATTGAAGCAGCTGGGATTTAAAGGGACATTTAAAGGGAAAATGAAAGATATGGGTTACGAAAATTAACCATAACTCCTTAAATATTTATCAGAATGACACGAAATTTGGGTGGAATCTTCTAGACATGTGAAGGAATAATTTAGAATAAAAATATGAAATTCGTCAATTTGGTCATTTTTCGACAAAATGAGATGTACCGAGTCCCCTTAATATGGCGTATGATCCCCCGAGAATCAATACAGTACATACAGCGATGTGTGATGCTGTCAGTTATGCGGTCAATGAGTTCGGTAGGAAGTGAGAGCCATTGCTCTTGCAAAGAAGTTGAAAGCGTGGCTAGTGTCCTAGGAGGAGTATTGAGAGCAGCTATACGTCGTCCTAAAGTGTCCCAAATATGCTCGATAGGATTCAGGTCCGGTGATCTAGCTGGCCACTCCATGCGCTTAATTATTTCCTGCTCAGGATAAGCATAGAAGATGCGAGCTCTGTGCGGTCTCGCGTTATCGTCCTGTAGCACGAAAGCATTACCAATTGCCCTGGCATAAGGGCACACATAAGCATCAAGGATGTCACCTGTATATGTGTGAGTATTCACATTTCCACGGGGAAAGACATGGAGGTCTGTGTGTCCACACAAAGAGATACCACCTCAAACACAGACACTGCCTGATCCGTATGCATCTCTTTCACGGATGTGTGAGGGATTAAAACGAGTTCTAGGTTATCTCCAAAAAAAATCGCTTACTATCGCTTTGGAGGCTAAACCTGGACTCATCCATAAAGAGAACAGCCAACTGCAAACGTTCCCGCCTATGGTGTGACGTGATCGGGACGCAAATGGCTGGTCGCCTTACAAAAAGTCACCTTACCACTTTCGTGAAGCCTTCAACGCACGGTTGACGTTGATACCAACCTTCCGGAGCTTGCAGTGAGGGAGGATCTGAGTTCAAACAAAGTTGCGGTTCTATTCCTTCGTGCGCATAATGACAAATATCAGTCATCGGCATTGGTTGTAGCGTATAGACGTCCTTGGTTGAACCTCCTGGATGACGAATCCCTGGTCAGAAATTGTTGCGAAAGTCTATGAACCGCAGACGGACTCACATTTAGCCATCTGGCCAATTCTGTCTGACTTTGTTCTGCCTCTAGTCTCCCAATAGCTCGCCATCTCAGTTCTCCGGTCAAATGATGCCTGGAAATCATTGTTGCAATTTGGCTATGAAAGATGTCTAATCTCAGCCTCGAAGCAACAATTGCCGCCTTGTTTTGAGACATGCACATTTATGCTCCTCGCAAATGACGTATTCCGACTTCAGCGCCACTATTTTGCATAATGTAGTATTGTTCAGCACCTTTTACTTAACAACATATTCAAATTTTAAACGGATTGGCCTAGTTTTGAACGTTTTATCCCTCTTTTTTGTGATTTTTCCTTACTTTTCGATAACTAGTGTATATAACATAATGCCTGGTATATATATATATATATATATATATATATATATATATATATATATATAACATGGTGCCTGGTATTTCCAATAGGAGACTAATCTTCATACTTAATTAATACATAATGCATTCACTTGATACCATTTTAACCACATCGTTAGTTTTTTTCCCGTGCAGTTTCATTTATTTAAAGACATCATAAACGTTTCCCGATGGTATTAACGCATTACTGTGAAGCATTTTCTCCCCTTTATGGATTATTTATAAACGCAAAAGGAGAAGAGAATTATATAAAAGACTTTAAAACTTGGGCTATTCAATTTTCTCGGACAAGAAAGATTAAGATAATGAAATGAACATAAACTGCCGTTGAATGCTACTCGTTTAGCAGTTAATTTCATTATTTCAGGGGTGTTTATACATCGGATATTAATGAAGTGAAACAGATGTGGCGGTTAAACCCGTGCCCGCTCTTTTGGGCGCTAATGAAGATTATAAATCTTTGGAAATGGGTAGAGTTTATTTGGTCAGAGGAGATGAAATTGTTGCTAAACGAGAAATACAATGCATTTATCTGCTTTAAAGAACGTATATATATATATATATATATATATATATATATATATATATATATATATATATATATATATATATATATATATATATATAATATTAAAAAACTAGTAATTTCTTAATTCAACACTCTTAACATTTAAAAAAGTATTAATTCTTCAATTTAGTATTCAAAATTACATACCCCTTTTTAATCTCTAAAGTTATTTAATTCCCTTTGGGCATTCGTGGTAAATTCCGAAAAATAATTCCAAATTCCAATATGGTCGTCCCAGTAAAACTTATGTAAAAATCCCATTGTTACAATCACCCCAGACAATATCATTAAAGATGGCTGTCTTTTTTACGAAAAGAGACGCAGCGCGGCGTACTAAAAATTTAAATCAGTTCTGCACCTCAACAACAACTATAAACCAATCAACTATTAAGACACGCCCTTTTGTCACGTGATGGATTGAAGTTTATATAAGTTCTGACGTCCAAAATTAGGGCGCACTCCTGTAATTCCCCTTGCCGCATTCATCCCGACGGAGCGGTCGGCGAATTTAATAAACATGTAGTTCGAGAAAGTTGTGTTATGATTTGTGTGTCCGAGGGTTGAGATGATGCGGGAATGGATTTAGACATTTGTGATGCACGGCCGGGTGATAAGTCATCCATTTTACCCTCAATTAGATGAAGCAAGAAGAATCATAATCAAAACTATGCCACTCGGCCCTTCATACCGTGTCATTACACAGACACACACACACACACACACACACACACACACACACACACACACACACACACACACACACATATTATATATATATATATATATATATATATATATATATATATATATATATATACATATATATATACAGGGTGACTTTTATTTAACTGACACTACTCAAAGCTATCTGTAGCGGGATCTATCATCCGGAATTCCATCAAAATTGATAGAGGAACGAAAGACGACATCGAAAAAGTTTCCGAGAAAAATAAGAAGGTTCCAAAAGTTACCGATAGGGGAAGATCTGGCACTGTCGTTGTCGGTGTATCCGAGAATTTTCATAAAACTCAAGTAAAACATCAAAATGCTGCTCACTACGTAGTCGACAGTAGCGTCAGTATTTCCGTCTATAAAGTTCGATGCGGAATAAATTTCGCCCTCGCTTTTCAGGAAAAAGGTTCATCAGTCGCTTTTTTTCCACTTGCATGGGCAGCTTCCTCCCCGGACCTAACCCATGTGTCTTCTTTTTCCGGGGATATAAAGTCCAAGGTGTATCTTTTTGGAGTCTCCAACTTGGGGGCCCTAAAGGACAACATATCCCGGACTTTGATTAACATTCCTGGTGACATGTTACGCTTGGCCGTTGAGAACGTAGTGTTCACGATGCAATGTGTCGTCCACCAGGACGGTGGTCACATTGAAGGATGGAGAAGTGAATTTGCTGCATAAAGCGGTATTGCAGTGAAATTTCTTTGCTATTCATTTGTCTGCTTATTAAAACTTTTCGACATTTATCCCTTATCTTTATATCACGACATACTGACGCTGCTGTTGACTACGTAGTCGTGAATTTGCATTTTGATGTTTTACTTGCGTTAAGTGGAAATTCTCGTGTGCGCCGAGAATAACACCGCCATATCTTCCCCTATCGGCGACTTTTGGAAATATTTTTTTCTGCGGAAATAATTTCCCATGTCGTCCATATGGGACATGGTCCATATCCACCTATCAATTTTTGTGGAATTCCGGTCGATAGTTCGCGCTACAGATGGCTCTGAGCAGAGTCAATTTAACACTAGAGGGACGGAAATTTTTTCTTGCTAAAAAGACCGAATGCCGTAATTTTGATGGTTAAAAATAAAATCAAAAGTTTAAAATAAAGAATGTTTTAAAAAAAAATGGTTAAATACTTTAAATTTTAAACTATTTCATACCAATATATAATAAATTAGTATATATTTAGATATATTTTTATGGAGGTATGCCGAGTTGACAACCTGGTATGGTTTATCCGTAAAAAATATATGCATGGATTGGGCAGTTCTTATTTTTCAATACCAATATTTCCGAAGCGTAAATATTTCTGTTATTTGCAAATATATTATTTGGGAATATAGATGAAAAGCAACTAACATTTTTCCCGCTATTATTTTAAAGATTTGTGCCTGTTTTCTACATTGCCGTCAAATTGACGGATTTCAGTCTTAGTAGGTATTCATCACATTTTCTCAACCACTTTACGATCGAATATAATTTTGTAAATGTGTGTCCATATTTCGCGTAAAATTAGAAAAAGTTATAAAATTTCAGAATCCTGAGGACATAACTGCAAACATAGCGCTTAATATGTCCGAAACCGTCAAAATGACAGCAGCCGTCTTTCTAGTGTTAATAAAAATCACCCTATATATATATATATATATATATATATACAAAGGTCGTTCGCACTTTATGGAAACGATTTTCATAGTTAAGTTTTATGTATACATGCCGTATTTTTTGCTGCGATTTGCTTCTATCTGATAGCCATGGTTCTTGATAATAGCTCTAGCTCGAATATTCCACTTAAGTAAACTTTTTCTTAGCACTGTCATGTCAATTTTACCCCATTCCTCTTGGACCATTTTCCAAAGTCCGTTTAGTGTTCTGTCTTCATATATATATATATATATATATATATATATATATATATATATATATATATATATATGGGAATTGTTGTTGGAGAAAAGTTTTCACCCTCCCTGCCTGTCCAATGTCAAATCCCATGTAGGAGGAAGCACGATGTCACAGCTTCAGCGGACGCCCTTCAGTGCAGTCACGGTCGCCTTGACGTAGATAAATAAACCTACAAGAGTTAACACACCATCTGCTGCTACGGTAAATCCAATCGGTGAAATGTAGTTCCCAGTATGCACAACTGAAATCACGAACACCTCTTTCGATGACCCCGTATATATGTGCGTGTGTGTATATCACAGAGAGTGATACATTTATTATTAAACTGAAGCCACACATCCATATCTAATAAACTATATATATATATATATATACGTGTATATTACGTATTTCCCGTCATTTTCTACAGGAGATTATCGAAGCTTCAAACTTAATTAACACATAAGCCATTCCCTTAATACCATTTCAATTACGTCGTTATTTCTTTTACTCGTGCAGGTTAATTTATTTAAAGACTCCATAAATGTTTCTCGACAGCATTAACACATTCCGGTATTGCGTTTCTTTGCGGTTATCGTGCAAAATTTCTCCCATACTTTGTCTATCATGCTTCATGGAAAACGCAAGACAGAGGCAGTAGTAAACAGGGGCAATCCATATTAATGGAAACTAATGTGTCGATTTTAAAGAAATTAGATTGTGGTGTAAAAAATGGTGAACATGACACGCAAGTATAACAGGAATAGTTCAACAATCGGTACAATATATAAGCACAATTTCCGTATTATGGAACATGTAAAAAGTGTCCTGCCTATTCAGTTAATAATGATAAGCAAGAAAAGGGGGAAGCTGATAGAAGAAATGGAAAAAAAATTCTGGGTGTCTACATTGAACACCGGTACGTGTTCTATACGCACTATCATTAAAATCTTTAGGTTTCATGCATCATTCGCATTGATAAAGTAACCGATACAATACAATAATATATACTATACAGAAGGCCGTTCGCACTTTATGAAAACGATTTTGTAATTCATTTTTGTCGTTTGAATTTCGAATTAAAAATTTGATAAACTTCAGAAAAATCATTTAGTTTTGACTGGAATGTAAAATGAAAGTTTTATTTTGCAAATGTCTCCTAAAATTGATTGATGGCTTAAAGGTTACTTAACTGCGCTTTCCTAGGAGAAATATACGTAGCAGCAAATTACAAAGCGGTGTAAAAATTGCGGTTATAGCATTTCAGAAAAAGATATTTATAATATATTGAATTCGAAAGGAAAAAAACCAAACGTCTAACTGAAAGTTAAAATGAAAACATGAACGCGACACCTCATCTTAAGACTGTTCGAACGTAGGTAAATATCAATAAAAAGAAGTCTCTGAGCGTAAAAGAAAATTCTCCGACTCAAAGATCCATTGCATCAAAACTAGGAATGTCTTCTGTGACTGTAATTAAAGTCATCCATAAAGATTTGCATTTAAAAAAGATGTTCAAACCTTTCAATTTCCAGAACCGAAATTACCATCGCGACTATGATCAACAATGTAGAAAACGGGAGACTAGTTCAAGAACACGGGACAGCTCCATTAAGGGTGAAAGGGGGATATTGAAAGCTTTTCTAATGAAGTGGACAGTGGGGGGGGGGGGGGGGGGTTGGATAAAGGTTGCACTTCCTGGATGAAATGCAGCGATTTTACTGTTCTCCGTGGGTTAGGCGACTGGTAAAACTAGTTAAAGGTCATTTGTCACCATAAAATGTGTTAAAAGAAAGAATAAGTTTGAAATGATGATTGAACCGATTTTAATGAAATTTGATATGTACATACATTGATAGAATACAAAAGAAATAACCGTTCAATAATTGTAATACACACGCATGATCGTGCCTAACACCCGTTGGAGTCGAAAGGTATGAAACAGCGATTGCAGAATAAACAAAAAAATGGGTTAATAGATGGTGTTATTTTGCAGCAATCGGTTAATTTCAAATTGTAACAGTAAAAATGAGTAACCACCAACGTTTAGATGATGGAAAGAGGTGACGAATTGTGGGGAGGCTAGAAGCAGGCCAATCTCAAGTCCAAATTTGTAGAGAGTTCAATTTAACGCCCAGCGTCGTGTGTAACTTATGGTAACAGTTCCAGGATACCGGATCCATCGAGAGAAAGCCTGGGCATGGTCGTCCAAGAGCCACGACGGCCAGAGAAGATCGCCATTTGTGAATTATAGCGAGGCGTAACAGGAGTGCTACAGCTTCTCAGCTCTCTCGTGACTTGTATGCAGCCACAGGAACCCGTGTATCAAGGGTGACTGTTTCCAAAAGACTTCATGAGAGAGGGTTGTTTGCAAGAAGACCTGCTGTTTGCGTCCCGCTCAGTTCTACGAACAGGAGAATCCGTTTATCATGGTGCAGAGAGCATAGAGATTGGAGTATGGATCAATGGGCGACCGTTATCTTCACTGATAAGTCCCGGTTCAGCCTAAACACCGATTCTCGTCGTACGTTCATATGGAGAGAACCAGGGACCCTCTACCTACCCTCCAATGTTTGCGAAATCGACCATTCTGGCGGAGGAGGTTTAATGGTCTGGACAGACATCATGTTGGATGGCCGCACAACTCTCCATGTCTTTGAAAGAGGCACTGTGACTGGTGTGAGGTATAGGGATGAGGTCTTGGAGCCCTATGTTCGCCTTTTCAGGGGTGCAGTTGGCCCTGAGTTCATTTTAATGGACGATAAGGCGAGGCCACATAGAGCTCTTCTGGTCGCTGAATTTCTAGAGAGAGAGGATATTCGCCGGATGGATTGGCCAGCCAGATCTCCAGACCTTAACCCTATAGAGCATATCTGGGAAGATCTGGGGAGGGCAATTGTAACTCTCAACCCCCCGTCCGAGAACCATCCAGGTAATGAAAACAGTGAGCTGAACGAGTGGGACCAATTGCCACAGGAAATGATAAACTGCCTTAATTATATATATATATATATTTATATATATATATATATATATAATATATATATATATATATATATATATATATATATATACATATATATATATATATATATATATATATATATATATATATACATATACACTGCTGGCCACCCAAATTGCAACACCAAGAAAGACAAGAGATATCACAACAAAATTTATTTTGTAGATAACATGTTGACCAAGTATCAAATGATTAAGTTTATAATCTTCTGTGAAGTGTGGTTCCTGCCAAAATCAGTAGCCAGAGTAGCCGCCATTGTTGGAGATCACCGCTGCCACACGCCTCGGCATTGATTCAAAGAGACTTTGGATGATTTCTTGGGGTACAGCAGACCAAGCAGCTTCCAGACGTTGCCAAAGTTGATCTGCTGTGGCAGCTGGGGATGGAATCTGGGTCAATCGTAGAGCAACCATGGACCACATGTTTTCTATCGGCGAAAGATCCGGAGAGCGAGGCGGCCAGGGAAGCAACTCAATCTGGCGATTGACGAAGAACCGTTGGACAATGCGTGCCACGTGTGGTCGCGCATTATCCTGTTGAAATATGGCTGTGGGCAAGCCCTGAAGGTAAGGAAGGACAACTGGCTCCAACACCTCGGAGATGTAGCACTGGCTGTTTAAAGTACCGGCAATGCGTACTAGAGGTGTGCGAGAGTGATATCCAATACCGCCCCATACCATAATACCCGGTGCAGGACCAGTGTGGCGGTGCATAACGCAGCTGTTCAGCATCCTCTCTTCACGGTATCTCCAGACTCGAATGCGACCATCGTGGTGTTGCAGACAGAAGCGTAACTCGTCAGTAAAGACAATTTCATTCCATTCTGCCGTCCACATCCTTCTGTCATCGCACCTTTCGCGGCGGAGACGTCTGTAGTTCTGCGTCAAGGGTAGACAAAGCAATGGACGTCTTGCGGACAGACCACTCTGCTGTAAACGGCGTCGAATGGTACGCGCAGACACTAGATGATTCGTTACAGACTGCATGTGCTGTGCTATGGTTCGTGATGTGACTGAGCGACCCGTCACTGCCATGCGCACAATTTGCCTGTCATCACGTGAAGTGGTGCGATGAGGTGGATGCGATCGAACACGACGGTCCGTCGTATCCTCCTGCATCCAACGATCACATATCCACATTACAGTTGTTTGGTTTCGTCCAACACGACTACCGATTTCCCTGAAAGATAATCCACATTCTCGGTAGACCACTATCCTTCCTCTGTCGAACTCGGATACTTGATCAAAAGATGATAGCTGTTTTCGACGAGGCATAATTGATCGTTTTTTTTTGAAAAAACGACAAGAAAAACACAATTGCCGTACTTGAAATCGTCGAAATCTCCAAGCCTTAAATGACGCTTTGAAGTGGCTCCACAGGAGCGCGTGACGTGCGTCTGCGCTGAAATTCTAATCATTTGCATATCTCATCTCCGCTAATGCATGTTGTAAATTTCATGTTATTTGCATGTTTTCTTCAGGGTGTTGCATTTACAGTGGCCAGCAGTGTATATATCTATATCTATAAAGGAAGAAGTCCTGACTTATATATACATATATACATACACGTATCAACGCCCAGCAAAAACTATTGGAGATACAGATATCAAATTTTAGGAGCTTATTACTTTTGTGCTGAAGGCGTCATTTAAGAAGCGATTTTTCAAAATTCGCCCCCCAAGGGGGGGAGGGGGACAAAACGTGTTTTTTACATATTCCTTTATATCTCAAAGAAGGATATTGATATACATAACATTCTTGCTTTAAAATGTAAGTAACATGAATACCTAAAAAATAATTTCAGGATTTTTCAAAATTAGGCCCCCAAGGGAGGGAGGGGGGAAAAACGTGTTTTTACGTGTTTTATCACATTTTCCTTCATATCTCGAAGAAGAAAACAGGTATCCATAAGATTCCTGCTTTAAAATGTAAGGAACATAAATACCTAAAAAACAATTTCAGGATTTTTCGAAATTCGGCCCCCATGGGGGGGAGGGGGCAAAACGTATTTTCCCATATTCCCTCATATCTCAAAGAAGGAAATTGATATCCAAAAGATTCTTGCTTTAAAATGTAAGGAACATAAATACCTAAAAGACAATTTCAGGATTTTTCGAAATTCGGCCCCCATGGGGGGGGAGGCTGCAAAACGTATTTTCCCATATTCCCTCATATCTCAAAGAAGGAAATTGATATCCAAAAGATTCTTGCTTTAAAATGTAAGGAACTTGATTACCTAAATTCAGTTTCAGGATTTTTTTCAAAATTCGGCCCCGAGGGGGGGAGGGGGGCTAAACGTGATTTTACGTGTTTTTCACATGAAAGGGATATCCATAAGATTCTTACCTTAAAATAAAAGGAAGCCGAATACCTAAAAATCAGTTCCAGGATTTTTCAAAATTCAGCCCCCCACAAGGGGGAAGGGGGGGGGCAAAACGTGTTTTCTTTCATATCTCAAAGAAGGAAATTGATATGTTAAAGATTCTTGCTTTAAAATGTAAGGAACATGAATAAAATGAAGAAAATTGATATCCATAAGATTCTTGCTTTAAAATGTAAGAAACATGAATACCTAAAAACCAATTTCAGGATTTTTCGAAATTCGGCCCCCATGGGGGGGAGGGGGCAAAACGTATTTTCCCATATTCCCTCATATCTCAAAGAAGGAAATTGATATCCAAAAGATTCTTGCTTTAAAATGTAAGGAACATAAATACCTAAAAAACAATTTCAGGATTTTTCGAAATTCGGCCCCATGGGGGGGAGGGGGCAAAACGTATTTTCCCATATTCCCTCATATCTCAAAGAAGGAAATTGATATCCAAAAGATTCTTGCTTTAAAATGTAAGGAACTTGATTACCTAAATTCAGTTTCAGGATTTTTTTCAAAATTCGGCCCCGAGGGGGGGAGGGGGGCTAAACGTGATTTTACGTGTTTTTCACATGAAAGGGATATCCATAAGATTCTTACCTTAAAATAAAAAGAAGCCGAATACCTAAAAATCAGTTCCAGGATTTTTCAAAATTCAGCCCCCCACAAGGGGGAAGGGGGGGGGCAAAACGTGTTTTCCTTCATATCTCAAAGAAGGAAATTGATATGTTAAAGATTCTTGCTTTAAAATGTAAGGAACATGAATAAAATGAAGAAAATTGATATCCATAAGATTCTTGCTTTAAAATGTAAGAAACATGAATACCTAAAAACCAATTTCAGGATTTTTCAAAATTCGTCTCCCAAGGGGGAGAGGGGGGGGGGGCTAAACGTGTTCTTACGTGTTTTATCTATATATATAAAGGAATCAACACCCAGCAAAAACTATTGGAGATACAGATATCAAATTTTAAGAGCTTATTACTTTTGTGCTGAAGGCGTCATTTAAGAAGCGATTTTTCAAAAATCGCACCCCAAAGGGGGGAGGGGGGAAAACGTGTTTTTTACATATTCTTTCGTGTCTCAAAGAAGGAAATTGATGCCCATAAGATTCTTACTTTAAAATGTAAGGAACACGAATACCTTAAATCCAATTTCAGGATTTTTTTTAAATTTGGCCCCAGGGGACGGGGAGGGGGGGCTTAACGTGTTTTTCACGTATTCCTCCATATCTCAAAGAAAGAAACAGATATCCATAAGATTCTTGCTTTCAAATATAAGATACACGAATACATTAAAACCAATTTCAGAATTTTCAAAATTCAGCCCCACGGGGGGGGAGGGCAAAACGTATTTTTTACATATTACCTCATATCTCAAAGAAAGAAACAGATATCCATAAGATTCTTGCTTTAAAATGTAAGGAATATGAATACCTAAAAACCAATTTAAGGATTTTTCAAAATTCGGACCCCAAGGGGGTTAGGGGGGCTAAACGTGTTTTTACGTGTTTTTTACATATTCCGTCATATCTCAAAGAAGGAAACAGACATCCATAAGATTCTTGATTTTAAATGTAAGAAACACGATCAATGTCACGATTTTTCGACATTGGCTTTAGATTTTGAAAAAATTGCTAGAAACAATCGAATAATTTATATTTCCTATATATCACCATTTTGAACACCAAATTGGTGGTAGGAGAAAAGAGAGAGATCAACCTTAATTAAATGAAGTGTGGAAAGGTGTGTGTGTGTGTGTGTGTGAATTGTATATATTTCGGTTGTTTGTACGTATACATCTAGAGCTCAGGTTAACTCCATTCATTTTTATTATCCTGGGCAACGTCAGGTAATTCTTTGTTTATGAAACCGGCGATTTTCACAAGGGTTTACGGGGAAGCCCTCAAACTCCTCGAAGGGCCGGGATCCAGTGGGTTATCAAAATTGAAAAAAACATTTTAATGTTGACATTAGCATGGGGGGTGGGTTATTATAATATGCTGATGGGATGATGAACAGTGGAGAGGGGTATAGATTGCCATAAAATACAAATATACATATCATACAAGTAAGCTTTATTAAGGGTTCACCCGTGCAACGCCGGGTATATAAAGCTAGTATATATATATATATAATATATATATATATATATATACATATATATATATATATATATATATATATATATATATATATATATATATATATATATATATATATATATATATACCATCTACCAATAAGTATTTGGACACCCATGCAAAAAATATATCTGTGGTCCTGATATACGTCACTCCCTCCACCGTTAAATATCGTGTTGGAAATAACATTGGCATTAATCTCATGCTAGATGCCACGAAGTGCAGAGTTATTTGGTCAAAGGTGTAATCGTCGGGTATCACAGAAATGGCCGATCCTTAACCCGTCGTTGGTCGCACCCATTTGAGTAACGCCAGTGGTCGCGCGTGAGAGTTTTTCTCACACTACCCTTTTCCGCTGTTTTAAGTTGTCTACTCAATAATAACACTTCAAAATTGTTTCTTTTCAATGAATTACATGAATATTTAGCAATCACGAACAAGGAAATTACAATTAAAAAAATTATTTTACAGCTATTATTCAGGAACATTAATAGCGAAAGTGAAATAAAAAAATCATACCTACTTTATGAATCAATTTTATAAAAAGCATATTATTTATACTTTATTAGAACGTCAATTGCAAGTCTTATAAATTAGACTACATGAACCTGATAAATAAGATATTATACTATAAGTCTTTATTAACACAGCATTCGGGGCACACGTAAGTTGAATGTTTGGTACAAATAGATCGCGCACAGGTAACACAACCCATTTTTGACTTCCTATTTTATCTTCGAGGACAAAATGCACAAAATTCATCGTTTTAAACATTTCGTTTGATTCTTGAGGAACTTTCAACTCCTGTTATTTGGCTAATTGCAATTTGCAATGTGGGTGACAAGTTTGGAACTGAATAACGAGTCACCAGGTGAGGTTTCATGAGTTCGAATGCTAATTCCTTCAAGAAGGCTCGTCTAGCTATCCTATAGTTTGTATTTGCAGTATATATAATTTGGCCGTTGATACCACCAATATTCATGATCGAAAAAAATAATGTCAATGGCCATCTGCGACTTATTCTCGAAACAGATTACTCACCTTTGAGTTCGTCGACTACGTCGACACCACCTTTAGTGAGATTATAAAAAGTAAGAATCTCTTGAAGATTAGAGGGACGCCAGAAGAGGCTTAGAGAGGACTCCAGAATCTTCATCTATTTTGCTGTCATTGTGCAAAGAGGAATAAAGAAGAACATTTTTGCCTTTCTTTGAAATTATTGAATGGTTATTTGTTTTGTATAGTATCGATGTATGTACATATCAAATTTCATTAAAATCGGTACAGTAGTTCTAGAGATAATCGACCAAGTCTACAAATTCTCTAAATTTCTTACACCAGTGTATATATATATATATATATATATATATATATATATATATATATATATACCATCTACCAATAAGTACAGTATACCAATAAGTACCAATAAGACACTAAAGTGCCAGTTGACGAAAACGCAAACATACTGCTTTGTTCGTCCCTATATTTTGCACTCACAAAGATAGGTGGAACTTTTTATTTTTTAGTCTTTTTTTATTTTTTCTTTATTAGCGCTGCTAACAAACAAAATTTGCAAATAAAATTACGCGATAAACGTACTCACATCATTGCATTATCTATAAAAATAGCACAAACGCTGGTGGTCTCTTGGTGAGAAACGCTCTCAAGGTGATGCAAACGCCAGTGGTCGCGCGATGAGAGAAATACTTACACAAACGACACCTAAGCAAATAGCAGGCTGTTTGAAGGTCAAACACGCCCTGATTCTTATCGGAACTGATAACAGATTGTTGAGGAGGTTCTAAAAGTCAGCTAGACGGGGGATGGTGTCCCCAGGGTCAATTTCAAATAAGGGGTGCAATTTATATGACAAGCGTGAGAGAAATGCTCATAGCGCGACCAATGACGGGTTAAACCTTTCAGGGGCAACAACCTCCCCTGTTTGCACGGTGCAGATTTTTTTCCCGAGTTTTTTGACCTAAAGAATTTTGAAATATTTTTCAATTAAATATTTCAAAATGCTTTTACTTCTTTGAACTGATGACAGATGGTAGTACTAGCCCTTTTTCTGCTCATTTAACTGGAATACATTGAATGCAAGTGAAAAAAGACTAGATTTAGGTGTTTGCACAGAGCAAACGGCGCCCTTCAAAGGGTTAAGGGACATATCTAGCGAACTTATTTATCCCACCTTATTTATCATGTGGTCATCCACCCTGTAAGGAAAAGGTTAAATAAGTCACATATATGACAATCAGTCACTAGGGACTATAGCGAAGGTTAGCAAAAGGCCTGCAGATCACACACAGAGGCTAAGATGTAACAAAGGAATGAATGAATGGAAAACATTAGGGGTCGAGTTCAGAGTGATCATATACACTTGGCGACATGCTACATTGATCAAGACAAGGAAAATTCGAGAACTTTATAATTGCGTTATGTAGTTACAATCTGTTTGGTTCTTCGGAAACCTAAAAAGTCGCCAAATGACACAAAATTTGTTGCCAAGTTCGCCACTTCTCGAAAATTTAGCTAAAGAGCCACATATTGAAAACTAATACACAATGACAATAAATAAACCGTATTTAACTGAAAACAAAATGTTATTCATGATAAGCAAAGAATAATTACAAATGTAATGTTGTTGTCGTTTCTAATGCCTCCTGGATGGAAATTACAAACCAGACCCATAAATGTTTCGGGCTGAAGTGTGTGGATCCGGTTTATATAGCCGCACAAGTGTCGGAGTCCACCTTAGCTAGTTGTCACCTCAATTTTTACCGCGCACCCCCAGAGGCGATATCTGGAGGGATCGCACCCTTTCCCATCCTCTCTGACCTCATAGAGGGACTTTCCTCTTAACGGATTTAACGTGCCCATATCCGGCTTAGACGCGGAGGTATAAAATGGCGCGTGTCGAGATTCGATCCGAGCATTCTCGGGTCCGAAAGCCAGCGCACTACCACAAGGCCACCCAGTTTTTAATTATAAACGGCAGAATCTAGCCGCTGGTATATTTGCCATGACGTCAGTTACCCGTAGCTTATTGATTCCAAATATTTTAGACTTTAGACTGGATCTGTTAACAAAATGATTACTTTTTACTAATATGTTTTTCAATAAATATTAGAATTATACCCTGCCAAATGTATCTACTACCCAAATTCTGTTCATTTTCTATTTACGTTTATAGGATATGCAAACTGAGATCTGTGCCTAATCATCCCCGAAACCTTTACCCAGCACCCCAAGGGCGACCTCTGGAGGATCGTTCCCTCTCCCACCATCTCTGACCTCATAGAGTGATTTTCCGGTCTAAGGATTTAACGTGCCCATATCCGGCACAGACACGGAGGTATTTAATGGTGCGTGTTGGGATTCGATCCAAGCACCCTCAGCACGAAAAGCCAGCGAGCTACCAGAAGGCTACCCAGTTTTTAATTATAATCGGCAGAATCTAGCCGCTGGTATTTTTGCTGAGATGCTAGTTACCCATAGCTTATTGATTCCAACTATTTTAGACTTCAGACTGGATCTGTTAACAAAATGATTACTTTTTGCTAAAATGTTTTTCAATAAATATTAGAATTATACCGAGCCAAGAGCATCTACAACCCAAATTCCGTGAATTTTCCACATGCGTTTATATCATATGCAAACAGAGATCTGTGCCGTATCATCCACGAAGCCATTACCCAGCACCCCCAGGGGCGACATCTGAGGGGATCGTACCTTCTCCCACCTTATATGACCTCATAGAGGGACTGCCCGGTCAAAGGAATTAACGTGCCCATATCTGGTTAGATACGGATGTATTTAATGGGGCTTCGATCCGATCATCCTCACAAGCGAAGGCCAGCGCGCTACCTCAAGGCTACCTCAAACCCTCAAATGTAATAGAACTTACTAATGAATATAATATCTACAAATGTATCGATATATTTACAGATATTTACAACAATATGTTCTCATTGTATATGGAATATTGCCATAAAAAATGAATCGGAAGTTATTTAATTTACTGAATTAAATTAGCTATTTTATTATTTGTTTCTGCAGCAACAACAAATAAATGGAAGCGCAAACTAAAAAGTTTGAAATAAAACTGACTTGTTCTTTTTTTTTTTTATTTGTAGATATGAATCGTGGACGGATTGTCAAAATGCATTTCACTGAAGTCAAATAAGAAAAAAGGACAGTTTATGATGGATCACGGAAATTATCCATCTATCATATTTGACTTCTAGGGCAGAGGGGTGGGGGGGACAAGTTTCAAGAGTTGTGAGTTGGGCAATGTAGATATCATAAATGAACGTCTCATAGTTTTTGACAATGAACAGACACGCGCTTCATTAATCATGCATTTAAAATGAATTCAATGTTTATGACAATAAACTTTTCAAAAGACTTACTCTCCCTTGTGATTTAATTATTTCGTATATTTTGATCTATACATGAATAATTTTAGCGTGTTTTGAGATTAAGCTATGCTAATAAACTCATTAAAATGCATTCCCTGCAGTGCTAATTAGTATGATTCTGTATGCCTGGATTTTTAGGTAGGATAATTTTAAAAATATAGGCAAGTACGAATGCAATGTTTTTGTAAATGTTAAATATGTTAAAGTCCAGTTGACATCTACAGGCATTGATACAAGCAAACCAGATTCAGAATCATATACACACACACACACACACACACACACACACACATATATATATATATATGTATATATATATATATATATATATATTTATTTATTTTTTTTCCATAAGAGATTTCCATCACAATTCTTTTCTGTAATTTCATTTAATTATTCAATTATTACAAAATTCTGAACTCATTTATTCTGAAACTAATACACAATTATTCTGAATAAAATCATATAAAGAAGTATGACTCTTCGTGTGCCAGATGTTTTCCATCTCATGTTTGGGCATTGCATACTCTGTAGCTGCAGCTAGTGTATGCTCTTATATGTGCTTGTAACTAACTAGCTCTAGAAAAAAATGATTCACTATTTACTCATTTCCGTTAAGCATTTTAATAAGGTTTAGCGAAATAAGCAGTTCATATAAACATTTTGAATGAAAATAAACAATTGTTAAGTTGAATAAATAAATTCCTATTAAATACGCACTAAAATAACAACTTGTTTTCTCTTGAAAAATCCATATTAAAGCGTAGATTTCCGTGTCAAAGCATCATGTTCGGCGCGCGCGCCACCTAGTGGCAGCGACCAAATGTGAGACAGATTTTTAACACTGAATTAATCCTCCTTATTTAGCTTCATGATATATATATATATATATATATATATACATACATATATGTCGTGTGTGTAAGCAAATTGATTTTAAAAGTGCACATAGAGCAAGTATACAGCTTATTTTTATAACTATTTAAAATATATCTTGTTAAAGACTATTCAACTAACTTCTTATTGTGTAAATTTGAGTACTTAAAACTTCTTTTCTGTTACTCAATAAACAAAAACGAAAGGTTCAAATTAAAAAATATCTTTCATTTTAGAAAATTGCATAACAGTTGTCTTCAAATTTTGTCTCGGCTTCAGTCGAAATTAAAAATGGAATAGGAATGAATTAAGCGATTAAAACTCCTTTTTTGGGTGTTAATTATTTTATGTTTGTAGATACAAAATTACTTCTAATGAAATAAATATGCTGCACACCACTCACAGAATTCTTAATACGAGCTCGAATTTGGATGAAGCTTTTTTTTATCTCCTTTGTTATCAGATAATTGCATTTTTCTGATCAAAGTCTGTTTTTTGGGTAAGCACTAATGAATTAGGAACAATTAATTCTCGAGTTAGAAATAATTACCTCGCACGATTGCCGGATAGTTCATTAATGACACTTTTTGTTAATGGGACTTTCGCAATTTTTGCATTACAGAATTCGAATGGAGGAAGATTTCGCGCAAGCATGTTTAATTAATTATAAGGTTTTATGAAAGGTAAAATTTTTCTGCTTTTTGCTGTGTTATAATTTTTGAAATGCATTAACTCATTATCTGTTGCGCAGTTGCATTTGTGTGGTAAAAACAATTAACATTTTTACTGATAATATATCTAAGATTCTGTACACTGAGAAATACATTACATACGCCGTGAATGCGGAATTTAGATGTAGACCGTACTGAGATTGGACATAGATAGCTGGGGTAGATATAAATAAACGTTTTGGAGGCTGAGCCAAATGAAAAACATTAAAATGTTACTATTGGTAATAAGGTGCTATTGTTATCAATTTGACAGATTTAATGCACAAACAATTAATCGTGCATTATCCAATATTAAAAATTAATGAGAGTGTTTTTTGCGATGGGCGAAATAAAGTATATTAAAGTTTCTTTTTTTATAAATACTATTTAAAAGTTCTCGAAGTGTTCTACATGTATGTAACTCACTCTTTTTTTCTATCGATAGTGATCCAACCCACTAACATATCGATATAATCACTATTGGTATATTGGTATATCGAGACGTAAACTATATATTGAATAATTACAAGATAAAAAGTTAATTGTACACCTTTTTATATACCATGTTTTTTAATTTTCTGTTAAATCACATAAACTTGACAATTCTATGTATTAATAAATACTTTTTTAATTTTTTTTTGATGAATTATCCCATCAACTTGGAAGAAAATGAAGTTAATTGGAAGTTAATTTGCATATAAGTTTTCGTTCCCGTTCTGGACAATAGATGGCTGCACCAGTCTGCAAAACAAAATTAACTGAAAATAACTGAAAATTAATTTAATTCTGCTTAAATATGGCTAAAAGTATTAAAAAATGCATTGTCAGCGTTGTCTGAGCTATTCTAAAAGTTTCAAATGTTTAGCTAGTCGGGAAGTTAGTTAAAAATCGATTGCAAGATTTGTACTTGACAAACACACACACAAACACACAAACAAGAAAGCAAGTTAATAAAAATATGGTAAAAATATATACTAGTTTACGTGACAAGTTTTTTGCATCCGTATAAACTCAGTCCTTCATGATGCAATCATATTTGAAAGTCGGTAATGATAACACTTTAATTTATAAGTATTTTAATTTTTCTTCAAACTTTAAATGTAACTTTGTTCCTCATAGTCAGAAACTCTATTGTCTCTATGTGAAGTCTCCATTTTCTACTGCTGTTGGTATAAGCCTTCCATTGTCAATGAGTCTTATTGCTTAGAATAAATCTTGAGATGAAAGAATGATCTATTATTAGCAACTACATTTTATGTAATAACATTTTATTGTATGTGAACGGGAAAAGGGTATGTATAAAAATATTGATGAAGAGGAATTGTAAATTGATGAAAGAGTATTTGTATATAAATTTTGCATTCTTATTTAAATAATTTTAAAATAATTTAAATAATTTTAAAAGCGTATATTAGTACGTGCTTATATAAAGGCTGCTAAAGATCTCTTTCGTTCAAGTTAATAATAAATTTGAAGTTTCTGTATGAAAGACTAAAATTTAATGTAGAAAATATATTTACTTCCAAAAATCATAGGTTAAATTTTTCATTGAGGAATATTTTACATTTTTGTAACAGTCTTTGGGTGCTTCATTATTCCTTAATTTAAATAATAATAAAACAGAATTAATAATAATAATAATAATAATAATAATAATAATAATAATAATATTAATATTAATATTAATTATGCTTGATGATGATATCAATAATAATAATGATAATTTAATGATAGCAAAAATAAAAATAATAATGATGATAATGATGATGATGATAATGCTAATAATAATGCCAATACTAAAAAATAATCATCATAATAATAATAAATGAATAATAAATAAATTATAAATCATTAATAAAATAATAAATAATAATAATAAATAGAAATTAAAAAAATTTAATTTTAAAATTTGAATCATGTATATCTGAGAATAGTCGCTCATTTGAAAGGATGCTCGTATGTGAAATATATAGCAAATATATTTTTTAACTGTTCAATAATTCTTTACGGAATCATCAAATAAATGTTTTGATAGCCGAGTTCTAGAATGAAAAGATATTTTCAACAATGAATCAGTAAGTCAGGGGGGGATTAGTTTTCTAGTACTAAAGACATCATTAGTCTAGGAAATGAGAGTTAATTTGTGTGAACACACAATTCTTAAAATCAAAGGCATTTTGATGACAAACGAGTTTCAATCATGAATTAGTTTGTAAGGATTTATTTATTTATATTTTGGGGAGATATTTCCAATAAAATAAAGAAAAAAACTTTTAAAAGGAAAGATTAAAATAAAAGTTTAAAATAAAAGATTGTGGTCGAAATCATGATACAGGGTACGTATTTTTAATATAAGTATTTATGTTTTATCTATATATATAAAACAGTTCCGTAACTGACTGACAGATAACGAACGGACCAAATAGACCAATGCTGGACCTAAAGGGCTGAAATTTAGCATGGCGATTCTTCTTATACCGTAGGAGTACACTAAGAAAGATTTTTGAAAAATTCTTCTTACATTTTCTTAAATTAAATTTTTAAGCTGTTTTTGTAACTTTTTTTAAGTTTGCATTTAAAATAATTAATTGAGGGTTATAAAATTTATATCACGAAAAATATCATAAAAATTGCTTTAAAATGAAACCTTTTTCGAATCTTTACCATCATTTTCTGATTTATGGTGAATTTTTAAAGATTCATTTTTAGAATTTAATTTGTTAAATGCTGGTCACGGGATTTCTTTTCTTTTTGTGATTCTTTAAATTAATTTTGCGTCACGTGCATAACAATGAAATAAACTGACAAAAAAAAAATTAAAATATGGTAAAAGGTACAGTTTAACAGCTAGACTAATTGAGATGGAATTTTTTAAAGAATTTAATTCAAATTAGTATGTTTTATGGATATTAAAGACACAAATTAATTGCATACATTGACCGTTATATTTAATTTGAATATTTTCTTCTACATTATTTTGTCTATAAAAATATCAGTTACGATTTTTTTTATAAATATGTATATGTATATATATATATATATATATATATATATATATATATAGATAGATAGATATATATATATTTTTTCATTAATTACATACATTGACCGTTATTTTTAATTTGAATTACTCCGTAGCGAAGCACGGGTGTTCAGCTAGTATACTATAAATACTTATTTATAATTATTAAGTCTTGCTAATAAATTAAAGAAATATAAGATATTTCAAATAAGAAAAATCATGGTCATTTTTCATTAGAAAAAATCATGGGCAAAATGCGAAACATTTTACATAAGGTTAAAATAAATATATCACATATAATATAAATATTGATTTATATTTCGTAGGTTGTTGCTGATAAGCAATGATATATAAAATATTTCAAGTTTAATAAGAAAAATACCGGGGAAAATGAGATACAGATAATACATGCTTAATATAAATATGTTATATATAATATAAATATTGATTTATATTTAGTAAGTTGTTGTTGATAATGTTAAGAGATGTAAAATATTTTAATAAGTTTAATTTTTAAAATACTGGTCAAAATGAGATGCATGTTACTTATGCTAATTAAATATATTATATATAATACACATATAATACACATAAATATTGATTTATATTTAGTAAGTTGTTGATAATGTTAAGAGATGTAAAATATTTTAATAAGTTTAATTTTTAAAATACTGGTCAAAATGAGATACATGTTACTTATGATTAATATAAATATAATATATATAATGCGCATATTATTTATATTTATTAAGTTGTTGCCGATAAAGTAAAGCGATATAAAATATTTCAAGTTTAAAATGAAAAATACTGGTCAAACTAAGATACAGGTTACATATCCTTAATATAAATATTTATATTAAAATTCTTAGCGATATTATATTAAAATTCTTAGAGAATCAAATTCGTGGGTAAATATTTGAGATTATTAGAATATAAAACCATTGAGGGATTTGACATTATAATTTATGGTCATTTTTGTTGCATTTTAATACATTCATATATATATATATATATATATATATATATATATATATATATATATATATATATAATATATAAATATATAAATGAAAATTTGTCTGTTTATCTGTTTTTGCATAGAAATCCACACTTTAGAAGAGACGATCAGGAAATTTTACGTACATACAGGTGTCGTTAAAAACAGCCGACTGTTTTAAGAACTTCTGAAATCGAAATTAATTACCGTTATATTTTAGTTAATAAAAAACCAACAATTTTTGAAGGATGAATCCAGAAACGTAAGAGACACACAACTTTCAGCGCGACATGTTAGGCTTACTGAACATCGAGAAGCAAAAGCGATAGAAAAATATATACAATCAAGAAGTTTCAAGTCATATATTAAACCAGAATAATAAATGAAAATTATAATCTTTCATGGCAGATTTTATATTCTAAAATTTATATTTTAAGACATTTCGAATAATTATCGTTTTGATCGTCAGATTGTAAACAAACGTTCTTTGTTGCCATTTTCGCTTTAGAAATTCATTTGTTCTGTAAATGCTTTTCTTTCAAAAGTGAAATATATCTTTATCAAAATCTATTTATTGATCTTTATCATAGCATAACTTTATTTTGAAAAGCAAATCTTTATTTTGAAAAGTATTTCCTTACTGGTGCTTTAGACAAATTAAAGAATTCTAAAAAGAGCTTTTGTGTAATTTATAGATTTGTGTGTGTTTAATTATTGTAGTTAATAGACATATATATTTTAAACATTTTATTTCCAATAGCCTGGAAACTCAAATTAATATTGAATTATTTACTTAACTAATGAATAACGGTAACTGACTTGGAATTTTTACATGTGAAAACAGTTTTACACGTTGATTTTATTTTCAAAATTTTCGGATGAATAAATTTGTAATGATAGTTTTCTATTATAGGTGCATTTTTTATGCTTTTAACTTGAACTTTACGATAAATATCTATTTTATTTGCCTTAAAAAACATTTTGAATTCTATAAATTTTTCTGCCAAAAATTCAATGAATCAAGTTGCAGAAGAAGTGAAACATTTGAAAGTGAATAAGAAGAAAATGATTAAATGTGATGTATCGGTGGCAAAAGCGAAGCTATTCATCTTTAAATGGATTTGTTAGTTCTATTTCTATAGACACAAGGAAAATCCTTGATATTGAGACTTTATCCCAATTTAGTAGAATATGCAAAATATTGAAAAAAAGACCAAAAGTTGGTTCAAATTAAAAAGCAAGCCATATATGTACAATGAACCTTAAAGGGTCAACTACAAGCATGGAATCAGTAGGAGTGTACAGAATATTTGAACGTTCTAAGACTCTAAGAGGTCTGCAATAATACGAATATTATGCAGATGGATTTTTAGAAGGATACCTATCTGTAACGAATATTTATGGCAAAGATTCTGTCCAAAAACTTGAGTTCATTGGCCATGTTCAGAAGAGAGTAGGTAGTTGACTGTGTAAATGAAAAGACTGTCTTGTTCTGTCTTGCAATGGCAAACTTACAGATGCCGTAATTGATAAGTTGCAGAATTACGATGCAATTGTCATTCGATCAAACATTGGTAATTTAGCGTCTATGCAGTAAGCTACTATAGCAGCATTTTTCAATGCTGCTCATCTGAAAAAAAATTCAATGCATGGACGGTGTCCAAAAGGTATTGAAAGATGGTGTAAATAGCAGTGGTGTCAGTCATCGAGTAAACAATTTAATGATAATTCAAAAGGATGTCCACAATGCATAATAAACTCTATGAAACCTGTTTATATGGAACTATGTGATGACAGATTATTGAAGAAATGTGTTCATGGAAAAACTCAAAATGTTATTGAAAGCTTTAATAATCTGTGATGGACTATTGTTGCAAAAGAAGTATTTGTAGAACACAAAACATTCCGCTTGGCATCCAGTATACAGAAGGTCGTTCCAGTATACAGAAGGTATATATATATATATATATATATATATATATATATATATATATATAATGAATTGAATCGATTTCAGAATAAAATTCAGGAGTAAGCAATTTATTTCGAGTATCTAAAGCGTGAATCTTTTCTAGTAGACAGCCAGTGCCCGACTGAGTCCCGGACTAGCATATAAAGGTAATCTGCGGTTCAGAATTGCTGAACAAAGATGTTTCTTTGCAAGCAGCATGAGTTGTTCATAGGAAGATCTCTTTATTTGTGCATATTCAAAGGGTCAAATGATTTCGTGGCTTCCCAGGGATTGCTGAGGTTATGAAAAATATCCCTGGGTTCATGAAAACGGAATTCGGTAATGCTATCGTAAGCATAGCAGGGAAAGAAAATTTACAGGGGATTAACTTTAAAAACGTATACCTTTCATATATATATATATATATATATATATATATATATATATATATATATATATATATATATATATATATATATATATATATATCTTAATGGCCGTTCTGACAAAGGGATATGAAATTTCTAAGGAGGGAATCGGGGAATTAGGTCCCGTAAGCTAAAGGTTAAGGCTAGTCTTTATCGTTAGGTTTCAATCTCAGGCATCAGTTTGATGATTGACAAATGTTGCATCTTTAAACTATTTTGTTTTCAGGACTGCGGCTTGATACGTGATTTTAACAGTGGAATCTCAATCGATCGTTTTCCGAATCATCGTTTTCCCGAATGTGTCGTTTATGTCACCCAGTCCTGACGATCATATTGCTTTGTTATGTTTCCGCATCTATCGTTTTTTCGCATTTATCTTTCAGTTCAGTCGGTCCCTTGAAAAACGGTAGATCGAGATTCCACTGTACTAGGAAAATGGAAGGGATATGGCGGTACGTACACATTTTAAATTGATTTGATAAATTAAAAATATCTCGCAGGATAATTACTCTTAAAAGTTTATATATTTTTAAACTGTTAATTTATTTTCCCCGTACCACGATATTTCAGGATGAGTCAATCTTTTTTTAAAACTTTGACATAAAATACGTTTTTATGTTTGTAGACTGAACATTAATTCTGTTTTTGGGTAAAATATTCTCACTTTAAAAAGTTTATGGCATCCCGTTTCAAAATGTTAAGTAAAAATAAACCGTCTCAAGCTCCGTGTAAATAGAAAATACGGTCATTAAAAAAAATAAAGTTATCGCTAGAATGTAGGGAGGGACATTTTATTTTAAAAGATGTATGCGAAAAGTTTTAACAGTTACTGACGCACTTTATCTAAGTGTCATCAATTCTTTTAAGAGTTGAGAGGCAAATATATAGTTTGGGCAACTGATATTTTGCTTTAAATTGTATGAGGAAAAAGAAGAATATCTGCATAAAACAGTAAAAAAAAACTAATATTCGTATCATTTCATTTTTGATAAAAACCTGGTAAATAGTTGATATTATGAAAAAATAATTATTTATCAATACAGGCCCTTTTAAAATACTCTATAAAATAATTTTTTTTTCAAATGCGGAATTTTTCTTATAACCTCAGGGAGTGATACGGGAAATGCAATGAATTGAATGTCAAAAATTCTTATAAGTGTTGAGAGGCAAATATATAGATTGAGCAACTGATATTTTGCTTTAAATTGTACGAGGAAAAAGATGGATATCAGCATAAAATAGTAAAAAAACTAATATCGTATCATTTGATTTTTGATTAAAACCTGGTAAATAGTTGATAATATAAAAAAATAATTATTTACCAATACAGGATCTTTTAAAATACTCTATAAAATAATTTATTTTACAAATGCGGCATTTTCCGTATCACCTAAGGTGGGGGTTGATTTAATAACATCGCATTTTTAAAAACGACAAAAACATTCTCTTTCGACACTGGATCAGAATACCCCGAAAGTTGTTTTCTTCTTGTTATGGGTCCAACTTTTAAGTGAACCATCGTCATCTCCTGGTGCTAACTAGGTAGGTAACCCAGAGCAAATCAAGGGTGACATCTGGGAGGCTCGTACCCTTCTCCGACCCCTAGAAACCCCATGGAGGAACTACAGATTTAAAGTGACCATACCGGGTGTAGACGTGAGAGAATTTAGTGGACTTTGTCGGGATTCGAACCGAGCACACTCAGTACCCTCAGGCACGCTAATCTATATATATAAAACAGTTCCGTAACTGACTGACTGACTGACTGACTGACCGACTGACATACAACGCACAGACCAAACTGCTGGACATAAAGGGCTTCAATTTTGCATGGCTATTCTTCTTATAGTGTAGGGGTGCACTTAGAAAGATTTTTGACAAATTCTTCTTAGTTTTTTTTTAAAAATTAAATTTTTAAGCTGTTTTAGTAAGTTTCTTTACGTTTGCATTTAAAATAATAATTTGAGGGTTATAAAATTTATATCACGAGAAAGGACATAAATATTCCTTTAAAATGAGATCTTTTTCGAATCTTTACCTCCATTTTCTGATTTTTTGTGAATTTTTAAAGATTCATTTTTAAAATTTAATTTATTAAATGCTGATCAATTTATTAAATGATTTCTTTTTCTGGTACTTTAAATAAATTTATCGTCACGTGCATAACAACTAAATAGACAAAATTTTTTTTTTCTTGCTAATGTGGCAGACGATTGGACATTATCCAAAAAAAAATATTAAAATACAATAAAATATATTATATTCCTCAAACACTACTATATTAACTGTACTATATTCCTGAGTATGTCCTTTTGCATTTAATTTGAATATTTTCTTATACATTATTTTGTCGATAAAATTATCCCTTACGATTTTTTTATAAATATATGTTTTATTTTACATCAATTGTATACATTTATCGTCTTAATTATTATATATATATATATATATATATATATATATATATATATATATATATATATATATGTGTGTGTATATATATATATATGTAATGAATTAGTAGTCGTCGAATGGTTGAGGCATTTCGTATGGTTGAACAGCGTCGGAGTCAGGCTTCGGAATCAGGCGGTTGAGCAGATAAATCGAAAGTCCCGGCGAGGAACACACATTCAAATGTTGATCAAAATCTCATTTATTTTGGATTACTTCGAGGTTTAAACTACACTTCATAAATCTTACATTTTAAATTTAGTTACGGATTATCATATTACAACACTGCCCGAGACTGTCGGAACAGCGCAATATAAAATGAAGACAAAAGGGTCGCTGCGCGCCCAAAGTTACACAAAAAGCACGGGGCACTCTTAGGAGACGCCAGAGTTTTTAGGCGGCCTGAACTTCTATTGGTTAAAAGGCTGACACGTGATTAAGTCGCGTCAGATGAGGTGATGGCTCGCGATGCCCGTTATATAATGCTTATATAATGCTTTCGCACGTGCAGCCGCTTTAGGGGAAAAGATAAATTTATGTTGGTCGATTATAGGTCGCAATCCAAAGTTAAGGGAACGGTATTCTGTTGCACAAAGATAAAGGAATTTGGAAAAAGCATGTTAGGGGTGTTTAAAAGGATTAAAATTTGTTTCATATATACATATATATATTTGGCAATAATTGCATACATTGAGCGTTGAATTTAATTTGAATGTGCTCCGTAGCGAAGTGCGGGTTTTCAGCTAGTTACTATATAACCGAGGACTTATATAGTAACTAGCTGATGACGTTTGTATTAATATTTGTATGATAGTTTGTGCCTTTCTTTTAACATTTTTTTAGACTATAACTCTTAGAATAACTATAATCAAGTAGAACTGAAATTAATTTTCCTCCCCGTTATCTCCTATGCTGTCCTTTACTTTTCTTCTATTAATATTTACATCATTAAAATTTGGTTGAGCATTACCTCTTAGAATAAACATAATCTAGTAGATTTAAAAATATTTTTCCTCGCATATTCTTATAGGCTCACCTTTATTTTTCTTTCATTAAAGATTTACTTCATTAACATTTTTAAAGCTATAACTCTTAGAATAACCATAATCTAGTAGATTTGTAACTATTCTTCCTTCCCGTTATATAGAGTTATATTCTATGCTGTCTTTTACTTTTCTTTCATTAATATTTTTCTTCATTAAAATTTGTCTGAGCATTATGTCTTAGAATAAACATAATCTAGTAGCGCTAAAAATATTTTCCCCCACGTATACCTCTAGTCTGACCTTTACTTTCTTTCATTAAAGTTTATTAGCATTTAAACAATAACATTTAGACCATAACTTTTAGAATAACCATATTTTTAAACCACAATTTTTAAATATATGGTATTTTCAAATAATAACTTTTAGAATAACCATAATATAGTAGAGTTCAAAATATTTTTCATCCACGTTATCTTCTATGCTGTCCTTTACTTTTCTTTCATTAATATTTTTCTTCGCTAAAATTTGTTCGAGCATTGCCTCTTAAGGGGGTCCAGACACAAAAATGTTCAAATTTTCGAAAAAAAATTTATTGCATTAAAAATAATCTGTGTTCTTTTACGCTTAAAATGACTTTTAAATCATGTTTCTATCTCAATTAGAACAGGAGAAATTATTTTTTTCAATATTCTAATAGTAGACAATCGTTTTAACATGTAAGTGCGCTTTTCTGCATGATGGGTTTTTCCCCCATTTCTCGTCTTTAAATTGTTATAAGTCAAGAACCGTTAAAGATAAAGGGTTGAAACTTGGAACATGTCTTTTTCAACTATTTTACTTTAATTTTGAATCAGCAAATTTGAAGAAAATATATACTTTTGAAAATATAATTTTTAAAAAATAAATTAATCATTTTTTTGTAATTTTTAATATAAATATTTTAAATTTTTTAAAAAATTAATATTTTTAAAAAATGCTGAATCAGAATTAAAACTTATATATTTCTGTTTAATTAAATGAATAAAATTTAAAAGTCGAGAAATAATATTTGGAGTTATAACGATTTTAAATTACCCCACTTTTTTTTAAATTTAAAATTTAAAATTTTTAAAAAAATTTTTGAGAAATTTTATATGATTTTGTTTACAAATTATATGGTTAACCATCAGAAAAAAATTCAAAATTTTAATTCAATAAATAAAAAAAAATTTAAAATGTGTCCCGGACTTCCTTAAAACAAACATAATCTAGTAGCGTTAAAAATATTTTTCCCGCGTATACTTCTAGACTGACCTTTCTTTTCTTTCATTAAAGTTCTACTTCATTAACTTTTTTTAAAAAATAACTCTTAGAATAACCATAATATAGTATAGTTGAAACTAATTTTCTTCCCCGATATCCTATGATGTCTATCTATGATGTCCTTTACTTTTCTTTCATCAATATTTTTCTTCATTAAAATTTGTTTGAGCATTGACTCTTAGAATAAAAATAATCTAGTAGTGTTAAAATATTTTTTCTCAAGTTTTATACTTGGGTTGCCTTTACTTTTCTTTCATCAGAGTTTTTCTTCATTAACCAATTTTTTTAAATTATAACTTTTTGAAAAACTATAATCGAGTAGAATTGAAATTTTTTTTTATCCCCGTTATCTTATGCTGTCCTTTATTATTCTTTCATTAATATTATCTTCATTAACATTTGTTTGAGCATTATCTCTTAGAATAAACATAATCTAGTAGCGTTAAAAGTATTTTTCCCCACGTATACTTCTAGGCTGTCCTTTACTTTTCTTTGATTAAAGTTTTACTTCACTGGATTTTTTTTAAAGTATAACTCTTAGAATAACCATAATATAGTAGAGTTGAAATTATTTTTCCTCCCAGTTATCTTCTATGCTGACCTTTACTTTACTTTATTTAATATTTTTCTTCATTAAAATTTCTCTGAGCATTAAGTCTTAGAATAAACATAATCTAGTAGCATTAAAAATATTTTTTCTCCCATATTCTTCTAGGCTGACCTTTACTTTTCTTTCATTAAATTATTGCTACATTGACATTTTTTAAACTATAACTCATAGAATAACCATAATCTAGTAGAGTTGAAACCATTTTGCCTCCCCGTTATCTTCTATGCTGACCTTTACTTTTCATTCATTAATATTTTTCTTTATTAAAAGTTGTCTGAGCATTATGTCTTAGAATAAACATAATCTAGTATCGCTAATAATATTTTCCCCCACGCATACTTCTAGTCTGACCTTTACTTTCTTTCATTAAAGTTTTACTTCATTAACATTTTTTTAAGCTATAACTCTTAGAATAACCATAATCTAGTAGAGTTAGAACTATTCTTCCTACCCCTTATATAGAGTTATATTCTATGGTGTCTTTTACTTTTCTTTCATTAATATTATCTTCATTAAAATTTGTTTGAGCATTACCTCTTAGAGTAAACATAATCTAGTAGCGTTAAAAATATTTTACCCACGAATTCTTCTAGACTGACTTTTAGTCTCTTTAATTAAATTCTTTCTTCATCAAAATTTGTTTGAGTATTAACTGTTAAAATTAACATACTTTAGATGTGTAAAAAGTGTTTTTCCCAAGTTCTCTTCTAGGCTGACCTTTACTTTTCTTTCATTAATATTGTTCTTCCTTTAAAGTTTTTTGATCATTAACACTTAGAATAATGACAATCTAAAGGCATTAAAAGTTGTGCGTTAACTATTAGCATAAAGAAAATTTCTTAAGACTAAAAATATTTTGCTGTTACTTTAATTTTTGATATCAGATTCCAACATTTAGGTTCACTTCCCGTGAAAAATTGCTCCTGAAATATATAAAGCAATGCAACAAAAAGTTACGTCAGTAAAAGGGGAATAAAACCAAATTCTTAGTGATATCCCATCAGGAATTACAACAAAAAAACAGAAATTCACTTTCGTCGATCAACAGAAATGAAACCAAACAGTTATATCCATTAACTGCAACCACTAAGAGATTTTTAATGTCTTTTTCTTTCCTTTTTTTTTGCAAGGGAGATTTTACTTTTTGTTTATTTAGTTACGAATACCGAAAGGGTTTAAAACTTTTTATGTTCATCGTCCGAAAAGAGAGATTGATATTGTTTAACAAATGTTTTGAGATTGAATTAAGAAGCTAATACTTATAAAAATAAAAGCCTTTCCTGAGTAAGTTGGGCTTATATCTGGTAAGCTGATTTGTTTTTTGAGTATATTCTTTAAACAATGTAAGATAGGAAATTTTCTCGATTTTTGTTTTTGTTCTGACTTTATCAGATAATGTTTTTGTCCGATTAAGTAAATACAAACAATATTTAAGAACAAGAATTTTTACGTAAACGGAAATATATCGATTGGAAAGTAAATTACGTTAAAGAGAACGAACTAAGCTAAGAATGAAACTTTTAGAACTCTTATACCGGGTGTATCACAATTCCCTCCGGGGTTTGGAAGGCTTATAAAAAAACATATTACCAATACAACAACAAAGTTGACTTTACTGGAGAAAGAAATATTACAACTTTTGTTTCACAAATTTGTTAGTAGATGGCGGCACTAGGTCTGATAGCAGTATGCGTGGTTCATGCGTGGTTTCGGAAATTTGAGGAAAGTGGTTGCTTGTGTGAGGGAAAATGAACTGGTCATCCAGGGCCTTCGGCGGAAAAGGTTACTCATGTACGAAATGCGTTTGTGCGAAGCCCGAGAAAGTCAATTAGTCAATCGAGTGCGGAATTACACATCCCGGGAAAAAGCAAGCGAAACAAGAATTTGAATTTAGACTTGATATCTGCCGCATCACCAAAGGTTAACAAATTGAACATTTGTGAAACAGAACGTGTAATGTTTCTTTCTCAAGTAAAGTCAACTTTGTTGCTGTATTGATAATACGTTTTTATTATAAGCACTAGATGGTACCCGTCAAAACTTGACGGTTATTAAGTAAACATTCCAATAAAAAAAAGGGTTCATAACCTTATTAAAATATTAGAAATTCATATGAAAGCCACGTGTGCTGGTAATTTAGAAATATTCAATAAAACACTTCAAAAAAATGTAAGAATATTTTGCGGTTATATTAGGTATTCGCTTTGAAAAGCACGCTACCATAAAGACACTTTTGAACATATCACTATCCATGCGCCGAGTTTGCAACTTTCCGAAAATACAAAATTTGATATTATTGTAATATCTGGTTAAAATAATCCCTATATATAAAACGCGTAGGTATGCGGCACAAAAATCTACAATATTTCTACACTTCGAATGGCAACGGCTGCAACTACCGGATGTAAACAGCGGCTGTCCGCAATTTAAAACCGCGTGTGTGTAGTGGCCGCATAAGTTACAACCGCTGATCTTTTGACAATACATGTTTAGACCTATCAAATCCATTGTTTAACCATGGACAGTTGTATGTAGGTTTATCTAGAATCCATTCTTTTGATTCTGTCGCTTTAGTATCTCCTACTTTTGAAATACTCAAATCTGTATATCAAGAAGTTTTATGAATATCATAGTTGAAATCCACACTATATTTTAAGTACTTGCTGAATTTTTGCTCCATTTTATAAGTGAGGAAATTTTCCCAAGAATTTATTATTTAATATGATTAAGTGTAGATATCTGAATTGTGAACAGTAATACATACAGAGAGTGATGTAATCAACACTGTATTTAAAATTTCCCCCCAACAATTTCTTATTTCTTGTAATGGTAAAGTGTAGATATCTTAATTTTGAAAAATTGCTGAATTTTTGCTCCATTTTATAAATGAAGAAATTTTCCCAGCAATTTATTATTTAATATGATTAAGTGTAGATATCTGAATTGTTAACAGTAATTCATACAGAGAGTGATGTAATCAACACTATATTTAAAATTTTCCCCCTGCAATTTCTTATTTGTTGTAATGATAAAGTATAGATATCTTAATTTTGAAAAATAGTACATACAAAGAGGGATGTAATTTTTAAAATCATTGATGTGGGCTTTCTCAGTCTTATCTTTAACTCTGTTCTAAGGTAATGGAAATTCACATTTTTTGATCACGATGTTTTAGAATCAGCTTAATAGAGAATACCCCTTAACAACATATATTTATGATGACAGGTAATTGTAACATTCCTTACATATGTCACTTTCAGTTGCGTTGTTTTGCAAAAGGAAATTTAAAACTAAAAGTGACCATGCTGTTCACGCAGTGGCTAGTATGGTTAAAATATAAATAAATATATATATATATATAAAAAAAAAGATGAATGAATGACTAACTTCATGTTTACATTTTCATGTCCCGAATATATAAAATGAATACTTGTTATTAATTTAATTAAAACGCTATGAAAACGTGAAAGGTATCGGAAAATTACAGACTTTTAAAAATTCAAGAAAATTTTGCCGTTATGTTAGGTATTCGCTCTGAAAAGCACACTACTATACAGTACATACAGTAGATAGTACATGTAAAAACGTGAATATTAGAAAATAATATACTGTTTTGCAACCTGATGTGTTGCAATTTAGAACATGAAATTTACTTGAATGTTTGCTGTCTGATTTGTTAATTTTAAATTGTTTTCTAATTTGAAGGTGAAATTTTTTAATACTTTTTTTTATTAGATCTGAAAAATAAAGTAATATAATTCGAGAAAGTGGCACAAAACAAAATAATAAAATGTCCCCTTATAATCACCTGAAATATTGTTTTAAGGTGACTGCCTACATTTGGAGCCAATTTTTTTAAAAAATCATTTTTTAAAGATTTTTTTGTTTTTTATGGTAAAATAGCATTTGAAAATTAAAAAATAAACAAAAACTTGCCAGTAAATACCATACTTTTTTATAAATTGGTCAATTTGAAGTAATTTTCAATGAAAATTAGCTAAAATGCGACACATCTGACAGTTATCTTAAATGACCCACAATCTAAGAGAAATTTTAAAATGCAAAAATGTTGCAATATGAAAATTTCCCCCAATTCATCATTCCTCTCCTTATAAAAACAGCCCCAAACACAGTGGCGTATGCAGGGGAGGGGTTGATGGGGGTTAACCCCCCCCATTTTTTCTGATTACATATATTACTTAAATAGGTTCAAGCTCTGCACTGATTGCTGAAAACTACTTTTTCATAGTAACCCCCCCCCCCCCACTTTTGAAAATTTCGGCGTATGCTGCTGCCCAAACAAAAACTATTTAACTATTTATTATTATGCATCAATTATTGAGCGTCATTTCATTAACAATAGCATCTAAAACATTTCCCGAAAATTTTATCAAATTATATGTATTATTGTGTGAAATATCATGATAACGGTAAAGATTTGTGCTAAAAACATAATTCTGAGAAAAACTCAGTTCAAGTTGTTTGCCACTTCAATTTTGTAGCAGACATTTTTTAAAATAGCTATAACTCTGCTTCTAATTGATGTAGAATGAAAATCAAAACGGTTTTGAAAAGAGAAAAGATTGAATTCCACGATTCCTGGAAAAAATAAAAGTGACCAAAATAGTCAAAAAATGAAATTTTCAACGTAGGCAGTCACCTTAAAAGATACACTATCATTGCAATAGAATGCTTTACTAAAAATTATTACAGTGAGGTTTTTTTAAAAAAATATTGAAGTTTATAATTAAAAAACGTTCTTGGAAAAAAAAACCATGCTTGCAGCTGATTTTAAAATCAGACTTGTACAGTCTAACTAATGCAGCCAGATATTTAGAAACAATACTGCTAATTCAATCTATTTCAATGTAATATAAATATTTTATATAATCATGTATTATGCTATATATATATGTATAAATATATTAAACAAAAATAAAATATATAAATAAAATCAGATTAAAATATCATGCAAATTATTCACGTGCAAATAAATTTTGCATGTGTATTTCAATTTAATGTACATATATTATATCTTATGCTATATATATGTATAAATAGGCTAAGTATAAATATATTAAGCAAAAATACAATATATAAAGAAAATCAGATTAAAATATCATGCAAATTATTCACGTGCAAAAAATTTTTGCACGTGTATTTCAATTTAATGTACATATATTATATATTATGCTATATATATGTATAAATAGGCTATGTATAAATATATTAAGCAAAAATAAAATATATAAAGAAAATCAGATTAAAATATCATGCAAATTATTCACGTGCAAAAAATTTTTGCATGTGTATTTCAATTTAATGTACATATATTATATCTTATGCTATATATATATATAAATAGGCTATGTATAAATATATTAAGCAAAAATAAAATATATAAAGAAAATCAGATTAAAATATCATACAAATTATTCACATGCAAAAAATTTTTGCACGTGTATTTCAATTTAATGTACATATATTATATATTATGCTATATATATGTATAAATAGGCTATGTATAAATATATTAAGCAAAAATAAAATATATAAAGAAAATCAGATTAAAATATCATACAAATCATTCACGTGCAAAAAATTTTTGCATGTGTATTTCAATTTAATGTACATATATTATATATTGTTAAATATATATATATATATGTATAAATATATAAATATATGTATAAATATATATTAAGCAAAAATAATATATATAAACTAAAGAAATTCTGATTAAAAATCATACAAAGTTATTGAATAGTTACTAAACACGTATTAGATGTGGAATATATAGAATTCCATGTGTTGTAAATGCAAAAAATCTGTATACAAAAAATCTGTATACAATGAAGATTTGGCCTTTTGAACCGGCTAGCTTTTGTGACGTACAGTTTGGAACATATCACTGCGCATGCGTCAAGTTTGCAACTAAATTCGACATTATTGTAATATTAAATTGTAATACTGTATTGTAATATATATTATATATTATGTATTAAAAAATATATAGTATATATTAAAATATATATATTATATATGGTTAAAATAATGAAAACCTGTTTTACTGTGAAAAAAATTCTGATTCAATTTTTCTTAAATTAACGAATCACGGTGAATGAATGACTCACTTGTGTTTACATTTTCAAGTTCTGAGAAACACTATGATAACGCGAAAGGTGGCGGAAAAGAGATAATTCTCTAATGAAGAGATAATTTTGAAATAAAATTGATCGAAATAAAGTTGATTTGTGTCGATATTACGCTGTTTTAATTACAATTATTTGGGTTTAGTTGGCAAATAATCTTTTTGAACTTTACTTTTAACTTGTTAAGCCTAACTCATAAAACAAAATGGATGCCAAATGGATGGATATGAGGTGGTCGCTCCGGACGCGTTACGGACAGAGTCGACTACAGAACACGGCAACTATTATAAGGATTACAAACGCCGGAGGGAAATTGTGACACACCCTATATATGTAATGCGTATCTTTGAAAATATATTATCGGTAAATTAAAATTTGAAAACCTTAAAGCTTTTTCGAAAGTAAGAATTGAACTCGCTACACAAAAAAATTAGTTATTAATAAACAAACAAATAAATAAATAAATAAATAAATAAATATAAATAAATAAATAAATAAATAAATATATATATATATATATATATATATATATATATATACACTATCTGGCCAAAAGTATCCGGACACCCCCCTAAAGAACTGGTTCTGGCAGGTGACGTAATTTGATGCGTAACCGAAAGCTATAAAACTGTTGGTAGTGGTTTGTCAGGTCATATTTATGCGTTTGTGAGACAATTGGTAAGTCAAAGAAGCTTAGTGACTTTGTTCATGGCATTATAGTGGGATGCCATGTGGGAAATCAGTTCGTGAAATTTCGGACATTCTACAGAAACCAAAATCCACTGCGAGTGATGTAATTGTGAAATGGAAATGTCGAGGCAGTGAAACTGCAGAAAAACGAAGTACCAGGCTGAAAAAAATTAGTGAACGCAGCCGTAGAACTCTGAAAAGGGTAGTGAAACAAAATCGCAAGTCCTCGTTGATTGAAATCCTTCAAGAGTTCCAAAGTTCATCGGGCGTTAGTGCTAGCAGTAAGACTGTTCGTCGACAATTAAAAAACCTGGGATTCCATTTTCGTTCAGCCGTTTACAAGCTGAACATCACTCCCCAGAATAGGAAGCGTCGATTGCTGTGGTGCTAAGTTCACCGTCATTGGACTGTGGACATGTAGAAAAAAGTTCTTTGGAGTGATGAATCTTGCTTTACTATCTGGCTGTCCGATGGACGCGTCTAGGTTAGGCGGATGTCCGGCGAGCGCTTCTTACGTGACTGCATTGCACCGACTGCTAAGTTTGGTGGTGGCAGCATCATGGTGTGGGGGTGTTTTCATGATTTGGCCTGAGTTTCTTAGTTCCTGTGGTTGGAAACATGAACTCTGAGATGTATGTGGACATTCTGGAGAATGTGGCTCTCCCAACTCTATGGCACTATTTCGGGGCAGGCCCGTTTCTCTTCCAGCAGGATAACTGCTCCATTCACACATCGAGACTTGCGCAGGCATGTTTTGACGAAATGGGTGTTCAAAAACTAGACAGCACACTCACTTCAGCTGTAATGAACGCCTGGAAGTCAATTCATATGGACACCTATCAAAAACTGGGGGAGAGTCTCCCCAGACGTGTGCAGGCTGTCATCGATGCAAAAGGAGGACCAACATCATATTAATATATGCCTCAGGCCTCTCCGAGTCCGTACCACTGCGAGTCCGGATACTTCTGGCCGGATAGTGTATATATATATATATATATATATATATATATTGCTGGACTGTCATTGCTTTTTTCCTGTTATATAATAGCTCTCTCTGTTTCATTACTTATATTTTACTTGTAATATTTCTCTGCTACAAAGTCTTACATTTATAGTGCGTTTAGCTCTAAGTGCAGGATTTCTGTTTATTTTGTTTGAATGTCCTTGCATTCTTCCTGTCATATGATAGCTTTCCCTATTGAATTATTTACATTTCACTAGATATAATTGTCTGTTTTTTTAGTATGAAGATTTGTTGCAAATGCGCAATATTTTATTGAAAAGGTTGAAATTATTCAATGCTAGGGCAGTTTTTCTGTTAATTTCATTCGGTTGTCTATGCCTTCTTTATGTATTTTTATTTTTTATTTTGTAATGAATTATATATATATATAATATATATATATATATATATATATATATATATATATATATATATATATGACGAGCTCGCTACCTACACCCTTCCCAGTACGTCGTCTTACATCCAAACTTACTCCTTCTTAATCTATCTTTACTTAATTATTCAAGTTATGGCAGTCAATGAATTAAAAGGCCGGTGGCAAAGAACTACAATTAATATATCGAACATCGTTTATTTCCAAAATCTTAAGCTACCCGATTCAATCTGATAAATTAAATCCAAGAATCATCAAGCTCCCGCGAGACGCGTGACTATCTCCATCAAGAATTTCCCGCCGTCTGATTAAACGCTATTGTTTTTCTGCCATCCAAAGCCACTGCGCATGCCCACATGATCTCTGTGACGCATACACCGGCGATGAACCATGGATGTGGCTACAGATGTCAATCAATCCAAAGGGAATTTCCCCGATTTCTCTCGATGTATTTCGAACCAAGATATGAGAATAGTGGCGAATTACGCCACGACAATAAATTAATTACTAAGCCCCCTTTAAATTTAGAATAATTATTTCGTTCCCGCTTAAGTCCGACATATATATATATATATATATATATATATATATATATATATATATATATATATCTTGTAACGCCTCCCGTACAATAGGCAATATTTTGTGTGTGAAAATTATGGGAAGACCAACCAAAGTACGTTTTGTGTACCTAAATTGATTCAGACGGCTGAAAACGGACAGTCGCCTTGACATTTAAAGGCCAAAAGTCTACCGACAGCTCGCTGAACAGTAAACGAGGTAAAATAAGGGAGTTGCTGACCGAAGGTGCCTAGTCGTCTGGGAATGTAACTGAATGAAGGAAGGCGACGTATTCCAGACCTTTCAATGACGTTCATTAGATGAATATAAAGTCGCCGAATGTGAATTCAGATGATGCAGAGATTCAGAGACGAAGTTAGTCAGAGTTAGTTAGAGATGAAGATAGTAAGGCTGGAGCTGGAGACAAAGACATACTGCCGGGACTACAGAGACTTGAAAGAGCGCAGAGAAAACTCAAGTCTGAGTTATATATATATATATATATATATATATATATATATATATATATATATATATATATATATATATATATACATACATATATATATATATATATATATATACATACATATATATATATATATATACATACATATATATATATATATATATATACATACATATATATATATATATATATATATATATATATATATATATATATATATATATATATATATATATATATATATATATATATATATATAAAAGAGCTTGTCTGTTTGTTTGTCCGCTATAGAATCATAGACTGTTTAACCCACCGAGACCAATTTCGGCACAGTTAATGTTTAGGATTCGAGGAACTTAAATCAGCAAAAATGAAGTTTGGGGCTCAATTAGTTTTTTTTTAAATTAATTTTTTAATGGATTTTTGAGCCCCTAGAGGTGCGAGTACCCCCTGTGGATTTCAGACTGTTCCCCACAACATGTTATCAGTGAAATCCGAACCTATTCCCCGCGTGGTTATAACCATCCCCTCTTTCCCCGCGCGGGGGGGGGGGGGGGCTTCATGGTAATAAACTTTGGCCTTGCCTGACTGACAGATAACGCACAGTCCAAACCGTTGGACATAAGGACCTGAAATTTTGCATGGCGATTCTTCTATAGTGGAGTCTATAGTGGAGGGGTGAACTTAGAAAGATTTTTGAAAAATTCTTCTTTGATTTTTTAAAACTAAATTTTTAAGCTGTTTTTCTAATTTTTTTATTTTTCATTTAAAATAATAATCCGAGGGTTATAAAATTTATATCACGAGAAAGATCATAAAAATTCCTTTAAAACGAAATCTTTTTCGAATCTTTACCTCCCTTTTCTGATTTTTGGTGAATTTTTAAAGATTAATTTTTAGAATTTAATTTATGAAATGCTGATCACGTGGTTTCTTTTCTTTTTGTGATACTTTAAATTAATTTTGCGTTACGTGCATAACAACGAAATAAATTGACAAAAAAAATATTAAAATACGGTAAAAGATAAAACTTAACCACAAGACTAACTGTGATGGGCGTTTTTAAGAATGCAGTTCAAATTAGTATGTTTTAACACGACTTTCCCGGCTCTGCTTTGTGTCCTTTGTTATTTTCAGTTTTTCTCATCGCTTGAACCGATTTACAATTTGCTTTTTCTACGGTTTTTGGCTTTAGGAAAATTAAAAACTGAATTACAATTCGCTTTTTCAAACTGTTTTTGGCCTTGGGAAAATTGAAAACCTATACGGTTTTTGGCCTGTCGACAATAAAAAACCGAATCACCAAAGTAAGGAAAATAGGCTTCATGTGGAATCCCGCCTTACTTTGAATAAATAAAGGGGATAATGCATCTTGCCCTTTACCTTTTGGGTGATGTGGAAAAAAGTGCGTCTCTTGGGTGATGTGGAACAAACTGAGCTTTTAAGGGAAAAAATAAATAATAAAGGCAAATGTAAATTATAAAACTTATTTATAATTAAACAGTGGATCAAACAAATCTAATTAAATCTAATTAAAAAGAATCTAACAAATATAATTTAACAGTAAATTTATTCAATCCAAACGTGCGAATCACGCAACACTGTGTTATTAATTCTCAATAAAATCAGATGTATAATCAGACGAAGGTCCGCAGGCTCAAAGTTTCTTTCTTTCTTATTGTTTGTATATCATTTCAGTAGAAACGCGCTAAGCGCAATCTGTCTAGCCAGATGAACATGAAGAGCGGGGGGTGCAGCTCAGTATTTTTTTGATGGAATGCATGAAAAATTTTATATCTATATATCTACCCGGGCATCGCCGGGCAATAATGCTAGTATATACATATATACACATACATATATACATATATATATATATATATATATATATATATATATATATATATATATATATATATATATATATATATATTGTAAATATAATAGACATGGAATATATATTTTTTACCTTTATGTAAAATTGTATACATATGATTATATGACTTCTTTCCAGTCTTAATACGATATATTAACTAACCCTCACCAACTATCACACGGGGCAGCTTTCTTTGCCCACACTTGAGTCGCCCTCCGAAACCGAACACATACAACCTCTCACTCAAAAAACATTCTGAAAGGGAAGATGCGAAAGACCACATTGAACAAGTTTTTATCGAAAATCCTTGTAGATGAAAGGGAGGAAATTGGGACTAAATGGGCAAAAATCAGCGATTAAGATTCAATTATTTCGCTCAGCATTTCTCCTCCACCTGCTTCAGCATCAGCAAATCGTCTATACCAGAAGGTAAATGTAGTGTATTTTACTTAATAAAACCAATTTATTGTAGTACATTCTATTGTATTGTGTTTTTATACAATATTGGTCATTCATAAGTACATTTTCCTTATTTAAATACATGTAAAAAAAATTCCGATATTTTGGGGAGGTCCGGAATGGATTAATGGCATCTCTACTGTAGCGTACTTGAACTATGGTCTTTTTTTTCCCGAGACCCCACAAGAGCTTGAAACACAGCTGTGTGATTTTCAAGGAATGTGTTGCGCGTTCCCACCAGTTCGGAACACGTGGGAGGGATTAAGAAACTTTTTTTCCACAGATGCAGCCAGTAAAGCTGTCATCTTAACGTTTCTGCAATGTAATAAAGTTCGGCGTCTAAGAAGAGCTGTCAGCCGAAAATCTGCCGGCCCCTCCACCCCGTCTGAAAATCCAGACATTGGGGAGAGACGCTTGGGAACGCGGCCTGTCGGATGTGTGTTTTAGGCTCCGTACGTTGTGAATCTGCACGGGATTTTAATTGAATATGTTGCACTGTTTAAATGTTAATTTTTTTTGTTAATAAATTGTTGAGTTTTTGCTTTAAAAATTTGGCCTTCGCTTTTAATTAGAACTCTGTCTTTCTTGGTATGGATCAATAGTTGTGAAATTTCTTCAAAATGCCTCAGTGAGTTTATCACCCTTGTCGTGATGCTACACTATTCATTACAATGGGGAAAATTGATTTTTCGTACGAATAATTCGAGTTATATATATTTATATATATATATATATATTCCGGGTGCGTCGTAAATTCGTGCAAAGTTAAAAAATTTGTAATAAAAGAAATAATGCTCGGAAAAAAATTTCTGTTTGCTCGAATAGAATCAGAGGGACATTGGATTTTTTTTCCATGTAAATAAAATTGTTTCCAAAAGTAACCGATAGAGGGCGCTGTTGCGAGACCACGTTAATTCTGCATTGCAGGAAAGACATGCGTTACCAATTGTCACCTACATGCAGGGTGGTGCCTCGCCCCACATTTCACGTGATATCAAGGCCTTCCTGTTGGAATCTTTCACTGAAGAAAGAGTTCTATAAGTCGTTGTTGGAAGGTTCAGTGGCCCTCACGATCACCAGACTTGACCCCTGCAAAATTTTAGTTGGGGAGGATACTTAAAGTTTCATGTGGACCTAGGCTCCCCAACCAATTTGGTGGAACTGAAAAATGTCATTCGACAGATAGTCGCTGCCATCGGTGCTAGAATCCGCAGTAATGGGCTTAGTGACATGCCTCATTTGCCTATTAACTTGTTCTGGTAGTAATGTTGAACATCTGTTATTTAAAATAAATGCACAGTCTTATATTATTGTAATCTTTTTGATTTTCTGTTTGAGTTTGCATGATTTGCATAAAACGTCTCAGTATTATGTGTGAGCGCCCTATTTCGGTTACTTTTGGAAACTTTTTTTTTTTTTACATGGAAAAAATCCAATGTCCCTCTGATCTTACTGGCGCAAATAGAAAAATATTCCGAGCATTGCTTCTTTTATCATGAATTTTTGAACTTTGCACGAATTTATGACGCACCCGGTATATATATATATATATATATATATATACACAGATGGTTATCAAAATAATGGAAACACTAAGAAACATAATGAAAACGTTTATTAACACGGAGGAGGATAACCTTTGTTGTGTAATATCACCTGATTCAATCACCTCATTCACCTTGGGATTGGATTATACAAGTCATGAGTAGTAGTTAAGAATATATTATACCATCCATGAAATAATCATGAAAAATCATGAAGGGAATCAGGAAAAATCATGAAAATTCCTGTAGGGACGCTGTGGTGGATATCAATACCTGGCTCTATCCGCTTATACAGATAACAGTGGTTTGGATGATATATAGTCGGGGGTATTGTACAGGGTAAGATAAGATATTTGACTCCTTGTTCATTATCTTCATACTTGATAGATTTATCTCTATGTATAGGGGGATTAACATCCTGGATAACGCCATCTCCCGGAAGAAACAATGTTAGCATAGGATGGACTAGTGAGCTAAAATTTTGATATAGTCCTTCCCATTTAATCTCCCTTTCAGGGTTACAATATGGCCTGAAGAAAACCATGAGATGCCATCCCAAACCCTGATAGATCTGCCTCAAAGACTGACAGTTGAGATGAGACAGCCAGAATTTTACGCTTGTGTAGGTGTTTTCTAGATATCCGCATGTCCTGTTGCGAGGAACAATGTGAACAATAAATCGTCGGACCAAATCCCGTTTTTCGATATATTACTCGACCAGGATTTGCCCTCATGGCACCATTGTGGATGATATTTTGTATTGGCATCTATTACAAGTGCCCTAAATGCTTTGTTTGTGGAGTTCCCTTCTACGGCTAATGGTTGATACCGGAACATGCAGATGCAGATTGAGCACTTTTGTCATTTTGATTGCAGTTGTTTTGTTTCTTCATGTCACAATCTGCTTCAATACCTCGTCCGTCTCTTTCACTCAGCTCTACTTTTCTTCCACTATTCTGTTTGGCAAAGGATGTTTTCCCGTGCACTCTGTATGTTATCACGACTTTCGATTCCACAGATCGAAAAACACCCATTAGCCTGGGGTTTACAGTAACAGATACTCCAATTTAAACGCGCTCCAACAAATTGCCCTTTTTGCAACGTCATCAAGGTTTGACATTTTCTGCTATTCCACCCCAGCACGATGTCCTTACCTTCATTACTGCTATCTGACAGTAGAATGATACATACACTATATTATATAAAAAATTCCGGTGGAAAGACTTGTTTTTTAAGGAATACGAAGAAAATTCATAAACACCGCTAATATTGATAGGTGTTTCCATTATTTTGATAACCACCTGTATGTGTGTATATGTATATGTATATATACATACATACATACATACATACATATATATATATATATATATATATATATATATATATATATATATATATATATATATATATATATATATATATATATATATATTATATATATATATATATATATATATATATATATATATATATACATACATATATATATATATATATATATATATATATATATATATATATATATATATATATATATATATATATATATATATATATATATATATATATATATATATATATATATGTGTGTGTGTGGTGTGTGTGTGTGTGTGTCTAAATGCAAAAAAAAAATATGTATATAATTTATAATGTAAAATCAATGAATGGTTTATATTCTAATAATCTCAAATATTTACACACGAATGTGACTCGCTAAGAATTTTGAAATCTTCAATTAAGTAAAAAAATGCTTCTGAAAAACTATCTCTGTAAAATATAATTAAAAACGAAAAAAAAAACTCTCGATTAAGATCACATTGAATTATTACTGATAATAACTACATGTCTTTAACATAAACAATATTAACATTTTAATCATAAATTCTCTTTATGAGCTGGTATAAAAACATGTATTATGAGCTGGTATAAAAACATTTCAGGAGTATGTATTTTAATCAGGATTACACAAACATTTGCTTTTCAGAGACTGATTTCTTTCAAATTTTATTAGACTGTCAAGTGTTAGTTTTACAGCTAGTTAGTGAACATAACACTCTGATCGAAAGTTTTTTTTAATACAAGTATGTTTTAATGACATTACAGTTTTGATAGATAATAAATGTAATATTTTTAATGCAAAATTAAATTAAAATATATTACATTTAGTTATTTTGGGAAATACAATGCGTATTACTTAAGGAAATATAATTCTTCAAAAATTTTCAGTATTTTTAATTTGTTTCGTATTAGTTTATAGTAGAGATCATTGAAGATAGATATAAATTGAAACTGTTGATGCCAATGCATATATTTTAACTGTAACTTAACTTAATTTTAACTTAATTTTTTTACTATAACTTTTTAGTCATGTAGAAATGGTTTTTTAGGAGAACAGTCGACATTATTACAAAATGCCGTGAAAATTCAACAGTGTTCAGGAGGTGAAATTTGAACCCCCCTCCTCCCCTGTACGCAGTTCAGTTATTCACGATTTTGGATGCTCGGTCGTAGACCAGGCAGCAACTATTACCCACTAAACGTAAAATAAACGAGAGAGGGATGACAAAAATGTGTGGGCCGGAATTATCCACGATCATTTGATCAGGCCATATCTTCTGCCAAGGCGCCTGGAAGGCGGAACGTATCTGGTATTCCTACAAGAGGTGCTTCCAGTTCTTCTGGAAAGTGTTCCAGGCAACATAAAGGCTCGTATGTGGTTCCAATATGATGGAGCGCCTGCACATTTCAGCGCAAATGTGAGAAGTGCATTGGATACAGCATATCCACGGCGATGGATTGGACGGGGGGGGGGGGGGTCCGGTAAATTGGCCGGCACGCTCGCCTGACCTCTTCTGTCTAGACTTCTTCCTCTGGGACCATATGAAGAGTCTTGTTTACGCAAGCCCTGTCGACTCCAACGAGGAACTGGTTGCGAGAATTGCCGTCGTAGCAGGCTATATCCGGGAGATGCCCGGGGTATTTGCTAATGTTCGAAAGTCCCTCCGCCGGCGGTGTGAGGCCTGCATTCCACAAGAAAATCATGCGCGTACCATTTTCTACGTGTCATCATTCATTCAACCTTCATTCATGCGCAATACGTGCGTACATCAAATTGTTTTTTTTTTATTTCGAGAGGAGAAATTGCTCATGTCTAGTATTATGAATAAATTTTTTAATTTTGTCATCCCTCTCTAGTTTATTTTACGTCTAGGAGGTAGTAGTTGCTGCCTGGTCTACGACACAAAGTCCTACGACACCAAGATCGGGAATAACTGAACTCTGTTCAGCAAAGAGGGAGTTTCAATATTTCAACTCCTGAACACAATTCCGTTTGCGCTACTTAACTACCCCCAACGAATCAGATTTTGAGCTCAAAATTTAAGTTTAAGGCTAAGCTTTTGAAAGCATTTAATGTGATAAAAAAAATAACGGTAAAAAATAGTTGTTCTTTACTCCAAAGTCTAAGCGCCCTCTATCGACATTTTTTTTTACTTTATATTTAAATTTATTTTTCAAGAAAAAACTGACAAAAAGAATAATTTTAGCTAAAACCGCTAACGAATTGACCCATTTTTCCGTTTTTTATAATCATTTGAAATTTCGGACCCTAAACTTTAATGGCGTCTATCTCCTTTGGAAGACGTTTGGGACCCTAAGTTTCTTATATAATATTGTTTGTCTTGATGTGTACTATCACCCTTTAAAGTTTTGCCCAAGAGTTTCGTTACACCCTGTATATATATATATATAAGGAACGTGAATGAGTCATACGTTTAAAGAAAGGTAAAGACTCCAATTTTATGAGGGCGAAAGTTTACGTGCAGACTCCAACAGACTCCGGGACTAGCGCCCAAAAATTAAGGATAATTCGATTTTCAATATATATATATATATATATATATATATATATATATATATATATCTGTGTGTGTGTAACGAAATGTGTGCGAAAGCTTACGTGTAGACTCCAACAGACTCCGGTACTAGGAGCCGAGAATTAAGGAGAATTTGATTTTCAATATATATATATATATATATATATATATATATATATATATATATCTGTGTGTGTGTAACGAAATGTGTGCGAAAGCTTACGTGTAGACTCCAACAGACTCCGGTACTAGGAGCCGAGAATTAAGGAGAATTTGATTTTCAATATATATATATATATATATATATATATATATATTATATATGTGTGTGTGTGTGTAAGTAAGTAAGTGTAAGAAACGAAAAAATGCTTTCTCCTATTAAATTACATATAACGCGTATTCTAAATTATCCTTTTAAAAAAGCACGACAATTCTTCCAAAATGCAACCTAAAAATGATGTGAATTATAATCTATATTGATCCTTAATGCATGTGCAGATTAATAAACAGGCATTTAAAATATCTCAATTCAATAACATCCCCATATATCCGGTTCGATTCCGAGGCCACATTAAATTTCTATACAATAAATAAGGCCTGTTTTCAAATCCTCTCTTATTAATAAAGCGCAGAGAAGCGCATGATCTAGCTGTTAATTCATCCCTGGAGAACCACGACATGTACACGTAAAATCCACGAGTCTAAATTCGTCCAATTAAATAGTAAGCAATTTCGGCCCCATATCTTGGTGGCAAGATCACAAACAGCCATTTGCTAATTGCCTAAACGGAAGACTTCTCTCCCTTCTCTCCTAACTCTGTGGTGTAAGAAGCTGCTGTCACCGCGTCCCGTCCTGTTGTGGACGTCCCATATCCACTGGTGGTAAGGCCAGGGCTCTTCTCTCCTATATATCCTTGTATGGTGACCTTCGCTTTTTCTTGCGCCCCGTCCTGCTGCATGCACAGTACAGTTAGTGCTACTAAAGCGCCGCTACCACAAGTCCGGTGGCCACTACAGCTAATGCTTTCATGTTGCCTCCTGATTAATGAAATACGAAAGTGGAATTTATGTATATATTCTCTAGGGCTCCATGAATGTGTTTGTTTCTCTCATCACACAACAAGCGACTGCATATGTGTGATCAACATCTCTTGCCGTGCCGACTTCATCTCCAATAAGTTGTAAGCAGCTCTTCCCCCATTGTGATTATTAACACATATACACATCTCTCTCTCTCTCTCTCTATATATATATATATATATATATATATATATATATATATATATATATATGTATATATACATACATACATACATACATACATATATATATATATATATATATATATATATATATATATATATATATATATATATATATATATATATATATATATATATACATACATATATACATACATACATATATATATATATATATATATATATATATATATATATATATATATATATATATATATATATATATATATATATATATATATATATATATATACAGGGTGTCCATAATTAAAGTCCCACTTTCTAAAGGCTACAAAAAAAGAGCCACTGGTCAGCATGACTTCAAATTTGAACTGAATATACTGGAAGAGGGGAGAAACGATTTAGTTTCCCCCTTCCAAAAAAAAAAGTTCCAAAATGTATTAACATTTTGGAACTTTTTTTTTATTATGCCAAATTGTTTCCCCCTTCTTCCAGTATATTCAGTTCAAATTTGAAGTCATTCTGACCAGTGGTTCTTCATTTTTGCAGCCTTTTGAAAGTGGGACTTTAATTCTGGACATCCTGTAAATATCCTTAAATAAAATTGAAGTTATATTTTTAATTCTTTCCTCATAATTATATAGAAATGTTACGATAATGACTTCACACAATACCTCTCTCTTTCTCTACTTCTGGAGTCAGTAAAACCCAATTCTATTTTTTTCAATTTAATTGGCTCAATCCACCACTTTCCTTACACACTGTTACGAGATGGAAAGAAATATTCGATACTTTTGTTTACATGCCATCAAACAAAAACCAATCTATTTCTCTCAATTATTCTAGCACAGAAAAGGACATGTCCCATCCATTTATCAATTAACCCAAAATGAAATCTTTTTCTGTTTCGAATTAACAAGTGTATAGTTTCCTAATACAGTAATTTCCCAAGTTTTAGTTTTTTACATATTCGGTCGACAGATAGATCCTTAACTCGTCCTGTTCTATCAAGCAGAAGTAATATATCTGCAAGATATATTATTTCTTTTCTTGAATCCAAAGATATTGAATTCCCCTCATCCATTAACTCAAAGCGAATATTATTTTCTTATTTTGTTTTAAAGGTAGTAAATTTTTTTGTATTCTACAGTCGACACAATCAACAAAAAAAATCGCTTTTATTAACGAAAGGAAATACTTATGTTGTCTTGCGTTGATTTCTTAATCAGCTTAAATTCCATTTCTCTCTAATTACGTTTATATATATATATATATATATATATATACAGAGGCTGTTCGCACATTTTTTAGACGATTTTGGTAAGCGGTAATAAAAAAAAGTTTGCTTCAAAAGAAATAATTGCAATTGTACTATGTTTTTAAAAGTCAAAATTATCGTCTGTGGCTTGAAAGCTTTGTTTTTACTCAAAATAGCGTTTTTAACAAAGCAGTGGTTCGAAGGCTACGTTTATGCTCTTTCCGAAGAAAAATATGCATACTCCGTTATCCAAAAACGATGTGAGAGTCATGGTTTTGTGATATCTAAAGCGTCGATAGGTAATATCGTCAACAAGAAAGGAAAAAAACGTCAAATTGAATCCTCACGCGGGACAAAAATTCCAAACAAGTATCCAAGGAAAAAACGGACATCTTCGACTATTGCAAATGTACGTTGTTTAATGTTAAAAGAAAATCCCCCTAGTCAAAGGACAGTTGCAAAATCATTAAAATGCTCGGTGGCCACTGTAAACAAAATGATAAATGTTGATTTAAATCTTAAGAAAGCGAAAAAACGGAATGTGCATCGTCTTGAATCATATCGCTGAACGCAGGACACGCTGCAGAATTCAATATGAGAAACACTTATCCAAGGAAAAATGGAAAACAATTGTCACAATAGATGAATCATGGGTGTATTTAAATGATTGCAACAAAAAAAAGAGCCATTTATTATCATAAAAGGGGAGAAAAAAATTTAAGTACATGGTTCAAAGAATCGAAAGAAAGTTTTTCTAAGGGATTCATGATTGTTGCTGGTTTTTCTTATAATGGCAAGTTAAAAATAAAGAGAGTGAAAAAAATGTCAAGATTTACTCCAAATATTATCAGGAAGATATTTTATCGCCAATTTTTCTGAATGAAATACCATAGCTTTACCCACAGTGTCATCAATCTATGAGACTCCATCAGGACAAAGCTAGCAGTCACACATCAAAATCCACTGTAAATTTCCTAAATGAAATGGAACAAAAAACTGGTATCAAGGCCATACCCTTCACTGATATCCCTACTAAATCTCCCGATGTATCACCTATGGATTTTTGTGCTATTAAAATCTGCATTATCCAAACGTCGTCCCAAAACCCTTACAGGACTCTGGAAAGCTGTTCAGAAGGAATGGGATAGAATACCTCTTCTGACACTTCAAAAGAAGAGGTATTCTATCGACAGATAGTTCAGAATAAGAGATGTCAAATAGAACATTTAAAACACAAGAATTTTATGCAATTTAGTTTTGTGAATACAATATACATCGTCTAAAAAATGTGTGAACAGCCTCTGTATATATGTGTGTGCGTGTGCGTGTGTGTGTGTGTGTGTAAGTAAGTAACGAAAGGAATGCGTCTTCATAAATTGCTTTTAAATAATATTCTCTTTTTTATAAGCTACAAGCCCTTTTCAAAATTCCGGCCTAGGAATAAACTAATTAACCATCTCTACTGCAGTCAATGCACGTGCTGGTGATTATGCAGTCACTTGATAGAATATAAAGTTATTTTTAAAGTCCCACTCACGAACAAAACACAGTAACGCAAGCATGATTCAGCGATGGTTCAAGCCCACACACGTATTTCGTCATAGCAATTAATTAATCTCCCCGAAAACCCCAATGTTGGACACCACGCGACTAAGTCTGAGCAATTAATTAACTTCCAGCCCTGGTGGCTAGATCAGAAACAGTCGTTTGATAATAGCTTGAAAGGAACAGTTTTTCTGCTCTCTTTTTCTTTCTTAACTGTGTGGAGTAAACATATCTCCCCGCCCCATCCTCTTACGGACGACCCATCTCCACTGATATCATGTAAGGCCCTTCTGTTCATTCCAATGTTCTTTGCATGTAACTGCTGCAGACTCTTAGATATCATGTTTTTTCCGGTCAAGTTATGTGGCCACTACAGCTTTCTTACAGACAAATAAAATACGGCTATGGAATACGTCTATGTTTCTCTCCTGAATTTCCCAGACACTTGAAAGCCCTCAAAATCGCTGCCGTCACTTCCTTGAAAGGAAGCGCATTTTCCCGATTATTTTGGTAGCAACATCTATCGGTAAAATAGAAAAGTAAAATTGGCCATTTATTAAAACATTCCGGATTTTGGGGGGTTTCTGGATTTGAGATGTCCCAATTTGGGGGATTGTACTGTATATATACACACACACACACACACACACATATATATATATATATATATATATATATATATATATATATATATATATATATATATATATATATATATATATATATACATATATATATATATATATATATGTAAGGCCAAAACGTAAGGCTAAAGTATGGGGGGGGCTTTTGTTTAGAAAGGAATAAGAAATTAACAATTTAAAACGGTGAAATTACGAGATAACGGGATAAACGCATCGAGAGAGATCGGGGGAATTCCCTTTGGATTTGATTGACATCCGTGGACCGTCCATGGTTCATCTCCGGTGGATGCGTTGAGGAGATCTTGTGAGCATGCGCGATGGCTTTAGATGGTAAAAGACAATAGCATTTTGGTCAGACGGCGGGGAATTCTTGATTAAGACAGTCACGCGTCGCGCGGGAGATTGATGAGTTCTTGATAAAATTAACAGATTGAATCAGGTAGGAAATTATTGGGAAAATAAAATATTTTAGATGTATTAATTGTAGTTCTTAGCCACCGGCCTTTTAACTCATTGACAGCTATAACTTTAATAATTATGTAGAGATAGATTAAGAACGAGTATGTTTGGATGTAAGACGACGTACTGGGAATTGGTGAGTAACTTGCGTGTCATATATATATATAGCTTACAAATGTAAATAGGGAATTTTAATAATTCTGGAAAAAAGCTAATTTAGAAAGAGTAAATAAAATTTAGGCGCTAAGCTGCTCACAAAATTTTATTACATTTATACAACTCCCTCTTGTCATCAACTATAACACCTCCATTTCCATTCTGATTTAGTACTTTCCTATTTTACCGTATTGATATCTGGGTTTACTGTATTATTATGTCACTATATCGCACTATAGTTTGTTATTTTTCAACTATCAAATATATATATATATATATATATATATATATATATATATATATATATATTTCCGTTTTACTGGGTTCGATAGGATTGAATAAAATATCTTCAAAAAGTGCACACAAAATAATATTTATTATTCTGTAAATTCTTCAGCCGCATACATAAATTCAAACAAAAAACTCTAAAAACACACGTCAGGATAAATGAGTCTTTAATACAATTCACGCCTACCACACTTTCAATACATTAAATTCTCAGCAAAAAAGAACAATGATTTCGAATGCCAATGTCAGGTATATTTATAGTCTTTTAAAACGCCCCCATCGGTCAGTCAGCTAAATATTTCCAGAAGCTCCCAGAAAGGTCTAGGCAGCAAGTTGGCGACCATTTGGCGACGAAAACAAGTCACGAAATCCATCGCCAATTTGAAAATAACTCTCATATTTGGCTAGATTACCACAGACTCGTAAAATTCGCACCAATGTATATATGTATATATATATATATATATATATATATATATATATATATAATTTGAGTGAAAAACTAAATGAAAAAAAGGCATCTTAGTTTAAGAGAGGAAACAGTCAATTTATTGGAGATAGCATTTTTATTTTCAAAATTACTGAGTAGCGAATTTTTCTTGATATACCATGTCACACGTACGCGTCACAGGGTTATTCTGTTTTTCGCTTCTTCGGCACATCACGTTAGTCATTGTCTTAAAATTTCAACCCTCCTTGTGTTTCTACGCCAAGAATGATCAAACGTATTTCATAAGGGTTTATAAGAAAAGATGGAAATCCTCAGTATGCCATATCGTAACAAAAATTTCAACTGGCAGATACTTTTGTATTTATACCGCGTTGGCAAATTATAAATGAATTTATTGTGCACTATCGATTAACCATGTCGGTATTTTCCGGTTTGCGGACTTTTTCTGCAGAAAAAGTCATAAATATTTATCTAAAATAATACCTTCATAATTTATTGAAAACTGCATTCAGATTTTATTCGATCTACTTATAGAGAAACAATATTTTTAAAATAACATTTTACTATTTATCTAAAATATTTTTATTTGATAAAGAATGCGATAATGTACTAAAATTACACTTTTTTAAATTCTTGGGATTGATGAAGAAAATTTTCTACAGTGGTTAAAAAAGATATTTACGTGATCGGTTAACATATCGGTTTGAACATATGAGTGACACTGATATCATATATACAGCTATTATTCAACATGTCGAAGAAATTAAAGAGAGTAACAAAGAGTCTAGTAATCTGATCTGACAGAGCAAAGCAATACCGTGTGTCGACACATTGTTAGATTTGAGTCAAAGGAATTACAAATACAGTGATGCAATAGCCGTTAGGAAATTTCATAATGATATTAAAAACCATATCAACGATTCGGTAAAAAAATACGGGTAACATACATAAATTAAATTAGCAAATTTGAAAAACAAGTGTGATATTATATTTTTTAAAATACAATAAAGTTTACTAGAAATTAAATTATCCGTGTTTTTCGATTTTTAATGCTATCCCTCCCTTTCATGAACCCGGATTAAAGGGAATACACTGTAACTGCAAAAGCTTGTATTTACTGCGTACTCCCGGATTTTTAAGGTCAAATAATTCCCCAAAATGGGAAAATGTAGTTCTGAAACACTAAGTACATCAATAAATAAAGTTTAGAAATAAACAAATTGCTTTAAACATACATTTAAAAACATGATCTCGTTTAATAAAGATCACAAAAATGTTTTTTACTCCGGTTCTAATTACCGTATCAAGAGACTAAAATCGTTTTTAAAGATGTACTTATTTGGTTCTTAAAAATAAAACAATAAAAGATTTTTGGTCAAAATTTTGGTCAAAAGATGCCTCGTATATCGGATCGGATAGCTAAAAAATTTATAAGATTTCATATACACTCATGGACAAAAAAAATTAGCGCACCAAGAAGGAGTCGTCAAAATGAAGCGAAATTTTACATACGTAATGACTACTTTGAAATAAGTAAATGATACGAAAATCAAAGAAAAAGGATAATTTATTTCAGAGAAAAAGGCAAAAGAACGGAGGAGTTAATACTCCGTTGGACCCCCTCTAGCGCGAATGGACGATGCGATACGATCGGGCATTGATTCATACAAGTTGTGTATGATGTCTTGAGACATTTCGTTCCATATTTGCTGTAACCTTGCCTCTTGCTGTAACCTTGCTGTAAACTTGGCGTCGATGGGTGGGCGTCAAGGGCAGCACACGTAATGGGCGCCGCGATACCAACTGTCCTTCAGCCAGGCGCCTTCGTATGGTTCGAGAAGACACAGAGGCCCCTAGTGAAGGTGCTACCTGTGCCTGGATGGCGGTCGATGAAGCAGTTGGCTGTACGCGTGCATTTCTTACGATGTGGCGGTCTTCTCGACGACTGGTCTGTCGAGGGCGTCCTGAGCCTGGTCTTCGTGTACATGACATCTCTCGGGTCCACTGGTCCCAACACCTCCTCACAACACAATCAGAGCGGCCTAATTGACGAGCTACTCGCCTACCTGACCACCAAGCTTCCATCATCCCGACGATTCTCCCCCTCTCAAACTGCGACAACTGCTTATATTGTCTTCGAACACGGCGTAATGGCATGTCTATCTCAGTTCTTCCTTTGAAAATGATTCAGCACACTCAAACAAGCTTTGGTTACCTGTTTTATACTCCACAGAGTACGATGTTCAACGCCCTCTATCGGCTATACGTAATGCGCAATCACGCTGCATTTCTAATCATTTGCATATCTCCCCGACATGTACCTTCATTGCAAGTTTCGTTACGATCCCGCAATTATTTCTTGGTGCGCTAATTTTTTTGTCCATGAGTGTATTTGAATATATATATATATATATGTATATATATATATATATATATATATATATATATATATATATATATATATACACACACACAAAAACTATTCTACTTTAAGAACGACGGTGCTCAGCCCGATTTCATGATTTCAAGTCCAGGAATAAGAAAGGAAAAATTTCGAGTATCTCCGAAAGTTGACAAATGCAAAAATACTTTTAAAATGCGGTGTCGAGAATTAGTTAGTCGTCATAATATTATGGAAATGATCTACGGCAATTCTTGAATTTCACTATCACAAGTAGAACGAAATAGTTAACTGAGTTTTCCGAAATAAACATTCATATAATATCGGATAATAGGTTACATATACCGAGTGACACAACTATTTAAGGATGATTTATGGGATTTGCGGTCTAGCATTAATTAAATTTGAGTATATATATCTATCTATCTATATATATATATATATATATATATATATATATATATATATATAATACGTATCTGTATATGTAAGCGTCTGTCTTTATGTCAATATAAAGAGATGATAAACCCAGAATTTGAATATAACGTTTTGAAGCCACTATTTGGAATTTCAATTAATAAAGATTGGTTTCGAATTCTGACGCTAAATACTCATCTATCTGTCGGCTCCAGACGATGTTGCATAAGAGAAAACACTTGGTCCCTCTTACATAAAATATAATATATTTAATATAAATTACGTAATTTTCTAAGAGAAAAGCAGACAGTTTGGAAAATGGATTATTTACAGGACTCCAATAATTTCAGTGTGTTCATAGATAATCGATTTAATTGGATATTAGTCTAAAATTTGAGAGTTTTACTTTTATTTACCTATTTGGAGATGTTAATTAAGAACCCCGAGTTAGCCTGGTGGTGGCGGATTGGGCTTGCAACTGGCGGTGCTTAGTTCGAATCCCCTGTATGGGCACATTAAATCTGTAGACCGGAAAGTACCTCTATGAGGTGAGAGTGGGGAGAAGGTACGAGCCCCCGATGTGTTACCCCTGAGGGTGTCCAGTCAAAAGCAAGGCATGAGAAATATATATATATATATATATATATATATATATATATCGCGATCTTGTGTTTTTGTTTGAGGCACTACGGCCATTTTTTGCCACACGAGGGCTTATTAGACCGGGACCTACTGTTTAAAGACATTTCCGAACGGTTACAAACGTTCCTGCCAAGAGTGGGATTCGAACGCGCAGACTCAGATACCGAATTCCAGTGCCTTAGCCATTAGGCCAACGTCCAGCTACTCGGTGTTGTGTGAATAAGATGTGTTCAGTTATTTATGATCTATCCTAATTGATTGATGTGCAAATGGGGGAGAAAATGATCTTTAGGTTTGTGTTTGAGCTATTGAAATGTTTT
>OU015503.1:64387252-64439752 GCA_907164885.2 Dolomedes plantarius | reverse complement strand
TAGATTAGTGAAATTGAAATAATTTTCACTGAAGGAACTTTCTGTTGCGCAAAAGGAATGTAATCTTTCCATGTTATACAAAGTTTATCTATGAAGCCCAAATATCCACATATTAGAACTTTATCGATATGTACAACAAGTTATAGAAAACATTTCATGTGTTGTTTAACTTCCTCGTCCAGCTTAGTAACTATGAATTTTTATTTTAGGCGTAAGGAAAACTGTATTATGCGATAAAGTAAGGTGAAGCTGTATGTTATCTTCTTACATGTTTGAAGGTTTCTTCAATTAATACTGCTAGAAAGAAATATTGAAAACATTTTAATATCCCTCTAATATGTTATCAAAAGTTTATCATGAACCACAAATGGCCGAATATTTAAGCTTTATAATTTCGTTCAACAAATTTTACAAAAACCTTTCACGTCTCTTTTACTTCCTCGTCCAACGTAGTAACTATTAATTTTTATTTTAAGCTTAAGGAAAACTATATTATGCGATAAAGTAAGGTCGAACTGTATGTTATCCTCCTAAATATCTGCAGTTTTCTTCAATTAATATTGCTCGAAATAAATATTGAAAATATTTTAATATCCCTCTTACATGTTATCAAAAGTTTACAAGGTACCACGAATAACCGATTAATCTGTATCATTTCGTTCAACAAATTTTGAAAAACTTTTCACGTCTTGTTTTACTTCATCGTCCAACGTAGTAACTATGGATATGTATTTTAAACGTAAGGAAAACTCTATTATGCGATAAAGTGAGGTCGAGCTGTATGTTATAATCTTAAATAGCTGCAGCTTTACTCATTTAATACTGCTAGAAAGAAATATTGAAAACATTTTAATATCCCCCTAACATGCTATCAAAAGTTTATCATGAACCACAAATGGCTGAATATTTAAGCTTTATAATTTCGTTCAACAAATTTTAGAAAAACCTTTCACGTCTCTTTAACTTCCTCGTCCAACGTAGTAACTATTAATTTTTATTTTAAGCTTAAGGAAAACTATATTATGCGATAAAGTAAGGTCGAACTGTATGTTATCCTCCTAAATATCTGCAGTTTTCTTCAATTAATATTGCTCGAGAAAAATATTAAAAATATTTTAATATCCCTCCTACATGTTATCAAAAGTTTACCAAGTACCACGAATAACCGATTAATCTGTATCATTTCGTTCAACAAATTTTGAAAAACCTTTCACGTCTTGTTTTACTTCATCGTCCAACGTAGTAACTATGGATATGTATTTTAAGCGTAAGGAAAACTCTATTATGCGATAAAGTGAGGTCGAGCTGTATGTTATAATCTTAAATAGCTGCAGCTTTACTTATTTAATACTGCTAGAAAGAAATATTGAAAACATTTTAATATCCCCCTAACATGCTATCAAAAGTTTATCATGAACCAGAAATGGCCGAATATTTAAGCTTTATAATTTCGTTCAACACATTTTAGGAAAACCTTTCACGTCTCTTTTACTTCCTCGTCCAACGCAGTAACTATGGATTTTTATTTTAAGCGTAAGGAAAATTGTATTTCGCGATAATCTAAGGTCGAGCTGATTGTTATCATTTTAAATATATGCAGCATTCTTCAATTAATACTGCTAGAAAGAAATACTGAAAAATTTTAATATCCCTCTAACATGTTATCAAAAGTTTATCATGAACCACAAATGGCCGAATATTTAAGCTTTATAATTTCGTTCAACAAATTTTAGAAAAAAAAAAGCTTTTCACGTCTTATTTTTGTTTCCTCGTCTAGAGTAGTAAGGACGAATTTTTACTTTAAGAGTAGAAAAAACTACATTATGCGATAACGTAAGGTAAAGTTATCCTCTAACAAGTCTGAAGTTATCGTCCATCAATACTGTTATAAATAATTACTGAAAACCTTTTGGTATCCCTCTAACACGTTATACAATTTTTTTTATGAAGCATGAATATCCGACTATAATATTTTTATCCGTACGTTCAATAAATTAGAAAAGAAAACCTTTCCTCTTCTGGCGCAGAAAGGACGAGTTTTCGCTAAGAGTATGAAAAACTGTATTACGCGATAAAGTGGAGTTGAATGCTATCCTCTTCACTGACCGTGGTTATTTTTCATCAATACAGTTAAAAATAAATAAATAACGAAAACCTTTTCCTACGTCTTTCAAGTCAAAATAAATTAAATAACAAAATAAATTAAATTACAGTTCATTAAACCCAGGAAAATAGAGCTTTCAGACAAATAAAAACAAAACAAAAAAAGAAACAACACATCTCGGAGTTAAAAAACTTTTGCGCCGAATAAAAATATAGGAACTGCACTCAGGAGATTCTCCTAACATAAGTGACACAAAAGAACTTCTTCGACGAATTGCCTTAATCTTAAAGATTATATCTGACATCCCAACAAATGAGATGATCGACTCAACTCTCCAAAACGAAGGAAATATAGCTAACGAACGACGATCATTATTTTTGACCGGATTTTTTTTTGTGTTATCAAATTTTATTTATTTCTTCATCGTCAACGATACGGTATTTTTCTGTGACGTAACGAGCGGAAAATAATAAACTTATCCACTTTTTTATATTTATATATATCGCTCATTTGTCACGAGGAAAAGCATTCTCCTATTGATTGGAAAGGCCGAATTTTTTTTTATATCTTTTCTCCTCACAAAGAAGTTTCCTATAAATTGTTGCTATGCAAAAGTGGATGCACGGGGCGACACAATGCTTAAGCAATGCATAAATAACAGCAAGTACAAGGATGTAGAAAAAGTAATTCTTCAGACACTTCAGAGACGTTGGAAATGTGTATTATGGCAATATAAAATATTAATAACACAGTATTGGTAATTTCTTGTCATATGATATACACTGTGTCACATAAAAATATATGCACCCAGAAGAAATGGAGGTACTATCATGAAACTTTTGCAGGAATGAAGTCTGGTAAGAGATATGCAAATGATTAAAATTTCGACACCAATGAGACAAGGGTAAGTGCGATATGCGCATATAAGAACGTATATGCATATAAGCGCGCATATAAGAGCGTATATGTGCATAGAGCGTAGCTGCGTGCGTATATGCGCACGCGGCGCATATACGCACGCAGCTGGGAGAGTTTAAAAGCATTGATCATGCCATAGGGTTATTCAAACAAATCTGTCGACTTAGATGGACGGTGTAGTGACTAGAGATGCCTCAGAGACGTAACCGGCGACAGTACGAACAATTGTAGGACTTTGAGAGGGGGCGTATAGTAGGCCTCAGCGGGGGTAGGTTGGTCGAACAGACGTATCGGCCGCCACCTCAGTTGGAGCGATATGATAGTTGCTCGGTGTTGGCAACAATGGATCACGGAAGGGATAGTCTATCGTCGCGGAGGGTCAGGGCGTCCCAGGAACACAAATGCGCGCGAGGATCGCGCAATCATAAGAGCGGCCACGTCCGCATCAACAACGTCGCTAGAATCGGTTCGACGCCATTTACCACCTTCCAGATATCTGGTGGTATCCAGGGAAACCATTCTGAGATGACTGGCCGACGCAGGTATAAGGAGCCGACGTCCATTAAAACGCCTACCACGGACCCCACATCATAGGCATTGTCAATTGGATTTTTGCCGACCTCGGGCAAGCTTGAGTGTGATCGACTGGAGGCGTGTGATCTTCAGCGTGGAATCCCGATTCAGTCTCAATGCTGATGACCAGAGCATACACGTGTTGAGGCGGCCAAGCCACCTGTCCGATCCGGAATTTGTTGTCGAGAGGCATACGGTGATTTCACAAGGTGTGGCAGTGTGGGAAGCGATTTGTTGGGACACACGATCACGTCTAGTCGTCCTTCAACACACTTTAATGGTACGCAGTTACGTGGACGAGATTTTAACGCCAGTTGTACTGCCTATGCTATCAAGTCGCCCAGGGGCCATTTATCAGCAAGACAACGCTCGTCCACATACTGTGAGACACTCCCAACAATGTCTTCAAGGATATGACGTAATCCCATTGCCTGCCAGGTCACCATACCTCTTGCCAATAGAGCATGTCTGAGACTTGGTTGGAAGGCAACTGTAGCCGTCCCATTTTACTGGTGAATTAACTGCCCAGTAGCAAAGATTATGGCATGATCTTCCGCAGGAGGTCATAGGTGACCTCATTGATTCGATGCCACGCCTTGTTTCGGCATGTATATCTGCCAGAGGTGGATTTACTACTTACTCATTTGTAACCTTTTCCATACCATATCTTCTTCATAAAACGGTCTGGTCTTCTGAATTTGTAATCATTCCCTTATCTCCTTATAAACTACATACATGTTAAGTTTCGTGATAGTAGCTCGTTTCCTTCTGGGTGCATTTATTTTTTTGTGACACGAGAGTGTAGACACGAGAGTGATAGGTGACGCTTTTCGGGATTCAAACCGATTACTCCCTGTGCGAAATTCCTACGCGAGTTACCACGGAATACTCCCGTTAAATAACAATGAATAAATAATACACTGTTTCGGAGCTCGAATTTTGTTATAAAAAAGGGTTTGAATGATATTAAATGTAAAAACACATTGAAAACGAAGCATTTTCACTGTCGTCTCCCATTCTACTTGTTTTACGGTTCACAAATATAAGTAGGGCCCGAGGTAGCCGAGTGGTAGCGTGTCGGCTTTCGATGCCGAGGTTGCTCGAATCAAACCGGACAAGTGCCATTAAATACATCCGGATCACTAGGACTGATGAGGGCGAGTTAAATACGTGGACCTGAAAGCCCCCAAATAAGCGGTCGGATAGAGTGGGAGAGAGTACGACCCGCTCAGATCTCCCCCTTGGCATTTCTCAGTCAAAATTGAGTTCATACCTGGCTAAATATAACTCCAACCCTTTGTGGTGCCATTATAAACCGCATCCACACCCCTCAGCCGCTAGCCCATATGGACCTGGTCTGAAGAACTTCCGGACGGGGGACATTAGAAGCAAAAAGATATAGTATGGCCTGATATGCAACAAAGTAAACATAAGATAGCACTGTTTTAATAGAACTGTTAGGATATCACTATTATCGTAGAAAGTGAAGAATCGCTCACTACATGGCGCGATTTTCAAAGTCGGCAACTTAGAGTGCTTTTGAGTCTTGTCTCCTGGATTCGCTCTCCTGAAGACACTACGCAAAAGCACGCCATTTAAGATGGCCACAAATTAAAATAAATACAAAAAAAAGTTGAAATTTTTTAAAAGTAAAAATCGTTGCAAAATCATAGTAATTTTTAAAACTTAAAATCGTTACAAGCACTGAAAATTTAAAATACTTTTACTTACCTTAATGTGAAAATTATTGAAGGGAAATTGAATAAGTGAATTAAATAAATTGAATAAGTGAAAATTATTTAACAATATTAATATCACTGTACTAGCAATGCCTTGTTATATATACTTTAAAAAGGATTTTTAATATATATATATATATATATATATATATATATATACAGAGGCTGTTCGCACATTTTTTAGACGATTTTGGTAAGCGGTAATAAAAAATCGTTTGCTGCAAAAGAAATAATTGCAATTGTACTATGTTTTTAAAAGTCAAAATTATCGTCTGCGGCTTGAAAGTTTTGTTTTTATTCAAAATGGCGTTTTTAACAGAGCAGTGGTTCGAAGGCTATATTTATGCTCTTTCCGAAGTGAAATATGCATACTCCGTTATCCAAAAACGATGTGAGAGTCATGGTTTTGTGATATCTAAAGCGTCTATAGATAATATCGTCAACAAGAAAGGAAAAAAAACGTCAAATTGGAGCCTCAAGTGGGACAAAAATTCCAAACAAGTATCGAAGGAAAAATCGGACATCATCGACTATTGCAAAGGTACGTTGTTTAATGTTAAAAGAAAATCCCCCTAGTCAAAGGACAGTTGCAAAATCATTAAAATGTTCGGTTTCCACTGTAAACAAAATGATAAACGTTGATTTAAATCTTAAGAAAGCGAAAAAACGCAATGTACATCGTCTTCTTCCAAATCATATCGCTGAACGCAGGACACGCTGCAGAATTCTATATGAGAAACACTTATCCAAGGAAATATGGAAAACAATTGTCACAATAGATGAATCATGGGTGTATTTAAATGATTGCAACAAAAAAGAGCCATTTATTATCATAAAAGGGGATAAAAAAAATTAAGTACATGGTTCAAAGAATCGAAAGAAAGTTTTTCTAATGGATTCATGATTGTTGCTGGTTTTTCTTATAATGGCAAGTTAAATATAAAGAGAGTGGAAAAAAATGTCAAGATTAACTCCAAATACTATCAGGAACATATTTTATCGCTAATTTTTCTGAATGAAATACCATCGCTTTATCCACAGTGCCATCAATCTGTGAGACTCCATCAGGACAAAGCGAGCAGTCACACATCAAAATCCACTGTAGATTTCCTAAAAGAAATGGAACAAAAAACTGGTATCAAGCCCATGCCCTTCACTGATATCCCTACTAAATCTCCCTATGTATCACCTATAGATTTCTGTGCTGTCGGAATTTTAAAATATGCATTATCCAAACGTCGTCCAAAAAACCTTACAGGACTCTGGAAAGCTGTTCAGGAGGAATGGGATAGAATACCTCTTCTGACACTTCAAAAGGCATTATTATCCTGGAAATTGCGGTGTCGAAAGATAGTTCAGAATAAGGGATGTCAAATAGAACATTTAAAACACAAGAATTTTATGTAATTTAGTTTTGTGAATACAATATACATCGTCTAAAAAATGTGTGAAAAGCCTCTGTATATATATAATATATAAATATATATATATATATATATATATATATATATATATATATATATATATATATAATATATAAATAAATAAATAAATATATATATATATATATATAAAATATATAAATATATATATATATATATATATATATATATATATATATATATATATATATATATATATATATATATATATATATATATTCCCTTAAAACCTTTTTTTATAACTACCAGAAACAATTGGGCCTTCTGAAACAGGAATTTGCGTAAAGTCCCATTCATATCTAATTATTCAAAAGTCAAATGTGTAGCAGTACGTTAAATATCATTCATAAAATGTTTTAGCCTCTTTCGTTCCTGCCACCCTAGATCACATTTTTCTTACTTATCGATTAAACCTCGCAATTATTTTTAACATATTTGACTTGCAAATGATTAATCGCGGCCGGAAATAAAATAACTCCACCAGATGTTGACCCAGCGACCTCAAATCCATCTACACCGAGCAACTTCATTTGTATCTTGTACAACGACATCGCGAGAGAAGGAAAAAAAAATTCCATCGCTTTGAGAACATACATCAAAGAAAAATTAAAAACTATGTTTCTAAGAGAGATTGTTTGGGTTATTCAAGTTGATTCCGTGTGAAAGAAAAAGATTAATTCCACTCGACTGACCGATCGATTATGACTAAGCCCGGTCTATGAAAATGTGATTAAAATAAGAATAACGAACATTTTTATTAAAAAAAATAATAACATTAAGTTTCTGTTTCTGAGGCTAAAATACTACAAAATATCATAATATATATGATCGATTTACTTTGTGCAAAATTCGTGTGATTAAAACAAAAGTTTATTTAGACAAGATGTCATTTTGTGCCAGACAGTATATATATATACTAGCATTATATATATATATATATACTAGCATTATTGCCCGGCGATGCCCGGGTAGATATATAGATATAAAAATTTTGATGCATTCCATCACAAAAATACTGGGCTGCAACCCCCGCTCTTCATGTTCATCTAGCCAGACAGAATGCGCTTAGCGCGTTTCTACTGAAATGATATACAAACAATAAGAAGAAAGAAACTTTGAGCCTGCGGACCTTCGTCTGATTATACGTCTGATTTTATTGAGAATTAATAACACAGTGTTGCGTGATTCGCACGTTTGGATTGAATAAGTTTACTGTTTAATTAGATTTAATTAGATTTGTTTGATCCACTGTTTAATTAGAAATAAGTTTTATAATTTACATTTGCCTTTATTATTTATTTTTCCCTTAAAAGCTCAGTTTGTTCCACATCACCCAAGAGATGCACTTTTTTCCACATCACCCAAGAGGTAAAGTGAAAGATGCCCCTTTTATTTATTCAAAGTAAGGAGCAATTTCACATGAAGCCTATTTTCCTTACTTTGGTGATTCGGTTTTTTATTGTCGACAGGCCAAAAACCGTATCGGTTTTTAATTTTCCTAAGGCCAAAAACCGTAGAAAAAGCAAATTGTAAATAGGTTCAAGCGATGAGAAAAACTGCAAATAACAAAGGACAAAAAGCAGAGCCGGGAAAGTTGTGTTAAAACATACTAATTTGAACTGCATTCTTAAAAAACTCCCATCTCAGTTAGTCTAGTGGTTAAATTTTATCTTTTACCGTATTTTAATATTTCTTTTGTCAATTTATTTCGTTGTTATGCACGTAACGCAAAATTAATTTAAAGTATCACAAAAAGAAAAGAAACCACGTGATCAACATTTCATAAATTAAATTCTAAAAATTAATCTTTAAAAATTTACCAAAAATCAGAAAAGGGAGGTAACGATTCGAAAAAGATTTTGTTTTAAAGGAATTTTTATGATCTTTCTCGTGATATAAATTTTATAACCCTCGGATTATCATTTTAACTGCAAACTTAAAAGAATTAGAAAAAAAGCTTAAAATTATATTAAAAAAATCGAAGAAGAATTTTTCAAAAATCTTTCTCAGTTCACCCCTCCAGTATAAACTCCACTATAGAAGAATCACCATGTAAAATTTCAGCTCTGTATGTCCAACGGTTTGGACTGTGCGTTATCTGTCAGTTAGTCAGTCAGTTAGGCACGGCAAAAATTTATTACCATAAAGCTCTCACCCCCCGCGCACCCCTCTTTTCCCGCGCGAGGGAAGAGGGATAGGTTCGGATTTCACTGAACGTCTGCATCCACAGGGGGTCTCGCACCTCTTACGGGCACAAAAAATCATTAAAAAATTAATTTAAAAAAAACTAATTGAGCCCCAAACTTCGTTTTTGCTGATTTAAGTTTTCTCGGGTCCTAAACATTAACTGTGCCGAATTTGGTCCCGGTGGGTGAAACAGTCTATGATTCTATAGCGGACAAACAAACAGACAAGCTCTTTTATATATATAGATGTGTATATATATATATATATATATATATATATATATATATATATATATATATATATATATATATATATATATATATATATATATATATATATATATATATATATATATATGTGTGTGTGTGTGTGTGTGTGTAATAACACGGACGCGGATCAAAGAATGATTGCTGAGTGGTAGCTTTGGCTTAATTTTCTGGCCTCATCAACCTGAGAGTAAAATAGGTGACTTGTCGCCCGGCCGTGCATCACCGACGATTTAAAAATCCATTCCCGCAAATCTCTCACCTCGAACACAGAAAACACAACAGATTCTAACACTTACATTTTATTATTTCGCTGGCGTCGCTGCCGAGATGATTGCGGCAGGGGACAAGTACAGAAGTCCGTCGTTTTTTGGATGCAGAAACTTTTAACACTTCATCTCATCACGTGACAGTAGGGTGTGGATAAATAGTTGATTGATTAAAGCTTAGTGTTTTTGCGCGGATTAAGATTAAAATGGTAGTGACTCTAAGCATCCTAGGACTTCGTTCATTTGGCAGCCATCTTGGACAAAATTGTCTGGGCTGAAAAGGACTATTATTAAGGGGTTTTAATAGGCTTTAATGGGAAGAAATTACAAGAATTTGGGAATATAGTTTGAGATTTAATTCGGATGCCCAAGGGAAATAGCTAGATTAAGAGTTTAACAAGGGGTATGTAGTTTTTAATGTCCTAGCATATTAAATTGAAAAACTAATAGTTTTTAATGTTATATATATATATATATATATATATATATATATATATATATATATATATATATATATATATATATATATATATATATATATATATGTATGTACCGGTGACTATGAAAGTGGCCTTGGTCAAGAATCTAAAAAAAAAATAATAAGCTTAATGTGCTATTCCATAATGCATTCTTTTATATTACTGTAATCTCAACAAATTTTTGCAAAATTATTTATATGTATATATATATATATATATACGTTTTGTCTTTATGATAAACGAGATCATTATAATTTTAATACAGTTAGGATTATGTCTTGGAATAACGTACTTCATAAAAATATAAAACGTAACGTAATAATAAACCAATTAACGCGTTGCCTACGCTTACATTCAAATGTAATAAACATGAATATTAGAATAAAGAAATACATAAAATTAGCTTCTGAACAGGGTTTCCCTATAAAATTCATTACGTCAATCTTAATCCAGTTTTTTAATCTAAATAATACAGATTGCAGGCAACGTTTCATCTTATAGATGGCAACAGTAATACCCTATGTTTGACTATAAAAGTGTGTGTGTTGGTGAGTCGTGACGCTGGCTTGGTGAGGTGGTATGTCCTTAAATGTATTGATGTATTTTATGTTTATTTTTATTATTATTTTTTTATTTATTAATTAGTTTCTTAGCGTTTTAATTAATACTAGTTGATACCCGTCAAAACATGACGGCTTGATAGTAAATAAATGTATTAATACACAAATTATACTCAACACATCATTGCCAAAAGTCGAAAATCATAATAATGCGCAGAAACAAATTAATGTGATTAAGTGGCCTCGTGCTCAGTGAGCATCTAAAGCCAGATTTAAAAATGTCACTGAGCATGCGCAGAAAACAAATTTTTAAATGTAAATTATCGCTCATTAAACAGCGCGAAATAAACAATTTCCATCAGGTTTAATCTTATATTTCACAAACATAATTATCATAAAAATAAAAATGGCAGAGAGAGATCTAGAGAGAGACTCCTCGGCATTGAAACATGTCACTGAGCATGCGCAGAAACAGTGAGTTTCTAAAGCCAGATTGAAACATGCCACTGAGCATGCGCAGAAACCAAATTTTAATTGTAAATTATACCTCATTAATGAAAATTGCGGTTACAAAAACGAAATTTGACAAATCTACAGATTACAGTCTTTCGTTTAAGACCAAAATGAAGTAAATTAATGCAGTAGTTTTCTCCCACGGACTGCCCAAAAAGTCGGCTTAGCAACTTAAATATATAGATTATTGAATGATAACCTCTGGTTTATTTTGTTTGTCTCACTTTAATTGTTTTCACTTTTTTATCTATAAGGTCTTGGTGTTGTAGCCGACCACCGGGAGTATTTTCCGGGCAGAAAACATGTTTAACCGGGGATGGGGGGTCACAACTAGGGTTTTCGATTTTGAGCAATTTTTTTTTTAAACCCGGGTTTCGGGTTTGACGGGTTTTTTTCATTTAAAACCCGGGTTTTCCAGGGTTTACTTGGTTTGTTTCAGGGGATCAATAGCAAAGAACTAAAATAATAAATAGTTTATTAGAAGCATCTAATTTATTTCAGAATTTCAAATATAAAAAATAACAGTAAATAAATTTAATGTTAATAAACATATACATATATGTATAACAAATAAAAGTGGTACAAATATCTCATTTTTATAAGACTGCCTTACAACCATCATTGCACTCAACGTACCATCATTGAGTCGGCTTCTGAGTTTATTAGCAAAGAGACCCATTACAGAAAATGCTCGTTCTGCTTTCACCGAAGTTGGTCGAATTGTTGTTAAAGACTTGTTTAAGAAGTCGAAGAAGACTTGTTAAGGTTGAATTGTTGTTAAAGAATTGTTGTTAAAGAAAAGTTTATCTAGCCTTTCAGGTCAGCTTTTCGTTTCCCAAAAAACTCAATTTCTTTTCTTATGATTTATGAACCATATGCTGATTTTTTATGATTTTCCATATTATTCTCCTGCAGAAACATACTAAGCTTATCAGATAGGGACATGAGCTCTATCTGATGTCACTTAGTCTCATTGATTTTTTATTCATTTGTTTGAGAGCCGTACCGAGTCCGACATGTTAAATTCGGTCTTGGTTCCAAAGTAAGGAATATAATTGGTATTCTACTGCATTAGATAAATAACTAATTCCCGGGGTTTACATTAAAAATTCCCCGGGTTTCGGGTTCGTAAAATCTTTGAAAAACCCGGGTCGAAAACCCTAGTCACAACTCCCTCCAGTCATCAACTATAACACCTCCTTTTCCTTTTGTGTTTTAGTACTATTCTATTTTACATTATTGATATCTGGGTTTACCGTATTATGTCACTACATCCCCCTATAGTTTGTTGTTTTTCAACTATCTAATATTATTTAAAAAAAATTTTGTGAGCAGCTTAGCGCCTAAATTTTATTTACTCTTACTTACTTAGCTTTTTACCAGAATTATCAAAATTCTATATTTACATTTGTAAACTATATCTATCTATCTATCTATCTATCTATCTATATATATATATATATATATATATATATATATATATATATATATATATATATATATATATATATATATATATATATATATATATATATATATATATACATACATATATATATATATATATATATATATATATATATATATATATATATATATATATATACATATATATATATATATATATATATATACATATATATATATATATATACATATATTTATATATATATATATATACATATATATACATATATTTATATATATATATATATACATATATATACATATATATATATATATATACATATATATACATATATATACATATATATATATATATATATATATATATATATATATATATATATATATATATATATATATATATATATATATATATATATATATATAATGTTTTTGGTTTTGATGAACTTCGGAGTAGGGATAATCGTAGAGTCTTAGAACAATGTAGTCGTCGAGAGGTTTAGGCAATGGGCCTGGTCGAACCGGAGCCAGGCGACTGAAAAGTCAAACAAAAAAGGCGTCCAGGCGAGAGATACAATCCTCTACAAAACTAGTTACACAGTTTTTATTTCAGGAGCATCTGCGTGATTGACTGCACAATTACTTCAGGATTCCACATTTGGTCATATTTAATAGGACACCACATTCAGAACAGGCATGATGCTGCCGGAACAGCACATGAAAAATATAAAAACCGCAGCGCAATTTACGACATGTTACCAGGTCGGAGAGTAGAGACACAAGACACGCGAAAACCCTAGTTCTTTGCCCTTGAGAACAGGCGGGCTGAACTTTAATTGGTTAGAATTAGCACCTGACTATAACGCGTCATATGGGGTGATGGTTTTCGAAAGTGCACAACAATCGACTTATATAGGATGTAGACGCGTGACTTGTTTAAGGGGAAACTAATAGATTACTTTGGTTATTCTTAGGTGAAATTTAAATGATGGATAATGCTCTGTTGCGATAAGTTCATGACGGAAAAGGTTAGAAATTTATTTCATATATATATATATATATATATATATATATATATGCACTCTGTCGCAAAAAAATATAATCACCCTGAAGGAAACGAGCTACTAACGCGAAACTTAACATGTATGTAGTGTATGAGGAGATAAGCAAATGATTACAAATTCAGAAGAACAGACCCTTTTATTAAGAAGAACACGGCGTGGCATCGAATCAATAAGGTCACCTATGACCTCCTGCGGAAGATCATGCCATAATCTTTGCAACTGGGCAGTTAATTCACCAGTATTCCGGGACAGCTGCAGTGGTCTTCCAAGCACGTCCCAGACGTGCTCTATTGGCGAGAATCTAGTGACCTGACAGGCGATAGGAGTACATCATATCCTTGAAGACATTGTCGGGAGAGTCGGACAGTATGTGGACCAGCGTTCTCTTGCTGATAAATGGCACCTGGGTGACTTGATAGCATAGGGAGTACAACTGGCTTTAAAATCTCGTCCACGTAACTGCGTGCCATCAAAGTGCATTGAAGGACGACTAGAGGTGATCGTGTGCCCCAACAAATCGCTCTCCACACTGACACACCTTGTGTAATCGCCGTATGCCTCTCGACAACAAATGCCGGATCGGACCGGTGGCCTGGACGCCTTTACACGCGTATGCGCTGATCATCAGCATTGAGACTGAATCGGGATTCATCGCTGAAAATCACACGCCTCCAGTCGGTCACACCCAAGCTTGCCCGAGATCGGCAAAAATCAAATCGACACTGCCTATTATGTGGGGTCTGTGGTAGGCGTCTTAATGGACGTCGGCTCCTTATACCTGCGTCGGCCAGTCATCTCAGAATGGTTTCTCTTGATGCCACCGGATGTCTTGAAGATGGTAAATGGCGTCCAACCGATTCTAGCGATGTTGTTGATGCGGACGTGGCCACTGTTATGATTTCACAATCTTCGCTCGCATTTGTGTGCCTAGGATGCCCTGACCCTACACTACGGTAGACTATCCCTTCAGTGATCCCTTGGTGACAACACCGAGTAGCTACCATATCGTTACGACTGAGGTGGCGGCCGATACGCCTGTTCGACGTACCTGCTTCTCTAAGGCCAATTATACGCCCCTTCTCAAAGTCCGACAATTGTTCGTACTGTCGCCGGTTACGTCTCAGAGGCATCTCTAGTTACAATACCGTCGATCCAAGTCGACATATTTGCTAGGTTTAACCCTATGGCACGAGAAATCATGCTTTTAAATTGTCCCAGCTGCGCATCTCATATTCGCATAACGCGCTTACCCTTGTCTCATTGGCGTCGAACGTTTAATCAGTTGCATATCTCTTACCAGACTACATTCCTGCAAATGTTTAGTGATAGTAGCTCGATTTCTTCTGAGTGCATATATTTTTTGTGATAGAGTGTATATTAATACTGCTGACTCAGCGATCTTAAATTCACCTACGACAAACTAGTTCATTTGTATTTTATACAGGGACATCGCGAGAGATGGAAAATTGCAATATACATAACTATTTTATCAGCTGTATATATATATATATATATATATATATATATATATATATAATTATTATTATTACTATAACTGACAGTGTGACCTCAAATTCATCTACGACAAACTTCTTTTTTATCTTATACAGAGACATATTATGAGGAAGAAAAAAATTCCATTTCTTTCCGAACGTGCAGTAAAATAAAATTAAAAACTCAATTTCCAAGAGTTAATGTTGGAGTTTTTCAAACTGACTCAGGTACAAAGGAAAAGATTAACTCAACTTCAGTGGTATATTGATTATGATTAAAACCGATGTATGGAAATGTGCTTAAAATGTGAATAGGGCAGGATCTATTTTTAAAAAAAAAAGACTAACCTATTATGCTATTTATAAATATATATATATATATATATATATATATATATATATATATAAGTGTGTTTGTGTGTGTGTGTGTGTAAGTAATATATTTAACCACCTCCAATCTTTAATCGCCTGTGATCGCTCTCTCTATGGTAACCTTTCCGTCCTTTACCCCTTTCCAATACTAACCTACCTCGCCAGTTTCTGGCAACCTGTTTACAGCTACTTGTATGCTCGCTTGATGAGAGCTGGACGTCGCTTTGTTCTTGAATTCGAATCGTATTGTTTTTCAGTCCCGATGTCTTATTTTCAGGAGGGTCATTACACACACACACACACACACACACACACACACACACATATATATATATATATATATATTTATATAAACCCATATCTCTTACTTATCCCTTGAATCTCACAAATACTGTTTTTTTGTATTTGTATTGTAAATGAATAATCACGACTGGAAATAAAACAACTCCACTCTTTGTTGACCCAGCGGCTTCAAATCCATCTACGCCGAGCTACTTCATTTGAATTTTATACAGAGACATAATGAGAGAAGGAAAACTTCCATCTGTTTCAAAGCGTGCATTAAAAAAAAATTATAACTCCTGTTTCTAAGAGTCATTGTTTGGGTTATTCAAGTTGACTCAGTGACAAAGGAAAGATTAACTCCACTCCACTGGCTTATCGATTATGATTAAGTCCGGCCAATGGAAATTTGCTTAAAGGGTGAATGGGGCAGGATTTTATTTAAAAAAATAATCTCATTAAGATTCAATTTCGAAATGGGAAGCATATTAAAATGTCATAATGTTATTTTGATTATTTTTTCGATAAGAGTGATAGTGGTATTTTGTATAAAGTTCGTGTGGTTAAATCGGAAGTTTATAACATCAAGCTCTGATTTTGAGCCAAAATTTTAATTATATGAAGTCTGTATATATAACTATTATGTCAGCTTATATATATATATATATATATATATATAACTATTATGTCAGCTTTTATATATATATATACATATATATATATATATATATATATAGATAGATAGATAGATACATATATATATATAGATATATATATAGATACATATGTATATATATATATATACATGATCCAAAAGTCGCCGATTGGGGAAGATATGGCGCTGTTGTCGAGAATTTGCATAAAAGGCAAGTAAAACATCAAAATACAAATTCACGACTATGTAGTCGACAGCAGCGCCAGTACTTCGGGCTATAAAGATAAGAAATGAATACCGAAAAAGTTGTAAGCAGACAAATGAATAACAAAGAAATTCCACTGCAACATCGCTTTATGCAGCAAATTCACTTCTCCCTCCTTGAATGTGACCACAGTCCTGATGGATGACACATTGCATCCTGAACACTATGCTCTAAACGTCCTGGCGTAACATGTCACCAGGAATGTTCATCAAAGTCCGGTATATGTTGTCCTTTAGGGCCGCCAAGTTCGAGACTCTACCAAGATACACCTTGGACTTTAAATAACCTCACAGAAAAATTTAACATTGGTTAGGTCCGGGGTGCAAGGTGACCATGCAAGTGGAAAAAAGCCAGTGATGACCATTTCTTCTGTACAGAGATGTCTCAACAAATTCCGTACTTTATAGCACAAAATACTGGCACTTCTGTCGACTACGTAGTCATGAATTTGCATTTTGATCTTTTACTTGCCTTTTATGAAAATTCTCGGGTGCTCCGACAACAGCGCCATATCTTCCCCTATTGGCGACTTTTGGAACTGATTTTCTCTTCACGGAAACTCTTTCCCATGTCATCCTTAGTCTCTCTATTAATTTTGGCTTAATTCCGACTGAGAGATAGCGCTACAGATGGCTCTGAGTAGTGTCAGTTTAAAAAAAAATCCCCCTGTATATGTATTTTACTTTTATTTTGTGTCAGTAACTATAATTTCGAAGTTCTGTATATATCACGTCAGTTTATATATATCTATATATATAAAACAGTTCCGTAACTGACTCACTGACATACAACGCACAGACGAAACCGCTGGAGCTATAGGGCTGAAATTTTGCATGGCGATTCTTCTTATGGTGTAGGGGTGCACTATTATATATTTTTGAAAAATTATTCTTAGATTTTTTTAAATTAAATTTTTAAGTTGTTTTTGTAACTGTTTTTAAGTTTGCATTTAAAATAATAATTTGAGGGATATAAAATTTATATCACGGGAAAGATTATAAAAATTCCTTTAAAATGAAATCTTTTTCGAATATTTACCTCCATTTTCTGATTTTTGGGGAATTTTTAAAGATTAATTTTTATAATGTAATTTATTAAATGCTGATCACGTGATTTCTTTTTCTGGCACTTTAAATAAATTTATCGTCACGTGATAACAACAAAATAGACAAAAAAAATAATTTTTTTTCTTTCAAATGCAGCAGGCGATTGGATATTATCAAAAAAAAATATCCTTACAATTTATATATATATATATATATATATATATATAATTTTTACATCAATTGTATACATTGATCGTCGTATTTATTATAAATGTATATATATACTTTTGGCATTAATTGACCGTTGTATGTAGTTTGAATGTACTCCGTAGCGAAGTGCGGGTTTTCAGCTAGTATGTATATATATATATATATATATATATATATATATATATATATATATATATATATATATATATATATATCTCCCAGTAATTATTACTGAAAGAATTTCGTTACAACTCATATTTACCTCTGCTTTTATAGTCGTATGCAGTATCACTGTCTTAGGTTTCCAACGCGCAATTTGCCGGACGATAGCCGAATAGCTAGGGCGCTGTCACTTTGTTCAAGAGTGTGTGTCAACCGTTATGAGAGTGTGGCGTCACCGTTGTGATTTGTACGCGTGGAAGCACAGGCGCCACTTTTGATTAGTGTTTCCGTCATTTTGATAAGGCGAGTCACCACCTTATAGAATCTTCAAAAAATCAAATTTTACGTATTTGCATTTCTAGAATATGTGAACATTTCTGAATCATTTAAAACAAACCGCGTTAAAATATACCAACCGGAACAGTAAAATCTATGACATGAAAGAAGTTGTTCTAATGGAAATATTCCAGTGTGGGAACTTTTAACACCTTTTTCTCTTAATGATCATTTTCATGCTTGCGCGCACTTTATAAATGAAACTACTGCAGACCTTGCTTTCCTATTTTCAGGATAGGTGATAACGATGCTACTTAAAATATGCACCTAATTCTATCTTAAAAAATTATTTTACTATGAATTTATAGCATTTGACTTGTAATTTTAATGGGCTTTTTCAGTTTTTTAAATTTGATTGTACTGGAGTAAATATATTTGGGTGTTTAAAAATTTAAATAGGTGTTGAAATATACCTAATGATTTAACAACACAAAAATGCAAAAGGGTCAATCCATTTCAAATCACCAAATTTGGCAAGGTAAAGTTCCTCGACATTTTTAATTTTCCTAATTTTTTAACCAAGTTTTCTTCATAATTTTACGAGTTTAAAAACATGATAAAAATTTTATTGACCTTGCAATTTTTTTGGGGCGGCCATTTTTAACCAGATACGGAGTATTTTTTTGGTGAAAAGCGTGTTTCAGGGAAAATGCTGTAGCGTCTTTATTTTTATACCTATCAATATGAATAAAAAACTAAAACGTTCAACATAAAATTGTCTACATTTCATGCTATTAGAAAATTTTTATTAGACTTAAGGATCTAGGCCAAAAAAATGTTTAAAAACATTAGAAATAAATGGTCAAACACCACATTTCGCTACTCTTATTTTTTAGGAAGGAAATCAGACTCACCTTAAATATTTTTTTCTTGCCCAAATCTCTCACAGGCCTACGCGTTGTAAAAATTTCAATCTTGAAAACATTTTCCTTTTTTTTGTACAGCTTACCAAAAATCGTGATTAATCGTGATTAACCTGTTTTGGACAGTTTTCACTAATTAAAATCCCAAAAGGAACTGAGTAAAAAATTCTGAAACGTTAGGATAATAAACATCTTTGTAATATAAAACTACCATATAAATTTTATTAGTGATACTTAACTGGTTTTAGAGTGGTAGAGCATTGAATTTGTGAAAAAAAAATTTCTAATTTTTTCGGACAAATCACTTTCAAAATCAGTATTAAAACCTGTTGTTCTTGTTACAGTAACAAAAACATAAATGTTTTGTTTGATATAACCCTAAAACTTGTCCCTGACGCTAATGAGTTAGTGGTAGAAAATAATTTGAATCAAGTAAACTCAATATGGGCTACATTGGAGTTGTTACCGATCAGTAAAATAACGAAACTGATAAAGAAAAGGGATAGTCAGCTTTACACAAAAAGACAGATAAAATTGCAATAGCTGTAAAAAGGAAATTGAAGATTTTGAGGAAAAACAAAACCACACCAGCTCTAAATCAGCTTAAAGTGAGTATGAAATTTTGATCTACCAACTGAAAGAAAAACGCAGCTTGGTGAATAAGATGAAAAAATTAAAATCATTTGCCTCTTACAAGATTTATGGTCAATAAAAAAAATATGCAAAATTTTGGTTTTTCTGAGTATCTTGTCAGACAAACAAGACTGTTAATTAAGGAGCAAGGTATCCTGCTAAATCTTTGTAAAAGACCAGGTGGACACAAGATAAGTGAAGAAGTTGCCAACTGTGTGATGGAGTCTTATCAAGATGATGAGAACAGTTGTCTCTCTGGGTAAAAAGAAATGTGTCTCAGGTAAAATTAACATTGTGAAGGTATATAAACAAGGAATGTTAGTATTGATACCCTTAAATGAGCTTTTTAGTCTTTACAAACAGAGATATCCAGAACATATAATTGGTAGATCAATGTTCTATGATCTCCGATCAAAATGGAGTGTTCTGCTTGGAACATCTGGCACTCACAATGTGTGTAAATATCACCAGATTGTTAAACTGATAAGAGGATAGGCAAAATTGAACACCAAATACCGGACTTTGTTAGACTTCTTCGTGTGTGACATTGAGAGTGCAACCTGCATGCTAAATAAGTTCTTGGATTGTTCTGGATCAGAAGTACTTCTTGAAGTCTTAATGAATGAGATTGATAACTGGCCTGATGAATTAAATTTCAAAGAGTGGGTGAAGACACATAGAGCTGATCTTATCACACAATTTTTACCTAGTGATGCGTTTCTACAAACTCTTGTGGAAAACCTGATCTCATTAAAATCACATCATTTTATATCAAAGGTCCAAACTCAAAGAGAAACTTTAGAAGAATCTTACTGATTTTGAATGTATAGTTATTGGAGACTTCTCAGAGGATTATACTTTTACGGTCCAAGATGAAATTAAAGCTTTCATTCAACCAATACACAGGCTACATTACATACTTTTATTTGTTATTTTAAGAAACAATCAAATCAATTGTAAAAGTATTTGTATTATTAGTCACCATCTTATACATGATAAAACCACTGTGTGTACACTTCAACAACATCTTGTACATGAAGTGAAGAACGTTGTATCTAGAATGCAGAAGATTATTTACTTTAGTGATGGTGCAAGCAGTCAGTGCAAAAACAAAAATAATTTCACCAGGACCTGCAACTACATTTAAGTTATCTAAAAAAGTATAGTGTTTGGGTTCCTGTCACTAAGGTCCTATGCAAATGGACACCGATTGAACTGACAACTATTTCTGGACAAGCATTCAATATTTTAGGAAAGATATGCAATGAAATTTCCGAACTGTTTAATACCCTAAATAGATTTTAAAATGCAAAGAAGTAAGTTAATAAAAGAAAAGATATTCACATATTTTTATAAATAATTTTTAAGTCCAGAGAAAGGAAGTTTTAACTTTTCTCTATATGATGCTTTCTATTTTTTAAAAAATTATCCGAGAATGCTCTTTAATCTTAAAATACTAAAACCTACATGAATAAATTTATCTTTATGTTTTATTGCAATTAAAAGAACATCAACATAGAAAGTATCAAAAATAGTAGTATAATTTTATTTTGTTCATTCACTTAAGGGAATTAAACAGAGTTTTTCTGCATTTTTAGTGAACTGTAATTCAAAAACCAGTTAAATATCACTCATAAAATTTATATGGTAGCTTCATATTACAAAGATGTTTATTATCCTAAGTTTTTAGAATCTTTTACTCAGTCCCTTTTGAGATATTAATTAGTTTTGAGATATTAATTAGTCCAAAATAGGCTTAATGCGGTTTTTGATAAGCTATACAAAAACAAAGGAACGGTTTTTAAGATTGAAATTTTTATAACAAGTAGAACTATGAGAGATTTGGTCAAGAAAAAATATTTAATGTGAGTCAGATTTCCTTCATAAAAAATAAGGGTAGCGAAATGTGGTGTTTGAACTTTTATTTCTAACGTTTTTAAACATTTTTTTAACCTAGATTCTTAAGTCTAATGAAATTCACTAATAACTTAAAATGTAAATAATTTTATGATGAACATTTTAGTTTTTATTCATCTTGGTAGGTAGAAAAGTAAAGTAGCTACGGCATTTTCCGTGAAACACGTTTTTCACCAAAAAATGACTTCGAAGCTGGATAAAAATGGCAGCCCCATAAATCATGTTCAATCATGTTTTTGAACTCATAAAACCATAAAGAAAACTTGGTTAAAAAATTAGGAAAATTAAAGATGTCGAGCAACACCTGCTTGGTGATTTGAAATGGATTGACCCAAAAATTATCATTGAAACTTAATTAATGTTGCTTTAAGTCTGCGCGCAGTGTATCAGTATAAATTTGAAATTTTCAGAAGATACACGCAAATATTATAGAAATTATAGAAAATTATAGAAATTCGAACAAACAGCAGAAATTCTGTCTTCAACTTGTGTAAAGGTGATGATTCCCCGTCTGTCGGTGTTTCAACTACAGACTCTTTTGCAAATATTTAATGGACAATATGTTTTTGAAAATATTTTCATCGGGTTTGAAGTAAATTAAAAAATTCGATGAATTTAAGTACAATTTAATGCCCTTTAATGCGAAAATCATCTGGTTTAAGATGAAATTTTTTTAAATTAATTTAAATTCATAAATAAAACTCTTATGTACTTGTAATAAAATTAATTCAGGTAACATAATATATTAAGTTTAGAGAAGTAATACTGAAAATTTCATATGTAATGGACAATAACGAAAACAAATTATAGAAATTCGAACAAACAGCAAAAATTCTGTCTTTTCAACTTGTGTAAAGGTTTATTACTCCCCGTCTGTCGGTGTTTAAACTGCAGACTCTTTTTCAAATATTTAATGGACGATTTGTTTTTGGAAATATTTTAAACATTAAAAACATTTATGATATAAATTTTCTTAGCAAATTTATGCATATATTAGGAAGTGTTATGAAACAGATAATGAGTTTAATGGAATAGCCATCTCTAAAGTTATGAAGTTATGAAGATACGCTTGGGAACTGAATAAAAAAAGCATTGAAAATATTAAAATTTAAAACCAAAAACCTTTTAATAGCTAAGACCTTTACAGAAATTAGAAAAATTCCCTAAATGTACGCACTGTTTAAAGTCCTTTAATGCGAAAATTATCTGATTTGAAATTTAAAAATTTCCATTAATTTACGCACATTTTAGAGTCCTTTAATGCGCAAATCATTGGGTTTGAAATTTAACAATTTCGATTTATTTAACCATGGCTTAAACTTCTTTTATGTGAAAATCCTCTGGTTTGATATTTAACAATGTCGACGAATTAACGCGAGGTTTAAATTTCTTTAATGGGAAAATCCTCTGGTTTCAAAATTAAAAATTTCGATTAATTAAAATTTATTTAATGCGAAAATCATCGGGTTTGAAATTGATTAAAAAAATTCGATGAATTTAAGTACAATTTAATGCCCTTTAATGCAAAAATCATCTGGTTTAAAATGAAACAAAATTAATTAATTTAAGCACAGTTTAGAGTCGTTTAATGCGAAAATCTTTGGTTTTGAAATTTCCCAATTTAATTTACACATGGTTTAAACCTCTTTATTGTGAAAATCATCTGGCTTGAAATTCAGCAATTTCGATTAATTTACTAGTGATGCGACATCGATAACAAAACATCGATGTTTTGAAACATCGATATTCAATATTAAAACATCGATGCTAATAAAACATCTCCCCAAAACCATCGATGTTTTTAAACATCGATGTTTTAGAACATCCATGTTTTAAAACTGGCTTAGTAATCTCTAACATTAATGTTACTTCCGTTAGTCGTGGGGAGAGGGGGTGATTTAATTTTACTCTCTGATTGGGCAAACACAAATGACAAAAACTTGGTTGGTTTGGGCTACATTGATGACTCAAAATTCTCGTTGTAAATACCGCCATGTTTTGCCTTCAAATGTCCAGATAAATTCGTGGTATTGCCAGAAGTTTTGAGGGACTTAAGGCAAATATTGCATTTCGCCAATTTGTCAGAGGTTTTGTAAAAATAATTCCAAACGGTACTTTTGGGAGGCATCTTACTAATAATATTAACGTCAACTTATATAAAACCAGCACAAAACAAAGACTTAAATGGATGCACTCGTGTATATACTTTTTGTAACATAAAACCCCATGGAAGGTTCTGGAGTGTCAGGAACATTCCAAGAGCTCTGATTGGTTCATTGGTTGTTAATTGCCATTTGTCTGTTTGTAAGGAATCATTACCCCTTTTGTATTCGTCCTTTTCAGAATTCAGACTTACATTTACTGAGTGTGAAAATTATGCTACGTGGTAAATTTTTTAAATTACGGTACTTTTACATTAAAAAAAAACATCGAGACAACGTAAAACAACGAGCACAAAACATCGATGTTAAAAATACATCGGCTTCAATAAATCGATGTTTAAAACATCGATGTTTTTATCAAAACATCGATGTTTTGAAAACATCGACATCGATGTCGCATCCTTATAATTTACCCATGGTTTAAACTTCTTTAATGTGAAAATCATAGGGTTGGAAATTTAAAAATTCCCATTAATTTACATACAATTTAAATCTTTTTTTACGCGAAAATCGTCTGGTGTAACAAAAACACTCTATAGACTGAAGCACGGAATATATGACTTAAATAAATTTGTTTCAAAGGATGTCATAATTGAATATCTATAAAGTATATACTTTGCATTAAAAGTATTCCGGGAAATTCTATTTTACACGATTATCTAAACCTATGCACAAAAAAACCTGAAAATATATTTTACGACTGGTAAATATTTACACGCGACTAAAACTTTAAAGAGTTTATTTTATGTACAATACAGTAAAATGCATTGATTCCCCTCTAAGATAAACTTATAAATATCTCCTATCGTTTACTCACTTGAAACATTATTTATTATCTTTTTTTGCCAGAGTGTAGTGGCTTTGGCAACGAGTATGTTTCAAAGCCCTAGCTTCGATGCACAATCCGTGTCATATTGATTTCAACGCAAAAATAATAATTCTCAACACAAGATATACATTTGCTGGGGGATATTTAGTGTAAACAATTTCAAGAAAGTTATAAATTTTGGGACTTAAAAGAAGAGTTTTATCTTTTCTGCAGTCGGTTCTGAGTCATAAAGCGAGTACCTTGCTTTTTTTTGTCACAGAGAAGATGATTCTGATTTATAGAGCTTCCATTTTGCAACCAAATGGAAGGAGTGTTATTGAATATTTTATGCATGAAATTTCACTTGCATATTTCTCATATAATTTGATGTAGGGGAAGTTGATACATCAAGTTTGCTTGGATTTGGAATTTTCCTTTCATATATTGGATGTTAATTCTTCAGTGATTTATTAGCAAATACAAGAGTATTTACTTTTTTTAAAACTCTAAAATATCAGAATGCTTTTTTTTTAAATTTTGGTTCCTGACCCACCTAAGAATTTTAAATTTATCTCACATATATGTGAAGCAGTCAATAGATCCCCGTTTAAAAATTAAATTCTAACATGAGAAATATGGATGTGTTGAAAAGACAATATAAATTACAAAAATTGACTTCGTAGTTTTACATACTCGCCAAGGTGTTAGTGGTAAATTTATTATCTTTTCTTCTTTGTTAAACATCGCCATGGCATTGCTGTGTAACTTGTTTCATTGCTGTATTACTTGTTAAATTTTGGCGAGCTTGTAAAAGAAAGCAACACAAATCTGTCAAAGTGATAGCATTAGCAACTTAATGCTAAGAATTCTAAAAATACTTTTCAAATCCTAACAGAACTAAAAATCTTATTTAATGTTGTAGGTTTATAAAATGTTGAAAACTTTTGACCATTATTGAAGAATTAAACCATAGCAACTCAGTGCTTATAATTCCAAAAATACCTTTTATATCCTAAAAGAACTAAAAATCTTGTTTAGTGTTGTAGATTTATAAAAAATTAAAATCTTCTGGACATCACTGAACGATTACATTTAATTTTCATATTTCACTTCTCAGTATCTGGATTAAGGTTCTAAATAGCAGTACACACTCTAGAAGCAACTTATGTAAACTATAAATTAGATAAAAAGCGTAATAATTTTTTTTTTACTGCAAGCAAGTGTGAGGAAACAATTATGAGAATTAAAACTGAATAAAACAATTTCTAGACAGCTTCTGGACATCACTGAACATAAAAAGCGTAATAATTTATTTATTTTTACTTCAAGCAAGTGTGAGGAAACAATTATGAGAATTAAAACTGAATAAAACAATTTCTAGACAGCTTCTGGACATCACTGAACATAAAAAGCGTAATAATTTATTTGTTTTCACTTCAAGCATGTGAGAGGAAACAATTATGAGAATTAAAACTGAATAAAACAATTTCTAGACAGCTTCTGGACATCACTGAACATAAAAAGCGTAATAATTTATTTGTTTTTACTGCAAGCAAGTGTGAGGAAACAATTATGAGAATTAAAACTGAATAAAACAATTTCTAGACAGCTTCTGGACATCACTGAACATAAAAAGCGTAATAATTTATTTGTTTTTACTGCAAGCAAGTGTGAGGAAACAATTATGAGAATTAAAACTGAATAAAACAATTTCTAGAAAGCTTCTGGACATCACTGAACGATTACATTCTAATTTTCATATTTCATTTCTCAGTGTCTGGATTAGGGTTCTAAATAGCAGTACACACTCTAGAAGCAGCTTATGTTAAATATAAATTAGATAAAAAGCGTAATAATTTATTTGTTTTTACTGCAAGCAAGTGTGAGGAAACAATTATGAGAATTAAAACTGAATAAAACAATTTCTAGACAATCATAGCTTAGCTTTAACTTCTTGATAATCTTCGTGATCAAGTGATTACTTGATATTTTTCTAGAAACTACTTAAAGACTTTTACACTGTGATCATATAATATGTTTTTGACTATCCTTATATTATCATGTGAATATGCGAGTTTTCAATTTTATATTATGGTTTCCCTCAGAGCTCTAAATTACTTCTTTTGATTCCCACATGTTCATTTAGTGACATGCCTAGAAAACCTCTGTCTAGCGTACATGAATACATTTCGTCATGACGGAATCGCAATCACTTCCAGCCTCTACGCTTAGCATTGATATAATCATGTTAGTATGTGAGTGTTAGGTTAAAATTTTTACTTTACATTATACGACTGATTTCGTTCGCAGCTCTATATTACTTCTTTTAATTCACATATCTTCTGTTAGCGCTCCAAACCAAAACAAACCAAACCAATCCGACTTGGCCAGGTGTCACCACAAATTTGACCGAGCACTTCAGGGACGACATCTGGGGGGATCGCACCTTCTCCCACTCTCTTTGACCTCATAGATGGACTTTTGGGTCTACAGATTTAACGTGCCTATATCCGGCGTAGACGCAAAGACATTTAATCACTTTCTTCCGGATTTGAACCGAACACCCCCATTTAGAACCCTAATACCATAAGCTACATCGGTCCCTAAATGTACTGTGTCAGTTACGAATAAAAAAAATAATTTTCAGGAAATACTTTTTGGGATAAGTTATTTCTTCATATAAACACGTCTTGTATGCAATTTTGTCGATTTCCATCTCTTATTCCGATGTCAAAGTAGGTGATCGTCTAGTGGCCAGGTCACTTGCATTCGTTCCTACAGGGTCCGAGTTTCACTGTTGGCACAAATGATCGTGTCCGTTCGAAATCTGCTTTAAACTGTAGGTCCTAGTCTAATTAATAGCTTTGTAACAAAGGTTGACCGTAGCGCTCCAACTAACCAACCAACTAACCTGAAGTTAAAGAATATCCTCGTGACAGCTATTCGAATTACACCTCAATAGAAGCTATTCAAAATTTCATAATTAGTTCGCAAAAAAAATCTCACCTCCACTCCTCAAAGGAGGTCCAGAACATAAAATTCTGTAAAAAGAAGGCGCAATTTAATTTAATGGGCTTTACGCATTTTAGAATCTAAAAGCTTAAACTGCATGTTGCAAAGAAGAACACATAGCACAACTTTTATGATGTACTCTGTATGCATATCCTACTGTTACTGTTCATCCTTGCTTATGAGTCTATTTAACTGAGATGATTTTTTTCTTAAATTTGCCGTCTTTTAAAAGGGTGTATTTAAATTTCCTGGCGTGGTATTCCATTAAAATTTCATGTAGCAGTCTGTAGTTGCAGTTTTATCAAAATGTGTCTGGAATTTTTAGTTTAGAGTAAAATCTTGGAAACATTTTTCCAGGAACAAAAACATAACTCAGATTACAAACAATTTTTCTCTTTAAAATGATTCAATATTAATCTAAATTTTTTTTTTATAAATTCTAAAGATAATGAATGCATCTTGAAGCCTTACTTTTGCTGAAAAGGGGAAAAAAGCTATGCAACTGGTTTAGCAAATAAAAAAAAATTCTAAAATAAACGTTCAAAATTTCAATTAAAAATGTTTTTGAACAAAATTGTAAGTTGCCGAGGAAATTTTTATATCTGTGGTGATTTTTACGGAAAAACACCTCTGAGGTATTGGAAAAACGTTAAAAGAGGTAAAATTAAAAAAAAAATTACCAAATAGTTTAAGAATATAAATAACACTAAAAAAATAAAACAGAATGCAGGATTAAGTTTTTCAGTAAAAGTATACACTTTTATTACAACACAAAAGAACAATTATGAATAATTTTTAAAAAAATCATTAGGTTATATATCTTATGTACCAGTTCAGCCTTTTCATACGAAAACATTAAGTTTTAAAATAAAAGTGACTTTCATTGTCAGTTTATAAGCAACAGCCAGTTTATAAGAAATATTTTGGTGAGACCACAATAACCTCAAATTATCAAAGCATCGTGAAAAATAATTTTCTTACATTCTGATTTTCCTTTCTTTTCAAAATGGGATGTTTATGATTAATTATCTTTTCAAAGAATGCTGAAGGTAAAATATAGTAAAAAATATCGTTAAAAATATATCATTATGAATTTCTTCAAAAACATGTTACTTGAGATAAAAAAAAAAACTCTAACGGAAGGATTTCTTGGAATTCATTTTTTCTCTATGTACGCCATATTTTTTTCTGCTGTAAAAAAAAATGTCCTTGTTAAAAACTCTAAACGCGAGAAAAGCAGTTTAAAGATTTCCGTATCAGTTAGAAACAAATGAGAAACTCTGATGCCATTTGTAAAATAGAAAATATTTAATTTCGTATTAAAAGCATTTATATTTTTCGTATTTATTTTGTAGATTTAATTTTTTGAGATTTTTTTCTCGTTTCTGGTGACTGTACTCTAAATTAAAAGTAATTAATTTAAAAAAAGACTCGGTTCAAGAATTTAGATAGCAAGGTATTATTGATTGAATTAATTATTTTTTCTTCAGTAAAACGTCGCTATGCATTGCTACATAGTTTTTTTTAATTCAAAATTTGGGAAAATTTTGAAAAATTAGACGTGCATTTCTGTCAAAATGATAACAGGCGTCTAAAAATATACTAAAAACTGGGGTTATTCAGTTCTACAGGAATATCAAATCAGTTTCAGCAAATTCTTTTGTTTGTATATTTAACATTATTTTTTAAGACTAAAGCATATTTATTTGGACAAGATGCATACCGTACGTTGCTACACTAATAAAATATTTTCTGTGCTAATTAAGTATTTATTATGCAATGAAATAATTATTTTGTTTCATAACTAGGGGCTTCGACCCTAGGCTCGCTACATTCGCTCCTCTGTTTGGGCTAATAGCGAGATACATAGGGATGATTCTCGGGCAATGAAATAGCTTCCTTACATTTACTGTTGTCACCCTTATGCGAAGGGTTTTTCATCACTGTTGAATTATCAGCAGTAAAATTCAAATAAAAATCGAAATTTTAAGGCAGAGACTTGAAATGAGGTTTATATGAATCAGAAAGTTTTCAGTTTCCAGATGATGTAAATTTTTTCTTTGTAAGATAAAAACTCAAGGAGCATCGATATTACATCCACATATGGGATGATATTTCTTGAAAAACTACGTTTCATTTTTTGATGAAAATATTAGTCTGTATTAAAATATTTTTAAACAAATGAAGTCTCGTTTGAAAGAGAAATGTCTCTAGTCTTAGAATGTAAAAAGATAAAAATTATACGGTCATTTTTTTTGACGAGTTATCGTAATCTGAAAATGAAAAAGTCAATATTTTTCCAGAAAACATAAAATTGAAAAAAAAACAACAAATTAAGTCCGACGAAGATTAGACACGTCTTACTTTGGTCCCCCACTTTTCTGCCTTCATTGGTCTCACTCTCGACCCCATACCCCCAGCGGTTTCGGAGGAGATAGCGTGACAAGCTTTTGACAGCTGCAGTGGGAGTTACTTTTTTAAATAAAGATATTCACAAAGAGATATAGTCAAAATGTGCGAAACATATTTACCTGTAAAACGTTATACACAAAGATGTGTTCTGCAATTAAGACAATATAACTTAAACCATAAATTATTGTTTTTGATTTCTTATATTACAGTTAAGGGGTCCAGGATACATTTAAAATTTTTTAAATTTATTTAGTTAGAATTTCGAAATTTTTGTGATGGTTAACCACATAATTTTTAAACAAAATCACATCATAAAACTTCTCATAAAGTTTTTTAAAAATTTAAAATTAAAAAAAGGGGGTTATTTAAAATCGTTATAACTCGAAATGTTATTTGTCAAATTACAATTTTTTCCCTTTAATTAAACATAAATTTATTCATTTAATTATATGTAAGTTTTAATTTTCATTCAGCATTTTTTAAATATTAATTTTAAAAAATTTTAAAAAATTTAAATAAATTTTTTAAAAAAATGATCTAACTTATTTTTAAAAAATCATATTTTTAAAAGTAAATACTTTTTTTTCAAATTTGCTGAATCAAAATAATAGTAAAATAATTAATAAAGACATGCTCCATTTATTTCTAACTGTTCTTGACTTATAATAATTTAAAGAGGAGAAACGGTGAAAAAGCCCATCATGCAGAAAAACGCATTTAAAAATTTAGAGAAAGAATGGCTGTGTTGCAAAATTAATATCTCCTGCTCTAATTAAGATAGAAATATGATTTAAATATCATTTTGAGAGAAAAACACAGGAAAAAGTTTTAATGCAATAAATTGATTTTCGAAAATTTGAAGATTTTTGTGTCCCGGACCCACTTAAATAAATATTTTAACTATTAATATGCATAGAAACGAGTAATATCATTAGTTTTACGTTTCATGAGGTCATTGCGTTCATCTGTCTGATTGGTCAACATTTTTATCGCTGGACGCTTCGGGATATAATGGGAACTAGGTCTTAAAATTGAAGACGACGATAGTTCTTGGCTCCGGAAAATTCGAGGTAAAAATATGCCAATCTCTTGTTGACAAAAATCAGCGAATTTTTTTTTTTTACTTACAGGAAATATTTTTTGATCTTTGAGCCCTATTCTCGCATCTATGAACTTAATCTTGTTGCCTGTGCAAATTCATTAAAACGTGGATACTGTAATAATTTTTTAAGGTACACAAAATCTGACATTATTGCGTAATACGTAGTGCCATATATAAGATGCCTAACAGTATTTTAGCCTCTCAACTTATTAAGAATGATAGACTTAAGGTGACTGACTACGTTCGGAGTCAATTTAAAAAAAAAAAAAATTTAAAGGAATTTTTGGTCTTTTATGGTAAAATAGCACTTAAAAATTAAAAAAAGAACAAAAAATTACCTGTAAATAGCATACATTTTTATAAATTGGTCAATTTGAAGTAATTTTTAATGAAATTTAGCTAAAACGCCTGTCACTCTGCACAAAATCCTAATGCTACTATTTTAATATTCTTCTCACACACGATACATATGACAGTTATCTTCAAAATGACCTACAATCTAAGAGAAAATTTAAAATGCAAAAATTGTACACGCAATTTTATGTTCCAATATGAAAATTATCCCCGATTCGTCATTCTTTTCCTTATAAAAACAACCCCAAATAAAAACTATTTACTATACATCAATTATTGTGCTTCATTTCATTAACAATAGCATCTAAAACATTTCCTGAAAATTTTATAAAATTATATGCATTATTATGTCAGATATCATGATAACGGTGGAGATTTGTGCTAAAAAACATAATTCTGAGAAAAACTCATTTAAAGTTGTTTGTCACTTCAATTTTGTAGCAGACGATGTTTTTTAAAATAGCTATAACTCTGCTTTTAATTGATGTAGAATGAAAATCAAAACGGTTTTTAAAAGAGAAAAGGTTGAATTACACGATTCTTGCAAAAAATAAAACTGACCAAAATAGTTAAAAAAAAAAAGACATTTTTAACTTAGGCAGTCACCTTAATAAATCATCAAAATGCATACTTTTAAAAGTCCGTACTTTTTTTAGTCAACTTAAATATTTCAGCACAAAGGATAGCTTTTTCTCATTCTCTAACGATACTCAGAGCCATCTGTAACGGGATCTATCATACGGAATTCCACGAAAATTGACAGGGGGACTAAGGACGACATGGGAAACAGTTTCCATGAAAAAACAAATCAAAAGTCCCCGATAGGGGAAGATATGGCGCTGTTGTTCTGGGCGCATCCGAGAATTTGCACAAAACGTAAGTAAAACATCAAAATTCAAATTCACGACTACGTAGTCGACAGCATCGCCAGTAATTCGGGATATAAAGATGAGCGGTGAATATGTAAAAGTTGTAATAAGCAGACAAATGAATAACAAAGAAATTTCACTGCAACACGCTTTATGCAGCAAATTCATTTCTCCCTCCTTCAATGTGACCACCGTCCTGGTGGACGACACATTGCATTCTGAACACTACGTTCTAAACGGCCGAGCGTAACATGTCACCAGGAATATTCATCACAGCCCGGGATATGTTGTCCTTTAGGGTCGACAAGTTGGAGACTCCACCCAGATACACCTTAGGCCGTCTGCACACGGAGCAACCCAAAAGAAACTGATAACTGACTCCAATCACAAACCATTCCGTGATGAGTCGTAACCTATGTAATAGAATGGAGCCACGCACACGGCGCAACTGGTTACAAACCCGTCAGCAACGCGTTGGCGGGTTTGTAACCAGTGGTTGCTTTTGGGTTGCTTCGTGTGCCTTAGACTTTCAATCACCCTGCAGAAAGAAGTCACATGGGTTAGTTCCGGGGAGCGAGGTGCCCGTGCAAGTAGATGAAAGTGACTGATGACCCTTTTTTCTGTAAAGCGATGGCGCAACAGATTCCACGCCGATCTTTATAGCCGAAAATACTGGCGCTGCTGTCAACTACGTACTCATGAATTTGCATTTTGATGTTTTACTTGCGTTTCATGAAAATTCTCGGGTGCGCCGACAACAACAGTGCCATATCTTCCCCTATAGGCTACTTTTGGAACCTTTTTTATTACCTTGGAAACTCTTTCCCATGACCTTAGTCCCTCTATGGATTTTAGGGGAATTCCGAATAACAGATCCTGCTACGGATGGTTCTGAGTAGTGTCAGTTTAATAAAAATCACCCTGTATTTTAAATATTTATTGTTAAGACATTGAAAAACTCTTCCACCATACGTAATAAATAACATTTATTTCAAAAACTATTTGAAACTCACAAAGTTTTCTAATGCCAGCTAAACAAAAAGAAAAGCAATTTATAGAAAAATTAGTGAAAGACACTTTTCCCCGAGGGCACAAAGAAACATTCAGAAAAGGTGACAAAACCTTAAAAATGCATCACACAAATTCTTATTCAAATTTCTACCAGTCTAATTAACAAAATTTTGGAAATTAATCATTCTTTTGAGGGTCATTTTGGGGTTTAACTTGGCTGAGGACCTCTTTTTTAGGACAACTTTCTTTGTAGATTTTAAATGCTGGGCGAATTGCATAATCCCTCATTCCTCCCGAGTTAGTGAAAAAAAAATCACGCAGTGGTATATCCTCTGGCAAAGCTTGCATGGCGAATACTACCTTACAATTAATGATATTCGAAAATAAGATTTTCTCACACCTCGAGCATATATCTCTGTGAAAAGTACCTGTCTTAACGCTTTGTACCGCCCTTTAAAACTATCTTTATCTTATGGGATTTTCCCCCTAACAGCTGCACGTACCACATAAATATGGATACTGCCCCTTGACTGCCCAGTTTTATTCAAAGAAAACTTGCCTTATAGCGCACCCCTCTTTCTTATCAGTGAAATTCCTCGTGCGGGGGAGAAAGGGTTGGTATATTAAGCTGCAAGTTTGGCTACATTTTGTCTCCCCGAGATACACATGCATAATCGCTTCTCTTTGTGTCGCTTTGTTTTCGCAGTTTTTCTCACAGCTTGGTGAATGCTATTCGCCAAATTTGGTGGACTGGTGGACAGATGCGAAATTTATCATCCACCTGCAAGAAGAGATCTCTCCCGACCCGTTGGACGAGACTCCAGAGAAGGGTTTTACAGGATGCCTAAGATATGCGAGAGAGTTGGACTTCGAAATCGGTGCTGTATGTGGTTCTTCCTTTTTTTTGGTGTATCTCTAACGGTCCAGGCACATTATAAAGTACGAGGGATAACTTCAGAATAACCCCTTTATTCTCTACGTAGAGGCAGACTAACATAGACAGACTTGGGGCTTCCAAAATAATACACAACAGTACCGCAACCCGCGGTACTGAGAAACTAAAGGTCGCAATGAATCCTTCAGGCAGAGTAGGCATTTACTAATAATACCCGTAAACCTCGGCTCTGAGCTGATTCTCGAAGTCGTGCAGCCACCTCGGCTAAATACCATTACACGCTCTATCAGTTAAACACCGCTATCACCTTCCATCAAGCTTGCCTCGGCTCTCTCTCGTATCGCTACTCCAGTCTTGGGCTTCTGCCAACTCAGCGTGTGCCCTTTAAATAGATCAAACACCTGCGCCGAACTCACTTCGGCTGGCATGTACAGCGCTGCTACCAGAAATTTGCATCTGAGCAACACGCGAACCCTACAGCTGTTGGCATGGGGACTCAAGACTCATCCACCGGTCTTCATATTCGCATAGAATGCCAAACATTCTGTATTTTTTGGGGCCTTAAGCCATTTTCTTCATATTCCCTCAAAATAAATTTGTTCCATGGTTCATAATTTTTGAGTCGTCATTCCTCGTTTATCATTGATGTCCTTTTTCTATTCCAGATGGCGAATTCCCAATCACTATAATGTAACAAGCATCTCAACCTATTTTTAATGCCACATATTCTTGGTGCGTTCCTTTTCCTACTACAGTGACCACATGAAGAGATGCAGGTTTATGTCGCGGTACTTGTAGATGACAAAAATAACCATTTTGTGCCCAAAAAGCATGTAAAGTTCATATTTAGATAACACTTTTGTTTTAACTGAAATTAAGACGAGATTTTTAGCAAATCAGTAAAGATTTTTTATCAGAAAGTTAAAGATTATTTATTTATTTATTTATTTATTGCTTATGATCCGATCGGGTTCAAAGACGTTTGGAAGGAGCGCAGCAGCTCAGTTTAGCACTTGCTACTCAGTACCAGGAAGGTCAGAGGTGGACGAAGTTACCGACCTGCAGATTTAGGGTTGCTGTGTCCTAACACTAATGGATTCGCTTACATCAATGTTAACCTATGGAGAAAATGTGTCTAAGAATTTCCGAATTGGATTTAAAGATTTTTTTAAAATTGTACTCTGGAATAGAGAAGGAAATTGGACACCTTGGGGCATTTTTCATTTAAGAAAAAATGCAGCCTAATATTTTAAAAATATTTTGAAAGCAGCCGTTGATGTTCGCGGATTATGTGCGAATGTCTTCATTGGCAAGTTCCCCTCATTGGCAAACCACAAACAGTTATCCCCCAAACACCCCCTTTTTAAGGTAACTGACCATGTTCGGATCCAAAATTTTTAAATAAGTTTTTAAGGAAATGTTTCTTATAGTTTTTGCAATATTAGGCTACAAAAAATTGAGAAATAGTAAAATTAAAATAATGGTATGTATTATTTTGTTAAAATTTGGCAAAAATTGAAAAAAAATAAGCATTTTTTGACTTTACGCTAACATTCCTAACTAAAAAAATATGTAAAACATATCACTTTTATTTGGATAAATGTAGACATATATCCATTATATATGCATTGAACCAGAAGAATGAAAATATTATAAAGTATAAATGAGTTAGGGCCTGTTCACATAGGAGTCCGTTGCATTGCGTTAAGGAAAAGATGACGTTGAGATGAAAATAAACCAATCATAGGCGTTAAAAATTTCATTGCTAATCGTTTGGAGGCCTATGATTGGTTTATTTTCGTCTGAACGTCATCTTTTCCTTAACCCAACGCTACGGACTCCTATGTGAACAGGCCCTTATAGCCAATCGAGTAATTTAGAGCAAAAATTCAAGAAAAAAATTTAAAGTTTCTAACATAAATGCCAATAACTTCTCTCTAAATGAATATATTTATAACCTTTTCGTTCAATGAATACATAACACCATTAAAAATAAAGAGTTAAAATTTCATTAAATTCTGATAATTATTATAACATTTATGACTGTTAATATAATATGTGGCGGTGAAGCAAAAATCACAGTTTTTCAGAAATTCAATTTAAAGCTTTTATTGGATGAATTCATTAGCTTAATAAAGGAATAGCTACCTAAAATTCATCCGCTTTATAACTTATACCTTCCTTCAGTTCATTAACAGTGATTTTTGTCTTTCTCAGAGCTCTAAGTTTTTCCCTGTGCAATTTCCTTGTGTCGCTGTGTACTAACCCTGTTAGATTCGCTCACCTCAATCTTACCCTATGGAGAAAATACGTACACGGATTGCCGACTTGGATTGGAAGATGTTTTTAAAAAAATGTACTCCGTAATAAAGAAAGAAATTTTATAGCTTGGGGCATTTTTCGCTTTTTTTAAATGCGAAAAATATTTTAAATTATAATTTACCCGGGGAAAAATATGGTATAGTGCATTTTAAACTCTCATAAGTTCCATTGGTGTATGGAGTTCATAAAATGAATTCTGTTGCAAGGTGCAGAAAAGTTGAGGCTATGAGAAAATACGATTTTTATTTGTTTATCAGAATTTATGTAGCTGTAATAGTAGACACATTTTCTCCCTAGGTTAACATTGAGGTGGGAGAATCGAGTAGGGTTATACACAGCAGCCTTAATGTACCCATACCCTTCGTAGATACGAGAGCATTCAGTGGCACTTTTAGGGATTCGAACCGAGCTCTCTCAGCATCGAATCCCGAAGTTCTAACCACAAGGTACTTCCGGGACCAATAAGGATTATTAGCAGGAACAGTAGCTAGCATTGTGTACATAATTTCCTGTACATACCCCTGTTAATATTGCATTTTTGTGTTTGATTAACAGGGGTTTACCACTCTAAGCGTTTGAAACGTATTTTTTTCACATCCTTTCAAGTTGTAAATGTTTGTGGCAGATAATCTATATATTTAAGTTGATAAGCAGATTATTTGGGCAGTCCGTGATGTAATACTACTGCATACATTTACTTCATTTTGGTCATAAACGAAAGAATGTAATTCATAGATGTGTCAAATTTAGTTTTTGTAACCGCAATTCCTATTAATTAGCGGTAATTTACTATTAAAAACTGCTTTATGCGTATGCTCAGTGACATGTTTAAATCTAGCTTTAGATACTCACTAAGCACGAGACCTCATAAACACGTTAATTTGTTTATTCCGAGGAATCTCTCTAGCTCTCTATCTGCCATTTTTATTTTTAAGTAGCTGAAAACCCTCGCTTCGCTACGGAGTACATTGAAATTAAATACAACGGTCAATGTATGCAATTAATTCCAAAAAAAAAATAAATATATATATATATTTATAATTAATACGACGATCAATGTATACAATTGATGTAAAAAAAACATATTTATAAAAAAATCGTAAGGGATATTTTTATAGACAAAATAATGTCCAATCGTCTGCCGCATTAGCAAGAAAAAAATATTTTTTTGTCTATTTTTTTTTGCACGTGACGATAAATTTATTTAAAGTACCAGAAAAAAAAATCACGTGATCAGCATTTAATAAATTAAATTCTAAAAATTAATCTTTAAAAATTCACCAAAAATCAGGAAATGGAGGTAAAAATTCGAAGAAAATTTCATTTGGAAGGAATTTTTATGATCTTTCTCGTGATATAAATTTTATAACCCTCAATGTATTATTTTAAATGCAAACGTAAAAAAAGTTTAAAAAACAGCTTAAAAATTTAATTTTAAAAAATCTAAGAAGAATTTTTGAAAAATCTTTCTTAGTGCACCCCTACACTATTAGAAGAATCGCCATGCAAAATTTCAGCCCTTTAGGTCCAGCGGTTTGGTCTGTGCGTTGTATGTCAGTCAGTCAGTCAGTCAGTGAATGAATGAGTCAGTTACGGAACTGTTTTATATATATAGATTATGTTTGTGAGATATAGAGTTAAACCTGACGAAAATTGTTTATTCCGCGCTGTTGAGTAACCCTATTTTTTTTTATTGGGTTCAATAGTAATTTTTTAATGTTTATTTCTCTGTCCTTCATATTATGATTTTCGACATTTGGCGATGATGTGTTGAGTATAATATGTTTATTAGTACATTTATTTACTATCTGGTAGTCATGTTTTGACGGGTACCAACTAGTTCTATCATTAATTTTGTGTTCAAAGTATCTCACATGGTACGAAGTTCAGGCTTTTCAATACCAAACTAGAGGATGGAATAGTTCGCCAGAAACACTTTTCTGAAGACAGAAATCGACTCAGACACTTAGTGGGTTAAAACGTGGAATAGCTCCTTGGATAATACACTTGTGGTGTAAAGCATCGACTCTCGTTCGCAATCTGAGAATACCAGATTTCTGACCATGTCAGTGGTCATTATAGTGGTGTCCAACGGAAAAAAATAATTATGTTATTGACTAAACATCACAAAAACATACATCTCGAGCGTAGCTTTGTACCCACCCCCCTCGTCGTGGACTTCTCAGCAAAGCATAACTAATAAGTACGGTGGAGGAAAATGAATTCCAAATGTTGAATTCTCTAAATTTTTTATGGTGACTGACAAAGTGCATCCGAAGAATGAAGGACGAAGATGACAAATGCTGAAGAATGAAGAGTCGAAGAATGAAGAGTGAAGATGACAAAATGCTTGTAAAATGCAAAAATATATAGGGTGTCTCAAAAAACTCTGACACATTTTAAAAATTTATATAAAAAATATACAAGGTAGGAACTGGAAATTCACAGATATGTTGCCGCATATATTAGTCTTTATCTGTGTCAATAAAATTCAACAGAGGACGCTAGTTGTTCCACGAAAGCGAAAAATGGTAAAATGGCTAAAGTTGTAAATGGCTATTTTGCTGTCCCACAAATTTCTTATTTACATCCCAAAGTTATTTGGCAACAGGACAGTGCACCTCCTCATTGGGGTATGATTGTACGAGACTTTTTAAATGAGGAATTTTCAAACAGGTGGATTGGACGAGTTGGTCTCATCCAATGGCCTCCTCGATCTCCAGACCTCTTGACTTTTTTCTTTGGGGATTTGTGAAAGACAAAGTTTATTCAACAAAAGTGGACAGTCTTAAAGAACTCAAAAAACGAATAATTGCTGCAATTTCATGTGTCACGGAATCCATTTTGGAAAGCACATGGGCTAAAATGGATTACCGACGTGATATTCCCCATGCCACAAAAGGAGCACATATTGAAATTTTTCGACTATACTAAAAAAACTTTAATATATAAGGTAAAATGCATCTGAATTTCTAGTTTCTACCATGGGTACTTTTTTTATTCAAATTTTTAAAATGTGTCAAGGTTTTATGAGACACCCTGTACATCTGTAAAGTACCAAATAGCCTAGTGATAATTCATAACACTACTCCGCTCCATAATTTCTTTGCAAGCTGGTAGTCCTTGGTTAAATTATTTCACAATGCTGCCAGTTAAAAATCAACAAACAGTATTTACAACTTCGACATATTTACAGCTTATTTTGACTTTGGCCTTTTTGGTCTTCATAATTTTAGGTTCTCAGCCCTTCTATCTTTTTAAGAACCTACTTAAGGTCGACCTACCTTTTTACCCTACCTATGTTCCGCATCAATAACTAATCAGAACTCAAAACAGAAATCTATCGGGTAAGGCGATGCAACGGAATCATAATAGCAGCTCCACCAAGTGGTGATTAAAAACAAATCCAAAAATTTGGTAATGAGCCTTGGATTCATCGGCTATGCATACAATTGATTATCTCTACATTAGTTACGAAAGCATGTCAATTTTGATATTAAGCCAAAATAAAGTTCCTCGATAATTTAATTAAATACTTCAATTCATTCGTATCATTCAAGCTGCTGTGTACTAACCCTATTGGATTAGCTCACCTCAATGTTAACCTATTAAAAAAAATTGTCTACTATTGACAGCTACATAAATGTTGACAATCCAATAAAAATTGTATTTTCAGAGAGCTTGCGCTTTCCCGCACCTTGCAACAGTATTCATTTTATAAATTACGTCCACGAAAGGAATTTAGGATCGATTAAACACACTATACCAAATTTTCCCCCCGAATAATAAAAATTTTAAAATATAATTTGCTTTTTTTAAGAAAGGAAAAATGCCCCAATTTATAATATTTCTTACTCTATTACGGTGTACAATTTTTTTAATAAAATCTTTAAATCCAAGTAAAAAAATATATTTAATATATATATATATATATATATATATATATATATATATATATATATATATATATATACCTGTGTGTGTGTGTGTGTATAAATATAATAAATAATATATATATATATAATAAAATATTAATTTTTTTAAGTTACTTTCGGACCATAGGACACACCCTAATTTTAAGTCGCTTTTTTATGTAAAAAGTCACGTTTTATGGCCCAAAAATACGGTATTTTATTTGTTAAATTGTACTCCGTAATGGAGGGAGAATTTGTTTATGCTATCTTATTTATTTTAGAAATTTCTTCTACCGAATGAAATTATATCCGTTTTAAATACGGTACTCCCTATTTTCCCACAAATAATTAAAATTTTAAAACCCTATATATATATTTTCATATAATGAAAAATATACCCGGGTAAAAAAATGTTTTCTCTATTACGAAGTACAATTAAAAAAAAAGTCTTTAAATCTCAGTGGACAATCCTTAGACACATTTTCTCTATAGGTTAACACTTAGCTGAGAGAATCCAACAGGGTTAGTATACAGCGGCCTTATGAACTCAAGAAAATTATTTAGTTATTTCTCTTTTTTTTGAAAATATATTGAATTAGCTTAATAAAACTTGTTTTCGACAATTTTGGCTAATTTTTCTCTCTTATCCCTATTAAAGATCCATTTCCTATATATAACGTCCTATAACAAAATGCTAATGTTCATGAAATTTAAATCGTTAAAAATCCTATGCAGTTATAAGCACATGAATTGACTTTCTTAGCCATCATTACAGACCGAAGTATAGAGAAATGGAAAGGCATAGAAAAGAAGCGAATAGAGAGTAAGCTAGAGATTAAGTTAGATAACAAAAATCTGCAAAAGCAAATATTTTGAAGAAAAATGAGTCGGAAAAAGCATTAAGAAAATAATTTACCATTTAAGAAAATTATTTACCACTAGCTGAAAACCCGTACTTCGCTATGGAGTACATTCAAATTAAATACAACGGTCAGTGTTTGCAAATAATTAAAAAAAAACAGAAAAAAATATATTTATAATAAATACAACGGTCAGTGTATGCAATTAATGCCAAAAAAATTAAAAAAAAATCGTAACGGATATTTTTATAGATAAAATAATATAGAAGAAAATATTGAAATTAAATCTAATAGAACATACTAAAGAATATAAAACAGTTAATATAGTACAGTTTGAGTAATATTTCTTTTACTATATATCAATATTTTTCGGATAACGTTCTATCGTTTGCCGCATTAGAAAGAAAACATTTATTGTTTTTGTCAATTTATTTCGTTGTTATGCACGTGACGATAAATTAATTTAAAGTACCAGAAAAAGAAATCACGTGATCAGCATTTAATAAATTAAATTCTAAAAATTAATCTTTTAAAAATTCACCAAAAATCAGAAAATTGAGGTAATGATTCGAAAAAGATTTCATTTTAAAGGGATTTTTATGATCTTTCTCGTGATGTAAATTTTATAACCCTCAAAATATAATTTTTAATGCAAACTTAAAAAATGTTACTAAAACAGTTTAAAAATTTAATTTTAAAAAATCTAAGAAGAATTTTTTTTAAATCTTTCTTAGTGCACCCCTACACTATATGAAGAATCGCCATGCAAAATTTCAGCCCTTTATGTCCAGCCGTTTGGTCTATGCGTTGTCTGTTAGTTACGGAACTGTTTTATATATATAGATTGGTGGCAGCGGAGTTATATTGACAATAGAATAGTAATTATTGATGATTCAGACTGAAATGCAATGTAAATCATCATTCTGATTCTAATTTCTTCATGCTGACATAGCGATACGAAGGAAAAATCAATAACAATAATATTAGTTTCTTTCAATAAGAATGAATCTAAAATTTTATATTTTCCCATTTTATTGAGTTAATCGGTGTGCTGCCAGCAGAGTCAGTCAAAAACTTGTTAAGACTGCAGGGCCATATTGGATTCGCTCAGCCGAATGTTAATCTATAGAGAAAACTTTTCCAATAATTTTCGACTTGGATTGAAATGGGTTTTTTAAAATTATAATTGTACTCCGCAATTGAGAAAGTTTTACCTTGGGTGCTTTTTTAATTCTTTAAAGGAAATTTAAATATTATTTTTAAATTTGAATCGTTGGAGAACTAAAAGTGGTATACTGTGTAGTAAATGCACGTAATTCTCTTTTGTGTGGAAAATTTGTAAAATGAATAACATAGCAAGGTAAAAAAATAAACTTCGGAACGAGGTACTATCCCGTTTCGAACCCTGTCGAATTTTCTTGAATACCTTACTTTCTAAGCTGGTTTGGTTTGGTTTGGCGCACTATGGTAAACTTTTCCTACACGACCTCTAATTTGACCGGGACCTAAAACTTAAAGCTCGATTTCGAACGGCTAGAAAACATTCACTCCAACATTTACCACGCCAACATTTACCACTAGCTGAAAACCCGTACTTCGCTATGGAGTACATTCAAATTAAATACAACGGTCAGTGTTTGCAATTAATTTAAAGAAACAGAAAAAAAAATTATAATAAATACAGCGGTCAATGTATGCAATGAATGGCAAAAACAATTATAAAAAAATCGTAACGGATATTTTTATAGATAAAATAATGCAGAAGAAAATATTGAAATTAAATCTAAAAGAACATACTAAGGAATATAAAACAGTTGACATAGTACAGTTTGAGGAATATTTCTTTTACTATATTTTAATATTTTTTCGGATAATGTTCAACCGTTTGCCGCATTAGAAAGAAAAAATTATATTATTTTTGTCAATTTATTTCGTTGTTATGCACGTGACGATAAATTAATTTAAAGTACAGAAAAAGAAATCACGAGAGATTCGAACCCACAGACTCTGGTACTGAATGCCAGTTCCCTAGCCATTCGGTCATCGTCCAGATTTGTCTCGACTAAATAGGGCCACCTTTAAATCTGTAAACCGGAAAGTCTTTCTAGGATGTCAGAGAGGGGGGAGGAAGGTACGATCCCTCTCCCAGACGTCGCCTTTGGGAGTTCTTGGTAAAAAATATTCTGGCACCTGGCCAAGACGAACTTTAACCCTGGTGGGGCGATTGCAAACCAAAGTCGCATTCCTCTGCCCAATGAATTCTATAGAATTGGTTTGGAGATGTTACGGCCAGAAGCTATGATAAAAACAAATAATGAAAAAACTTATTATCTCGGAAATAACTTCCGGAAATAACTCGGAAATGCAGAGTGGGTTATGTTTCACCGTTGAAAAAAAAACCCCATAAATAAGCAGAACTAAATTTAAAAAGTACTCTACGGTTTATTGCAAAAATAATAAGATAAAACATTATAAAATAAAACAAGTGAACATCTTACACCAGCAACCGAACCTATGTCTGCAATAGCCACAGCACACAGCTAGCACATAGCAAGCACATAGCATACAACTGTTTCTGCCACGCAGTATAAATAAAAAAAAACATGTTTTACATAAGGCAGGATGTCTTCTTCATGAAAACACTTTATTTAATGGAAAAATGCAAATGTAAAAGAGTGACGTAAACACGGGAAACAATCCCGATTAATCCGATCATGAATGACGTCATACAATACAATGAACGGTTAACTTAAAATAACACAATTAAAAGATAAAAAGAACTTTTTATATACCACGTTTTTTAATTTTTTCTTGAATCATATAAACTTGACAATTCTATGTATTAATAAGTACTTTAAAAAAAAAATTTGATGAATTATCCCACCAACTTGAAAGAAAATGATCATCTTGCGGATTTTTTTTCGAACTAACTTTCCATACAAAACAAAAATAACTGAAATGAATTCAATTCTGCTTAAAGATGGCTAAAAGTATAAAAAAAAATGCATTGTCATCGTATTCTGAGCTATTCTAAAAGTTTCAAATGTCTAGCTATGGAAGTTAGTTAAAATCGATTGCAAGATTTGTACTGGACAAACAAGAAAGCGAGCTAATAAAAACATGGTAAAAAATTATGGAACACTATAAAGAACATGAGGGAAATTAAAGCGAACGATACGCACGTGTACGATGTTCCGATCTTTAGGAAATGTGCGTTTACGTAAACGCTGAAGCTTATTGCCGAAATTCTGTAAGACGATAACTTAATATCGAAGTTATACTAAGATTTGTAATACTTCTTTATTTAACATTTCGACGAACTTGGAAAAGGTAGAAACGTAAGTCTATTAAAGCGATTATCGTCTTAGTGCTGAAAAATTATGGAACACTATAAAGAACATTTATTTTTGCAATAAACCGTATGGAGCACTTAGTGTAAAAAATTATGGAACACTATAAAGAACATGAGGGAAAAATTATGGAACACTATAAAGAACATTTATTTTTGCAATAAACCGTATGGAGCACTTAGTGTAAAAAATTATGGAACACTATAAAGAACATGAGGGAAAATTATGGAACAGTATAAAGAACATTTATTTTTGCAATAAACCGTATGGAGCACTTAGTGTAAAAAATTATGGAACACTATTAAGAACATGAGGGAAGTTAAAGCGAATGATACGCACGTGTACGAAGTTCCGATGTTTAGAACATGTGCGTTTACGTAAACGCTGAAGCTTATTGCCGAAATTCTGTAAGACGATAACTTAATATCGAAGTTACTAAGATTTCTAATACTTCTTTATTTAAAATTTCGACGAACTTGGAAGAGGTAGAAACGTAAATCTATTAAAGAAATTATCGTCTTAGTGCTGAAAAAAACGTTAAAGTCATGCATTTTAAGGTTAGCGTCTATTTTCTTAAAATGACTTAATCTCGATGCATTTCAAGCATCCTGACAAATTCTCTGAAACATATTTAAAAAATAAAGAATAATTAAAAATATTTATTTAAGTTAGAATTTTGTAGACTTCCCTTGTATCAGGTTTACTAAAACAGTTTTGAAAAGAACTAAACAGCATTTTTTGGGAGGATACATTCTTTGTTAAGTTATTAACCGATGATATAACTCTCCGTGCAACGTAATATGCATTATAACTAAGAGAAAAGAAACCTGAGTAAAGTAGTTAGTTGAACAGTCAAAAACAATACTATCTTAAATTTCAGAGCTTTCGTCTTTTGAATTTGAACGCGTGTAATTAATATTTTTTTTTTAGTTTATACCTTCCTGAAAGGAGACAAAACACCCGTTCTCTTGAAGAGGAGACACAAAAAACATTTGTTACATTTTTTGAGATATTTAATATTAGAAAAAAATGTTTCGCCACATTAATTTCTTTTGTCTAAGAGCAGATTTTCTTAATTATTTAAAGCGTAGATTTGTTCAGTGGATGTTACGAATGAGTTACGAAAAAAATAGCGTTTTTTGTTCATCACTGGTTTAGTAATTAAAGTTTTTTCTAGGGAAAATACCAAAGTTTTTATACTACTGTATTTTATAAAAATTAATTCAGTTAAAAGTTGCCCAACACTTTGCATAGAATAGCTTGCTTATAACTTTGAAAAATACGTTTATAAATTATATAAGTTTTGTCGTTTGAAGTTTTTATCTATATACTTATAAATACATTATAAGTTTATATAAGAACTATATTTATAAATTAAAAAAGAAGTTAGATCGCAGTTTAGTTGCATAATACATTTTATATAATATTTGTCGTTTATTTAAGTTTATTTTGTGTTAATTACACACGTACATATACATGCACATATCCGTACACAGAAACATATGTATGCATGCACAAACAAACACACACACACACACACATATATATATATATATAAATATATATATATATATATATATATATATATATATATATATATATATATATATATATATATATATATATATATATACAGTGATTTCCGCTTATAAGAATCACGTTTGTTATTACTGTTTTTGATTCTTATAAGCGGTTGATTCTTATAGCCGAAATTTAGGTTTTTGGACAGGCACACACACACACCTATTTATACATATATTAGATAATTTACGTTAATTATCTTTTATTAAAATTATTTTTTATAATTTTAAAAATACAACTTAATTTTTAGACATATAAGTAGATACACATATTATAGTAAGAGAAGAAAAAATCCAATATTTGTTACAACATACCTGCTTAACAGTTTTAACATTTCAACTACAGGAAGGGAGCAAGAAAAAGTTTTCTATGGTAGTTTAACGTAATGAAGTTTTCAGGAGGTATAAACAGTGTTTATACCTCTTTGAATACTAATAGTCTCAGACGAAGATTCGTCATCCAGCATACGTATCATGGTTTGATAATGTGCTGAATGTACTAATGTCACGTTTGCCTAAGTGATAGTGGACACTTCTCCGAAGATTTATGTGTTTCAGGGTCCAGGAAGCCACAACCAGGATGTGGGAGGTGGGGGAAAAAGAGTCCCAATTTTTGTTTGTCAGTGGAGAAAAGTGAAATCGAACCCGGAAGGGTAAAGATGCTCCCGGGTCAAGTTAATAGGACATTGTTGTACTAAAGCTTTTAAGGGGAAACTAATATGTATGTCTAACAAAGAAAGGGAAGAATTTTATGACTATATTCCATCCCATCTTATCAATCTTTCTTAAAAAAATAAAGAAAAAGAAAGAACTTCGTGCCTTTTGAGAGTTTAAGTGGCTTTTTCGGAAAAATGAATGGAAAGCGAAGACTGTAAACTGATTCTTAAAACCGGTGGATTGATTCTTTAAAGCGAAAATTTTAACATGGAAATAATACATTTGTTTTTGTTTTCGCGATATTGATTCTTTTAAACGGTTGATTCTTATAACCACTGTACACTATAAGCGGTGGTTACTGTATATACATGTACAGGGGGTTATCAAAATAAATGGACACACCTATCAATATTAGTGGTGTTTATGAACGTGCTTCGCATACCTTAAAAAACAAGTCTGACCACCGGTATTTTTTTATATAATATCGTGTATGTATTATTCTACTGTCAGGTAGCAGTAATGAAGCTAAGGACATCGTGAGTTTGGGAAAACAGCGTAAAATATCACACCTAGCAGATCTTGCGAAAAGGGCAAATTGTTGAAGTGCTTTTAAATTGGAGTATCCGTTATTGCAAGCCCCAGGCAAATGAGTGTTTTTCGAGCTATGGTATCGAAAGTCATGATAGCATACAGTGAGCACGGAAAAACATCCTTTCCCAAACATAATAGTGGACGAAAGGGAGAGCTGAGTGAAAGAGATGGACGAGGTATTGAAGCGGATTGTGCCATGAAGAACAACAATTGTAACCAAAATGACGTAGGAGCTCAATCTGCATCTGCATGTTCCGGTATCAACCATTAGAGGTAAAAGAGAATTTCACAAACAAAGCATTTACGGAAGAGTAGGTATAGCCAAGCCACTTGTAATAGATGCTAACATATTGTCCTCAATGGTGTGCCACGATTGCAAATCGTGGTCGAGTAATATGTCGAAAAACGGCATTTGGTCCGACGAAACATTGTTTATAGTCCGGCAGCTGTGAGCTGAACCTTGTTTTGTTCTATTAAGTTTTTTTATTGTTGAAATTGTTTGTTCTAGGTATAAGGAATCGAGAGATACCGGGTACCTCTTTGGTACCTTTTGGAAACTCGCTTTATTCAAGATTGTGTCTTTCGCCATATTGGAATTTGTAATATTTTAATGTTTCGTGATCTATCAGCCAGAATTTTTTTCTTCTGTTGAAGGTGTAGTTTTTAATATTGAAGTACTGTAATACGAAAAAATAGGAAATATGGAGAAATCAGACTGATTTTCTTTGAAAGTATCATTGTAGTTCGAAAACTGGAAAACTTACCGAAGCAGGAGAGCAGCGAATTCAAACTATTATTTCATGTAGTAAGATTTATGATGATGGATAAAGCGAAGAACTTCAAAGATTTATAGGAAATAAGGACGTTAAGTTAACTGGTCATAAATCTTGTGTTTGTATGTATACTGATAAAAACAAAGTGGTAAAATTCGATAAATGAAAGCGAGGCAGTTAAGAGTACGCTGAAGAACAACCTGTAAAGCTTCGAAGATCAAGTCTACCATCCTTTAATTTTAGACAGCATTGCATTTATTGTGGAACCGACTGTGTTGTATTAAAACATAAAAAATAATCCAGACCGGTGGAGACCTGCGTACATGATCCGTGAAAAACGAGTCGAAGATAGAAAATCCATAAAACAGTTAATATTGGATACATGTACCAAGCGAAACGATAAGTTGTCGTCAGATGTTAGAATAAGGGTTGAGGGAGCGGTTAGGGACTTAAATGCTACCGATGGAAGATACCATGTTGACTGTAGCAACAGATTCATGGGGGTAATATCAGTAGCTGTAGCTGGACAATCTACCGGTGAACCCTCAAAGCCCAAGGATGACGACAAACTATTCAGAGCAGTTGTTGAAGTCATATGAAAGAAAAATATGGAGTTCGGTAGAAATATTTAAGTTGTACGAAGAAAGTGATGGAATCAGTTTAAGTCGCCGGAACTTTATAAAGGCATTAACTGATAAGTTTCAGTCAGAGCTAATTGTATTGATCTCACCTGGTTACAGAAGCATAGTTATTTTTCGCCAAAAGGTTAGTGATGTTCTTAGACTTACACCAAACGAAGACCTTTATGATGTTTTGGAATGTATTGATGTACTTTCCAAGCGTATAAAGAAAGAAATCAAGGATATAGGTATTGCTAAGGATTACTATAATACAGACCTCACAACAGAGTATGTTTGTGAAGAAACCAGCCAGACTATGATGAAACTATTAACTTACTTAAACCCAAGACTTAATAACACTCCTCCTGCTATACTTATAGGAAACTTGGCTACAGGAATCCTATTGAACAATGGCCACGAGTTTACAGATTGTTTTAGATGTCAAATTAAGATTTTCAAAACTACTTGCTCACTTTCTACATAGCTTTCAAGTAGTTTGCTCGTATGATGAAATCCATAGATTTATAAGATCTGCAGCCCATGCTGCCGTAAAAGATATAAATACTTCAGGAATTACTACTGATGCTAGAAAGTTGTTGTTGATAACTTTAATGCAGACATAGCTTCACAAAATGGTAAAATGTCAATTCATTCCCTTGCGATGCTTGTGGCACAAACATAAAAAAGTGATTCTCAAAAAGATCTCCGTTTAAATAGTCACAACAAAATTCCAATAAAAAAACTGAAATATCTAAAGCTATCCCATACAATCTACACATTGTTCCATACAATGGACAAAAACAAACCAACCATGCCTGTAGAAGCGACTTTAAAAACACTTCTGCCTCTGAAAGTTTTATGCCACAGAGTAGTTTCCCTTCATGAGGCCAGAATAGAATCTCTTCAAATTTCTTAAGGACATTTTCTTCAAAGAGCAATGCCCAGAGTATAATGGATACAATACTCTAACATGTAGAAAAAATTGAAATGAAACCAGCAACCTCTGCCAAATATCAACCCCTGATCGACATAATTCCTTCTCATCCAGACACAATGATGACATCATAAGTAGAAGCTCAAAGGCTTACTAAGCTCATGATTTTACTATATTTACATACGACCAACAGTTCTATAGAGTTGCATTACATATCACTTGAACATTCCCAAAAAAGTTTGCCAACATAGTCTTACGTCTTGGAGGTATGCACTTGTTGATGAGCTTCATTGGTAGTGTTGGTTCTTTGATGGCTGACATTGGCTTATTAGAATTGATGTCTGGTGTGTTTGCGGGAGTCCCGAAGATGGTGAAAGGGAAAAAGTTTCCTCAAAATAAAAAAGTTCTAAGGATGGTTGCAGACGAAGTCTTGCGGAGTGTATTTTATGTTTACCAGCCAAACAATAGCAATGATCTTATGTCACTTCTAGAAACTGTAGCCACAAAGAAAAAAACAAGTGAGCTGTATGTTGATTGTCTATTAAAGCCTGTCTTCCTCATGATGTTATATGTGAGAGCCGAACGAGAAAGAAATTGGTCGCTACATATTGGAGTTCGTAAAATGTTACCCTACATTTTTGCAGCAGGTCATCAAAACTATGCACGGTATGGTCTGTTTTATTTAAGAGCTATGGAGAAAATGCCTGTCAGTGTGATGAAGAACTTTCTGAATGGAGATCACGTTATGCGCCCCATGCCTGGCTTCTGGAATGGAATTTGGAGTGACATGTGGATTGAAACCACATTCATGCGCTTTGGCCACGGTCTTAGTGTTATTATCGGGATAACTTTGAAACCGGAAACTCTTAAAACATGGGCATTAAGCTTACATATTTGCACTCAGCTGGAGGAAGACCGTGTAAAAATCAGTCAAGAGGAATGACAGCAGAAAGGTAAGCAACACAAACACAAAGAAGAGATGAAAACACGATTTGGAACAGATAACAAAAACCAATAAGGACTTCGTCATCAACTACAAAATTTCACAGATTCACTGAAACCTGACTCCCATCCTTTACAACTTTTGAATATTGCTACAGGCTGATTATGTCCAGACAGCATAAATGTTGATTATGCAGTTGAAATTGGTACAATAGAAATGAAAGGTTTTGAGAATGGATGGTCCAAATGTTCTTATGACCGGATACCTGAAAAAGTAATAACAATGGTTGCTACAAAAAAGCAAGTTGATATTGAAAAATATGTGACACAATTTGACGGCTGTTTAAATAGAAATAGCCAAGAAGAAGATGAGGACGATGAGCAGACAGAATTGATTTAGATTTCAATTAACAGACATTTGCCTTCATTTAATGAGGTACATGAAAATCTAACTGAACTATTGTACTTGTGAATGTACATTTTATGTGAACCTACTAATTTTACATTTTGTTAATCTACTACTTGTATAAATGTATGTTTCAAAAATAATTAAATAATGTCTGCTACGATATAAAATAAAAACTAACAAAAATTGATTATTTTCCTATTTTTAGCGAATTTCATATAAATTTAGTTAAACTGTACATTCAAGATGGCGGCCTTCACCATATTAATTTTTTACATATAAAAACAACTACTTTCAGATCTAATCGGGAAATTTCAACTAAAATTGGCTACAAATATACAAGGAACACATGTTTATGGCAAAATAAGTACAAATTTTTCCAGAACCTAAATATTCAATATACAGATGGCCGCCATCCTGAATTCTCTGTGTTTCCCAAAAGGTACTGCATGGGTACCTGCAATTTTATTAATTTACATACCCTTAACATGAAATACCAACAATAAATAAAACTTAATAGTTAAAAGCAGGGTTCGAAGAAAAATCTCTATTTGGCTAGCAGACTATTATATTGTTCCTCACAACACGAAATGCTTATGTCTGGAGAACACCTGCACAAGCGTAAGAATCTGGCTGTCTCATCTCAACTGCTAATCATGGAGGTAGATATATCAGGGTTTAGGATGGCATCTAATGGTTTTCTTCACGCCCTATTGTAACCCTAAAAGGGAGATTGAATGGGAAGGATGTCAAAATTTTAGCTTACCAGGTCCGTTCTATGGTGCAAACATTGATTCTTGCAGGAAATGACGTTCTCCAGGATAATAATCCCCCTATACATACATCTAAATCTACCAAATATTGGTTTGAAGAGCATGGAAATGAAGTCAAATATCTTATCTTGCCCTGTACAATCCCCCTGACTATATATCATCCAACCACCGCGATCTGTATAAGCGGATAGAGCTAGGTGTCGATATCCACCACAGCATCTCTACAGGAACTTTAATTATTTTTCCCTGAAGAATGGTATAATATATTCTTAACCACTATTTATGACTTGTATAATCCAATTCCAAGGGTAATCAGGTGGTATTACATGACAAAGGTGCTTCTACGTCGAATTAATAAAGGTTTCCATGACATTTCT
>OU015503.1:64377252-64382252 GCA_907164885.2 Dolomedes plantarius | reverse complement strand
ACAAGAAAAACACAATTGCTGAACTTGAAATCGTCGAAATCTCCAAGCCTTAAATAGAGTTTTGAAGTGGCGCCACAGGCGCGCGTTATGTGTATCTGCTCTGAAATTCTAATCATTTGCATATCTCACCTCCGCTAATGCATGTTGTAAATTTCATGTTATTTGCATTATTCCTTCAGGGTGTTGCATTTACAGTGGCCAGCAGTGTATATAGATATATAGATATGTGTGTGTGTGTGATAATAATCCAGAATCAACACTCCAGGAAATCACTTTTATTCAGTAAGTATTACGAAGCATTATAGCTGAAGTGGCCACATAACTTGACAGGTAAAAATGATAAAAAACATGATATCTAAGTGTCTGTAGTACTTACATGCAAAGGAGTTAGGAATGAGACGTGGTCTTACATAAGAATCATATGAAGAAGAGACGTGGTCTTACATAATATCAGTGGGAATGGGGCATCCGCAACAGGACGGTGTGTGGAGAACTGTTTACATGACAGAGTCAAGAGAAATTACGAGGAAGAGTCTTCCGCCCAAACTATATTCAAATGTCTGATTCCGATCTGGACACCATGGCTGGAAGTTACTTAATTGGTCAGATTTAGTCGCGCGGTGTCCAACGTCGTGGTTTTCCCGGGGATAAATTAATTGCTATGACGAAACAGGCACATGGGCTCCAATCATCTCGTTTGGTCTTCAAACATGCGATGCATGACGAAATAGCCGCGTTGTTTTCAAACGTCATGGTTTCTCCTGAATCACGCACACATTCATGCTTTCTGTTAGTGAGGAGTTTATATATTATCAAGTGACTGCGTAATAATAAGCACGTTCATTATGGAGTAGTTTTGATGATCAGTTAGTTATTTCTAGGTCGCAATTTGGAAAAGGGGTTGTGCTTTATTCAAAAGAAAATATGCTTTCAGAGTAATTTAAGAAGACATTTTTTTTGTTACTTACACACACACACACACACTCACACACAACTATATATATATATATATATATATATATATATATATATATATATATATATATATATATATATATATATATATATATATATATATATATATATATATATATATATATATATATATATGCATATATATATACACGCTTATATATTTATATATTTAACATTTGCTGGGTTCCTTAGAAAATGCAGAAGCACAAATCTATCAGCTTAGTGCTAAAAAAAAAAAAAGCATTTTTAAATCCCTTTAAAAGTGTCATACATTTTCAGATTAGCGTGTATTTTACCACAAGGACTTATTCTCGTATCATTTTAAGCACTCTGAAAAATTCCCTGAAACATCTTTAAACAATAAAGAATAATTAAAAGGTTTTTAACTAAGGATTAAAGGTTTAAAGGTTTTAAAATGGAATATTTTAGACTTCAGTTGTATTAGGTTGTCTAAAGTAGTTTTGAAAAGAATTAAAAAGTATTTTTAAAGAGAATACAATCTTTGTTAAGTTTTGAATAAATGATATAATTTTGTGAGCAATGGAATATGCATTAAAAATAACATAAAGAAACATCAGGAATGGATTTAGTTGAACAGTCATAAAGCAATACTATCTTAAAATTTAGAGTTTTTGTCTTTTGAAATTAAACGCCTGTGATTAATCTCTTTTTTTAGTTTAAACCTTCCTCAAAGGAGACAAAACACCGTTCTCTTGAAGAGGAGACACAAAAAACATGTGTTACATTTTTTGAGAAATTTAATATTAGAAAAAAATATTTCGCCATATTTAAGTCTTTTGTCTAAGTGCAGATTTTCTTTATTATTTAAAGCGTAGTTTTGTTCAGTGGATGTTACGAACGAGACACGAAAAAAACCGTTTTTTGTTCATCACTGGTTAAGTATTTAGTTTTTTCGCGTAGAAAATACCATATTTTTTATATTTCTGCATATTATAAAAGTTTTTTAAACAGCGCATTCTTTAACATCTAGCATGGAATAGTTTATTTATAGTTTTGGAAAGTAAGTTGGGTACATAGGTATAAAGATTATTGTTTGTATTCTATACGAATTTCGCAGTTTTAAGTTTTTATCAGTATAACTTGCAAATACATAAGTTTGTAATCAAGTATATATATATATATATATATATATATATATATATATATATATTTGGAATACTCCCCACACACCCCGGTAGGTTACGGTTTCGGCACCTCTATTTCTAGAAATCGAGCACTGTATATAGATATATATATATATGTGTGTGTGTGTGTGTGTGTGTGTGTGTGTATACACATGCATACAGTTTTAATGGACGGCTTGATAGTAAATAAAATCTGCAGTAATAAATTTTAAAAAATGTCACAATGCAGATTTGTTCAAAATTCAGAATGTTGTGATAAGATACTGGCAAGAGTGGCTCAACAACGGCAAATTTAAGCGTCAGGATGGAAGCAGTTGACCTAGGACCACAACAGAACGGAGAAGACAGAACAATTGTTAGATCAGCTGTAATACCCCCGTATTCGTCGTTATCAACCATCCGATCTGGTGACCCGCACACAATTGCCCAACATGTCTATTGACAAACGACTGAGAGAGCGGAATCTACGCTCGCACCTAACGTTACGTCTCTTACCCCCCACGCCTGTGCACCATCATGCCTGATTACAATGGTGCTGAACTCAATCAACTTGGAACTTTCGGGGTCTGGGGACGTATAGTCTTTGGGCCGTCCGCACACGGAGCGACTCAAAGGAAACTCAACTGGTTAGCGACTGAAATTGCTTATCGGTTGCAAACTCGTTAGTAATGCAGTTCCGCACACGCGCCGACTCAAAAGTGATTCAAATCAATAGTTAGCGACCTTGCGTGGAAGGAAGAAGATCATTATTCCGGGCATTATTTTTAGTTAAATTTTTATCAGAAATTAATTTATTTTAAAAAATCGTCTCAACAGATTGTCTTTGATCAATCGTTTAAAAATGGACTGTATATATGGGTGCACATATTCCATACAACAAAAAACGTTAGAATTTCATTTCATCGCTAGGCAGAAGTCACGCGACTCGTGTACGTCATTTGGCAGCTTGCCAAAAGAGCGACTGTAACATAGATTGTGTAATAACACGCACAACGCGAGAGAAACTGGCGACTGAAGTTGCTAGCGACTCGACACGTTGAGTTGCCTGCGACTGATTACAAACGCGTTGCTGACGGGTTTGTAACCAGTTGCGCCGTGTGCGTGTCTCCATTCCCTTACATAGGTTACGACTCATCACGGAGTGGTTTGTGATTGGGGTCGGTTATCAGTTTCTTTTGAGTTGCTCCGTGTGCGGACGGCCTTAGTGTCGAGTCCCGTTTCCAACTGTGTCCTGACCAAAGACGTGTCTGGAGACGTCCAGAGCAGCATGGTGATTCTACATTTACCATCGCACGTCACACAGGCCCACAACAGGGCGTTAGACGTTCCACTTTGGTAGTCATTAGTGATACACTTACAGCACAACAGTACGTATACGGCATTCTGCAACCCGTTTTGTGGCTGTCTCCTACTGTTCACCACTCCGGAATAACATTTGAACAAATTAATGCCCGGCCTCAGTGTTGCTATGGATTGTCTTCAAGATTGCTGAGCACTTCTTTAGCCACCTCGGTCGCCTGATCTCTCCACAATAGAGTACATTTGGGACGTTATAGGAAGGGATTGCAACTATCCCGGAATGTTGCCGATTTAGCCCGACAGTTGGAGACAGCTTGGTAAGAAATCCCACAGAACATCATCCGGGAACTTTATCAATATCTGTGCCACGCCGGGTGACAGCTTGCATCCAGGCCAGGGGTGGAACAACGCCGTATTCACTTCCTGAATTCTCAATGATCAAACTCAGGAATAAATCATTCAGTTCTTCTGAAATTTTAATCTTTTTTTTTTCTGTGCATGTTCTTCACATTCCCCAGTTCTTTTTTTCTTTTTGCTATCGGACCATCGGTCATCATCTGACCACCTGAGAGGTCAGGTGGGCAGGTGATGATCGAACGAATAGGGCGCTAGCATTCAATTCAGATCCTGTGGGTTCGAGTCCTACTGTTGGCATGGATGTTTGAAGCCGTTCGGAATTGGCTTTAAGCAGTAGTTTCCGGTCCAATTTGCCCTCGAGTAGCAAAAATGTTGACTGTACTGCTTCAACCAAACCAAACCTTCTTGGTACATCGACTGTATTTTCTTATAGAGTATATATACAGTAAAATACCTCATAGAACCAATGTTATGGAAAAAGCCTCTTTTCGACTTCCAGTCCCCAAAACGGCCACATTTTCTTTAACCATGACTGGATGCCATAGACTGTATATACTTGTAAGTATGTGTATTCACATAAAATTGTTGCTGTAATTGTTAATATCAGTAAATATGTCTACAGTATAAACCAAGAGCGTATGTACAAGGATGCCAGATATTCCAAGGAATATTTGTTGCTCCCGTCTTGAAATTTTTTAGTGCCTGATCTGATGATAATCAATTGTTGAGATTTTATGCCAGTTAAATAAACAAAATACTCTGTTTGTGCTATTTTCATTCTACGGAATTCTAAATTATTTCACAATTAAAGTCAGTTTTTTTTATTGCTTTGAATCTTAAATACTTGTTTTTTTCTTTTAATTTTCGAATCTTCTAACTGATGACGTTAAAAAAAAAGTGTGGAATTTACATAAAGTATTTTCGAAGGCAATTTACAAAATGATCATAAAAAATGTTTTATCACAAACTGTTTGTCGCTTTCCATGCATTTTTTAAAATAAATTGTGCTGATGTGGATGTCAAGTAATTTATTTATTTATTTATTACTTATCTGATAATACAAAGCTATCGTTTGATATTCTAATCTTCTTACTTAAATTAATTTCGTTGCTTTGATGGATATATATATATATATATATATATGTATGATGTATGTATGTATACAGTGAATATTCTCTAGACGACTACACCTCTAAATGTTATATATATATATATATATATATA
>OU015503.1:64362550-64376752 GCA_907164885.2 Dolomedes plantarius | reverse complement strand
AAAGATGAATGCAACTCCGCACACCATACCATATTTATCTTCTCGAAAACGTACAATATTTAGCACATTTTTGCATTTAAGACGCATCTGGTATTATTTATGATAACCGTAAAATTCCGAAAGTAAAAATCCATACGTCTCCTTCATTTATACTGCAAATCTATCTATTCCCCATAAGTTTGGATTATTTTATTCATCTTATAAAAGACGTAGTTTTGTTTACAGTGATACAAATATATTTCCCCTGTGGCGAAAGCAAAAGAAGCTACATATCTGATGAAAATATTCCCTAACTACGAAAACTTTTGCTCGTAAAATTTGACTGGCCTTAATAAACGTCGTTTCACGCCTGCCGTAAAAATGACTTACTGCAGTGAGATTAAAATAACTTGTATTTTCCTATTTTTTTTCTGTCCCAGTTTAGCCCTCGAATTAAGTAATTAGTCTCTATATAAAATATAATTTAACATTTTAATTTTATGCCTTCTGTATTTAATGAATCTGTTAAAATAACAAGTATTTGTTTTTACCTTCCGTATCATCTATAGATTTAAGTTTCTAATCTTATTCTTTGGGCAGTGCGTGAGGGAATGCCACTGCATCAGTTTACTTCATTTTGGTCTTAAATGAGAGATTTTAATCAGTGTCAAATTTGGTTGTAACCTATTAGTGTTTCTATTAGTGATAATTTGCAATTTCAAAAATTGCTTTCTGCGCATGGTCAGTGACATGATTAAATCTGGCTTTAGATACTTATTAGGGTGGAGCGAAAAATCCAATCTTGCCAAATTCTCTCCTAATAGCGAAAATAATTTGACCCAACCGTTCAAAAAGCGTATCCGAAAATATTTTAAATTTATTTTGAGTCTATCTACCCGCGCATTTGATTTGAATTTCTCAAAATCTGATCAAATTCCTCTGTTCAATGTCATTTGTAACCACGAAAGAGCGAGGAAACAAGAATCAATTAAGCAGGCAACGAACCGTTATATGCAACTATATATGTGTTGGAATGAAATTAAAAATATTTTTGTCCGGTCATTACTCCTCTGCCCTTGCGCATACGCAAGCAAACGCGAGTTACACACTTCTTTGGTCAGAATCAGTGACTTCCCACGATTATTGTTCATAGTTCGGTTGTATCTAGACTTTCGTTTGCTAATTGTTACAGAGTTGAATATGGATAAAACAAAAAAATCTACTAGATGTTGTGTTTTTGGCAACATTGAAGAGGTGAAAAGTAATATTTTACCTACGTATATGGAGGTCATGAAATTTTATAATTTTGTAATTTTGATAATCGAAGGGGGCCAGCTGTTTTACATACTGCGAAAATTGTTGAGCTGAGAATCGAAACTATATGGCCAAAAGCTTCAATTCCATTCATATCCCACACCCGCATTAATTCAGTTGATAAGAGCTTACCATTCGAAATGCAAAAATTTGCTAAAATCTTGGAAACGATCGATTGACGGAAAAAAGATTTCCACATCCGTAGTAACAAACTATTTGATATATGATTTGTAAGTGCAAAGATTTTGTACTGTATAAGTGTCCAAAAGGAACAAAAGTAGTGAAAGAAGAAAACAACTTTTTTGACTGATCAGAGGACTGAAAAAAAATTATTATTGGTCTTATAGACTTTTCACAAACGAAATAAAAAAAGAAAAACGAAATGATAGAAATAGAAAGTTATAACTATACTATGTTTCTGCCACAAACAGAGACAAACGCAAGTATACAGAAATTTCTCCACGAAGTTCTGTTATATCGGACGAGTCAGAAAATACAATTGATATAGGCGTTAATTTAGAACCGTGTTCTTCAAAGTTCCAAGAGCCCCAGAAAAAGTCAAATCTCAGCTTGCCATCTTTGTCAACAACATGTGACCGATATGGCCTATCTGACAGAGCTGGTGCAGCAATCGCGTCAGCAGTTCTTCATGTCATTAAACCAGATGTCGAAATAACAGACAGATCGAAATTGCGCCTTGAAAGAACAAAAGGACGCACAGAAGTATTAGCTAGACATCGAGTTTTCAGTTTTCCAGCTTTATTCTCTGACGGCAGAAAGGATACAGTTTTAACGATAGTGAGAAAGGGTGTCTAAAAATACCGCCAAGTGATGGGAGAAGAATATATTTCAGGTATCAAGGAGCCAGACTCTATTTATGTCGGCTACGCTGTCCCAAGTATTGGGACGGCTAAGAACATAGAACTTGCTATGTATGACTTGCCTTCTTCTGAAAACATTTCATTGAAAGAAACTGTAGCGGTTGGTTGTGATGAACAGTTACAAACACAGGGAAAAAGGTGGTGTTATGCGGTTGTTAGAAAAAGTTTAACTCAACCTTTAGAATGGATCATATTCCTTTTACACACGAATGAATTGCCTTTAAGACACCTAATTTCATACTTGCATGGCGAAACTACTGGTCCTACATCCTATTCCGGTACTATTGGAAGATTACTCTAAAAATGTGAAAACAATCAGGCTGTATAGTATGAAAAGATAGAAAGCTTGTTGCTGGATATTCAGTAGGATATCATCAGAGATATAAATTCGGATGAAAGTTATTTGCATGATATTGCATCAGCTGTAATTAGTGGCGCGTGTTCTTCCGATCTACCTAACAGAGCTCCTGGAAAAATGTCGCATGCTGGGTAGTTAACAAAAGCCAGCAGGATATTAAGGCTATATATTTCGACGAGAAAAACCTTATGAAAATCTTAAATACCTTGCACGTTTGTTGTTAGAGTTTACGCACCCGTTTGGTTCCAAATGAAAATGCATACGTCATGCAATGATGGGACTAGATATTTTTTGGAAATTGGTTTCAGATTCTCATTACCTTCCACCTCTACTAAAAGAAGTAGTTGATCCTGTCATTGAGAGTAACAGATTCTTTACGTATCCTGAGAACGTCCTATTATCGATGCTCTGATATCCTGAAAAACACATTCGGGAACTTCCTGCTAGAAGAATCTTAAATGGAAGACACGAGATTTATCATGGAAAAATTCCTCGGGTTTTTGAGGTCCCTAAAATAAAACTTGATGCCAAAATATACACAGACCTTATAGATTGGCAACAAAAGTATTTCCAACATCCCATTCTTAGAGATGTTAAGGATGAAGATTTGCTCTCGATGATGGAAACAAAAGGAAGGGAAAAGATACCTTTTTCTAAGATTTCCATGTAATACCCAAGCCGTAGAACGTTCAGTAAAGACACTAACTGAGGTTTCTATGCAGGTATGTGGTAAAAAGTCCAGAGAAGATCTCATGAATTCCAAAATTGAGTCAAGAAACTTAATGCCCAAATTCGACACAAAACGTGTATATTCAAGTATCCTTTGACTAGTTTTATATGTTTTAAGTGAAGCTTTTTTTATTAAAATAGTAATATTTTCTTCCGTTTGAGTCGTTTTATTCTTAATAACTAATATTTTATATAGAATTTATAACAATTTCCTCGTTCAAGTTTCATCTGCATGTAATCAAAAGTGCAAATTTTCAAAGTAAATGCGCGGGTAACAGGAAAATATTTATAAAAATATTGTAATATATTTTTTTCTTCTCTATAGGTAGGTCAAACTTTAACCACTATTAGAAATGCAAATTTGAAGAATATTTTTTTTCCATATACGAGCGCTCCCCCCATTAATACTTACTAAGCAACAGGCCGCATAAACGCGTTAATTTGTTTATACCGAGGAATATCTCTAACTCTCCGTGTGCCATTCTTATTGTTAATTATGTTTATGAAATGTAGAATTAAACCTAACGGAAATTGTTCATTTCGCGCTGGTGAGTAGCCGCTTTTCTTCATATTATATCCAATAGTAATATTTTAAAGTGTATTTCTCTATTCTTAATATGATTTTCAACTTTTGGCAAGGATGTGTTGAATATAATTTGTGTATTAGTACATTTATTTAATATCTAGCCGTCACGTTTTTACGCATACCAACTAGTTCTTCATTTAAAATGTTCCGAAATGTCTTACAAAATATCTAAATTAAACAATTATCTATCTTAAAAGAACTATCTTAAAAGGTAAAATAAAGGTTATTGAAGACAGGCTAAATGCTGGATACCGATAAGGCTTTGATCGCTTATTCCAACCTGGGGAACTGTTGATTTTCTACGGTTAACCACCTTAGCAAATGTGAGGTCGTGTGATAATCAGTTACGTTGTCCTTCAGGGAGATTTACATGCGTAAAATTGTGATCCTAGATTCTGTTATAAAACTCCGAAAAACCAAGCCGAATCATCAGACATTTTGTTTCCAGCTTTAACTATGTTTTCGAAGGTGGTCTGATAGATTTAAATGATACACTTAAAACAATCGTAAAAATTGGGTTTATGTTCAGCAACGAATTCATCTTAGCATTCAACGATTGAATTACGGATGTTTAGACTATAATTTTCATTAAAGAAGAATGTCGTAAATTGGCTCCTAGTTACATGGTGTTTACCACCTTGGGAAATATTAGGCCGATTGGCAATCAGTTACGTTAACTTTCAATAAGATTCAGTGTTGTAAAATTGTGAACTTAGATATAGTTAACTTAGTTATAGTAGGAACTTAGATACTGTTATAAGAATCCTAAATACCAAGCAGAAGTATCCAACATTTTGTTGCAAACTTCGGTTGTGGTAACTACTGTCCCATGATGGATTGAAGTGATTACATGAAAAACAATCGTGAATGTTGGGTGTATGTTCAATAAAGAATTCTTCCAGTTATTCAAGAAATAAATTAAGGGTGTATAGATTAAAACTTTCATTAAAGAAAATCACTTAATTAGGCCAAAAATATAAACAATTGCTTACCTAGTTACCCAGTGCTTACTACATTAGGAAATATTAGGCTGGGTAGAAATCATTTACGTTGTCTTCCTGCCAGATTAAGAAACATAAATATTTGAACCTGTATATTGATATAAGGATCCTAAAATCAAAGCCAATGCCTCAAACATTTTGATTCCAAATCCATTTTTGGTTTGTCTGAAGGATTGAATTGATTGCATGTAAAATTTCCTTTAATGTTCAACTGCGATTTTTTCTGATCTTTCAAGAATTAAATCTCGTTTTCAACAGTCGTAACTGTAGGTATCCGGGAATTTACCATAATACTCGGTGACAATCAGTTACTTTTTCTCTTAGTAAGATTCAGAATCGTGAAATTGTGACCACGATACTATCACACCGTCAGGAATTCTGTTGCCAACTTCAGCTATGGGAGAACTGAAATAATTACATGTAAAACAAACATACAATTTCGGTGTATTTTATACGGCGAATTATTCTAATCATACACGGAATGAAGTTAGGATGTTTTTAGTTTTTATGAAAGAAGGCCGGTTTTAATAGACCATAAAAAAGTTTATTGGGTACCTAATCCACAATCCCAAACATTTTATAGTAAATATTTACTGCAACAACTATAATTAAATTCATTTACAAATTTATCGACATGTTATGATTTAAGCGTTTATGCGCTTAAAGGTTCGATATATATATATATATATAGGGTGATTTCTTTTAAACTGACACTACTCAGACCCATCTGTAGCGCGAACTATCAGCTGGAATTCCACCAAAATTGATAGTGACTAAGGATGACATGGGAAAGAGTTTCCAAGGAAAAAAAAAAGTATTCCAAAATTCACGGATAGGGGAAGATATGGCGCTGTTGTCGGGCTTCTCGAGTATTTGCATAAAAGGCAAGTAAAACATCAACACGCATATTCATGACTACGTACTCGACAGCAGCGCCAGTATTTTGGGCTATAAAGATCGGTGGAGTTTATTGCGCCTTCTCTTTACAGAAGGGTCATCAGTCGCTTTTTTCGGCTGTCATGGCCACCTCGCTCTCCGGACCTATCCCTTGTGACTTCTTTCTGTGGGGTTATTTAAAGTCTAAGATGTATATTCATGTAGTCTCAAACTTCACGGCCCAAAAGGACAACATATCCCGGACTTTGATGACTTTTTCTGTTGAAGTATTACGCTCGGCGTTTTGAACGTAGTGTTCAGTATGCAATGTGACGCCCACAAGGGCTGTGGTTACATTGAAGGAGGGAGAAGTGAATTTGATGCATAAAGTGCCGTTGCAGAGAAGTTTCTTTGTTATTCATTTGTCTGCTTACAACTTTTTCTGTATACATTCCTTATCTTTATAGCCGAAAATACTGGCGCTGTTGTCGACTACATAGTCGTAAATTTGTATTTTGATGTTTTACTTGCCTTTTATGCAAATTCTCGAGTGCGCCCACAACAAAAGTGCCATATCTCACCCTATCAGTGACTTTTGGAAGTAATTTTTTCCCACAGAAATTCTTTTCCATGTCACCCTTAGTCCCTTTATCTATTTTGAAGAATTCCGTCTGATAGATAGCGTTACAGATGGCTCTGAGTAGAGTCAGCTTAAAAAAAATCACCGTTTATATATATATATATATATATATATATATATATATATATATGAATATATATACACTGAAGTGCCACTGAATTAGGGATACCTTCCTAGTAACGAGTTGGGCCTCCTCTGGCCTTGATAACGGCTGCCACACGACGAGGCATAGATTCAACAAGTTTCTGGAAACGTTCCACGGGAATGGCTTGCCAAATATAGGCTAAGCTGTCCATAATTCAGTAAGGTTCTTTGGTTTTGTGTGATGGCCTTTCACGCCTTGTTCCAAAACATCCCAAAGATGCTCAATAGGATTTAAGTCTGGTGGCCAATTCATGACAGAGAAGTCAGAGGAATGCTCATCCAACCAGCCAGTAGCCAACCGGTACTTGTGAGAGGTACAGTTGTCTTGCTGGAAAACTCCATTACCGTGCGGATAACGCAACAGCATAAACGGATGGAGGTGATCACACAGCAACTCTACGTACCGAATTGCATTGAGGGAGGTTGGTACACGCACCAAAGATCCCAAACTGTGCCACGAGAAAACACCCCAGACCATGATTGAGCCACCATGCCCTTGTACAGTTCCAGCCAGTCATTCAGGATCCATGGCTTCATGAGCCTGACGCCATATTCTCAGCCTCCCGTCGGCGTTAAGTAATCGGATTCGAGACTCATCACTCCATGCTACTCGTTTCCAGTCCTCTACACTCCAGTCTCTGTGCTCTCTTGCCCAGGCAAGACCATTGGCAGTGGACCCAGTGCAGCCCGATGGCGAGTATAGAGCAATGGTACTCTCGTAGGTCGACGGCTCCCGAAACCCATACGGTGAAGCGAGCGTTGCACAATCTGTTTACTGACTGTACGACTGGCACCGTCATTAAACTGGGTGGTAATTTGAGCTAATGTTTGGCTTCGCTGGCTACGTACAATACGCCTGAGCCGTCTCTCACCACGCACTGTCAAGGCTAATTGTCCTTTGCATTTTCCCGATCGCAAGTTTTTTTTCCACCATCCATGTATTCGTGGTATACTCTTGACTCTGTCGACCTTGAAAATCTTAGCTGTCTGGCGATTTCGGAAATTGAATGCCCATGCGTCGCACACCTACGATTTGTCTGCGATCGAAGGCGTGTAAATCAGGCAGTTTACCCATACTGGCAATTCCAACAACTAATTCAGAACAACCACAGTACGCGCTATATATGCAGTTACCACAGCGCCCTCACTTGCGGATACATGATGTGCAGCGCTACTCAATTTGCATAGGCTTTGCTATCCCTAATTCAGTGGCACTTCAGTGTATATGTATATATATATATATATATATATATATATATATATATATATAATACTTCTATTGCTTCGGGAAGTGAATTATGCCAGTATAAAGCAAGTAAAAAGTGGGACTGTAAAATTATCTCTGAAGTTTTAACTGAAAATCGAGCAAAGACCAGCAGCAATAAGATAAAAACTCATTGTAATCAACGCTAACCAAATTCCATTATCAAAAGATCAATAAAAAAGGGCTATAACAAAATAGTATAAACTAGTATAACCATCACCACTCGTAGATTTTACCCCAAAACCAATTTTCTTTGACACTTCTCGTTACCGATATGTGAAGGAAATAATGTTCTGTGAAAGAATTTCACCCGACAAAAACAGTTCTCAAGCAATACTTAATCAATACGGACGTACAAAACGATAGAAAGAAACCGTCAATTACATACGAATCGTTTTTAGAACAGGTTAATGTTCGAGAATGAACAAAATTAGGAATGTTTGCAGTCTTAAATGCCGGCCACATTCGCTTTCTAGGCTGTAAAAATGTTTCTTCAAGAAAAATCTCCCATTTTAGTTTTATCAGGAAGAATGGAGATCGTCTTAAGCGTGACTTGGCAATGACGGTTGAAAATGAATAAGAGATATGTTTTGTTGTTGTTTAAGAAACGGGAGTTCTTTGGAGACACTCGAAATTGCAAAATGAAATAAAGATTTTATATAGTTAAATGTAATTATTTACACATATGATCTTACTGGCTGTAAACCCGCACTTCACTACGGAGTACATTCAAATTAAATACAACGGTCAATGTATACAATTAATGCAAAAAAAAAAATATATATATATATATATATATATATATATATACATATATATATACATATATATATATTATATATATATAATATTTATATATATATTTATATATATATATATATATATATATATATATATATATATATATATATATATATATATATTTATTTATTTATTTATAATCAATATGACGATCAATGTATAGAATGGGTGTAAAAAAAAGTAAAAAAATATATTTATAAAAAAATCATAAGGATATTTTTATTGACAAAATAATGTAGAAGAAAATATTCAAATTAAATGTAATAGGACATATTAAATAACATAGTACAGTTAATATAGTACAGTTTTAGGAACATAATATCTTTTATTGTATTTTAATATTTTTTTGATAATGTCCAATCGTCTGCGGCATTAGCAAGAAAAAAATATATATTTGTCTATTTAGTTGTTATGCACGTGACAATAAATTTATTTAAACTACCAAAAAGAGGAAATCACGTGATCATCATTTAATAAATTAAATTCTAAAAATTATTCATTAAAAATCCACCGAAAATCAGAAAATGGAGGTAAAGATTTGAAAAAGATCTCATTTTAAAGGAAGTTTTATGGTCTTTCTCGTGATATAAATTTTATAACCCTCAAATTATTATTTTAAATGCAAACTTAAAAAAAGTTACAATTAAACTTAAAAAGTTACAGCTAAAAAATTTAATTTATAAATATCTAAGAAGAATTTTTTTTCAAAAATCTTTCTTAGTGCACCCCTAAACTATAAGATGAATCGAGATGCAAAATTTCAGTTCTTTAGGTCCAGCGGTTAGGTCTGTGAGTTATATGTCAGTGAGTTAGTCAGTTTCGGCACTATTTTATAGTATATATAGATTATAATGGTTTCAGCGAGTATACAGTATCAAATAAACTATGTAGGTTTTGCATTTGGTGAGAAACAACTGAATATTTTCTAAAGAAAACAATGTTTGGTTAGTATTTCTACGGATTAGTCCCTATGCCGGAGATAAAATCACAATATGATAGCAGCTTAACCCTTGAGGGGCGCCGTTTGTACAGTGCAAAAGCCTAAATCGATTCCTTTGTTATCGATTTACTTGTATTCAATGTATTCCAGTTAAATGAGCAGAAAATGTCCAGTGCTGACATCTGTTATCAGTTTAAAGAAGTAAAAACACTTGTAACTTTTAATTGGAAATTTTTTCAAAATTTTTCAGGTAAAAAAAATCTCGAAAAAATTTGCATCGGGCAAACGAAGAAGGTTGTCGCCCCTGAAAGGATTAAGATTGATCGGCAGAATATTCATATTGGGTACGCTCCTCTCCGTGTTAACCTATGGGGAAAATTTTCCCACAGATTGTCAACTTGGATTCAAAGAGTACCGAAATTTTCCGCCCATAACAAGCACCTCACATTTGCGGGAAGATTTTAGAAAAGAAAAAAATATTTAAATCCCAGGGGACAATCAATAGAACAATTTTCCCTATAGGTTTACACCTAGGTAAGCGAATCCAATATGGCGACTACTACCCAGTAGCCTTATACATAACATTATTTTGTAAAATAAAACTACGTAGGAAACATTCTAGAAAACATCTTATTTGTAAATAAAAAATAAAGTGATTAAGGATTTAAATTATATTTTAATTACAAGATGACGATGGTATGAAATCAGCCAAGAGGAATTACAAAACTATCATAAAAATATCGCCACACTCATCGTCCAAAATGAGGAATAATCTGAAAAATACGCACTCCAATAAAGTCTTTTATGGGATCAGAATAAATGAAAATTTAGCTGTTTCACGATGCTTCCAACGATATTTTTATGATGTCCCACGACATCCCACAACATTTATGACATCCCACGATATTTTTATGATGATAGTTGCACCGTCCGTACTTATAGGTAACTTAAAAACTGTGGTACCTTAGCTTTAAAATTATATTTTAGAATGCAAGATGACGATGGTAGGAAATCAACTGTGAGGACTTACAAACCTAGCAAAAGCATATAACCACATTCATCGTTTACGATGAGGAAAAAACTGCAGAGTGCGCACTCAATGTAATTTTTTCTAAGAACAGAAGAAATGAAAATTTTGCCGTTTCACGATGTTTCCATAGTTTTACCGTACATACTGATATGTAACTTAAAAACTATAGTACCTTAGCTTTAAAATTATATTTTAGAATGCAAGATGACGATTGTAGGAAATCAACTGTGAAGAATTACAAACTTAGCAAAATCATATAACCATATTCATCGTTTACGATGAGGAAAAACTGCACAGTGTGCACTCAATGTAATTTTTTCTAAGAACAACAGAAATGAAAATTTTGCCGTTTCACGATGTTTCCATAGTTTTACCGTACATACTGATATGTAACTTAAAAACTATAGTACTTTAGCTTTAAAATTATATTTTAGAATGCAAGATGACGATTGTAGGAAATCAACTGTGAGGAATTACAAACCTAGCAAAAAACATATAACCATATTCATCGCCTACGATGAGGAAAAAACTGCGGAGTGCGCACTCAGTGTAGTGTTTACTAGGCACAGAAGAAATGTGAATTTTGCTGTTTCACGATGTTTCCACAGGTGTGCCGTACGTACTGAAATGTAACTTAAAAACTATGGCACCTTAGCTTTAAAATTATATTTTAGAATGCAAGATGACTATGCTAGGAAATCAAATGTGAGGAATTTCAAACCTAACGAAAACATATCGCCACACTCGTCGTCTATTTAAGAGGAAGAAAACTCTAAATTCTCCAATGTAGTATTTTCGAGGAAATGAAGAATGTAAATTTGGTTCCTTCACGATATTTTCATGATTACATCGTAGTTTTTAGGCATAATTATGTCATTAAGGTTACCTGAAACACTTTAAAATAATTATACAGTTAATCATACTCTATCTCTTGCAATATTCCAAATATAGAGTTTCTCCCAATAAAGTTAATTTATGTAATTTCATAAATATGAATTTTAACAGTTTATAATGACTGTGAAATTCAATCTTGAATGATTGTTATACACCAAAATATATACTCAATAATTTTATTAAAAAACACATCTTTAAATAAATTATACAGTAAATCATTCTCAAGTTTTCTGGATAAAATACATATACAGGAATTTTTTTTTGTTATGAAACTCATATCTGTATTCATTTTTATAGATTACTAGCTGAAAACCCGCGCTTTGCTACGGAGTACATTCAAATTAAATACGGTCAATGTATGCAATTAATGCCAAAAAAAATAAATATATACACAGTCGAACCCCGTTATTGCGAACCTGGTATATAGCGAACCCCCGGATATAACGAACGAAAATTTTGGTCCCGCCGTTTTCCTATTGTATTTAATGCTAATTTATCCTTTTATAGCGAACCTCCGAAATCTTAAGACTCGGCTATAACGAACCATTTTTTCAGTCGACTACTGAATTCTTTTTTATTTTTAAACTTTTTAAGAATGTTGAAGATACAACGAATGTTGAAGAAGCAAAGAATCTTGAAGAAGATGATGAAGAATTCGCCCTATCGCGATGTGGATAGAAAAGCACAAAATTTCATCCTTCTCACATTGTGACATACAATTGTTCGAAACATGTGATGATGAAGTCATTACATGTGAAAATCTGACTAATGAAGATATTGCGGAAGAAATTAAAATGAATAATTCTGAAATCGAAGATTATGCTTCTGATGTTGATGAAGAGGAGCATTTAAATGACGAAATCTCCACTATCTCAGATGCTACAGCAGCGATGAGTGTAATTAATAAGTTTTTGTCAACACATACAGTGGAAGAAAGAGTGTTGGAGTCATTTGATGCATTGAACAAAGAAATTCATAAAATGTTTTTAAAATGCGTCAAAACAGTGAGCAACTGTTAAAGATAAAATGAATTTATTTCCATTTGTATTCATTTTTAGTTAATTTAATTAGTTTTGTGTCAGTTTAATGTAATCGATTTTAGTTATTAATGATCATTTTTAATAGATTTTATGATACTTTCAATACATCATTATTGAATATACATAGCAACTAATGAGTTATACATTTTGTCAACTCTAACATTTTTCTTAATGGTTCGGATATAGCGAACCACCGGATATAGCGAACAAAATTTTTGGTCCCTTGAAGTTCGTTATAACGGGGTTCGACTGTATTTAGAATAAATACGACGATCAATGTATACAATTGATGTAAAATATATATATATATATATATATATATATATATATATATATATATATATAACTATATTTATAAAAAAATCATAAGGGATATTTATTTTTTTTTGATAATATCCAATCGTCTGCCGCATTAGAAAGAAAAATAATACTTTTTTGTGTATTTAGTTCTTATGCACGTGACGATAAATTTATTTAAAGTACCAGAAAAAGAAATCACGTGATCAGCATTTAATAAATTAAATTCTAAAAATGAATCTTTAAATATTCACCAAAAATCAGAAAACAGAGGTAAAGGTTCGAAAAAGATTTCATTTTAAAGGAATTTTTATGATCTTTCTCGTGATATAAATTTCATAACCCTCAGATTATTATTTTAAAAGTAAACTTGAAAAAGGTTACAAAAACAGCTTAAAAAGTTAATTTTAAAAAAATCTAAGAAGAATTTTTCAAAAATCTTTCTTAGTGCACCCCAACACCATTAGAAGAAACTCCATGCAAAATGTCAGCCCTCTAGGTCCAGCGGTTTGGCCTGTGCGTTGTATGTCAGTGAGTCAGTTACGAAACTGTTGTATATATATAGATAAAGACTTAAAATTTCGACGATCAATGTATACATTGATTCAGTACCTGTATTCAAAAAAGTTGCTGTAAATAAATTATACTGTGAACCATTCTTAAGTTTTCTAGGTAAAGCACAGATTTGTATTAATTCTTTTAGATCGTAATTCCTTAAAATATTAATTTCTAGGAAGCATTTTATACAAAATTAGAATTTATCCATTCGATAAATGTATTCAAAGTACTGCAATTATACGGGTAATTATTCTCAGTTTCACTGTATAAAGCATAGGTGCAGGGTTTTTATCGATAAAGCTAACTTATCTCTGACTATCAACAGTTTGTGATAGTTACTTTTAATGGTTTAACATTTATAGTGTATTATTTTTACACCAAAATAGACTGCATAACTCTTACATTTTTTATACTTTATATTAAAAGAAAATTAAGATTGGCTTCAAAATTAATCAAAGCAATTTTACATTTTGAGACACATACAGGAAGAACTGTTTTGAAAGTGTTTCACATATATCAATCTTAATTTTCAGTGAGATCAACCAAAGGAAAAAAAAACAATTCTCTTAGTGAATAAAAATGGAGAATTTAAGTTGGCGCCTGAAAACTTACTCCAGACTGTACGAGTCGGCGAAGATAAAATGTAAATGAGGAAAAGACAAAAACGGAGAGCGGTTTATGTAACTTTAAGTGCACATTTTATTGCATATTGTATCTGGAGACAGAGGTAATGAACGGTATTTAAATGGTTCAGTACACGAGCAAATTGTATTGTCACAAGAGAGACATAAAAATTTTATGATATATTCCCCCATTCAGTTTGGTAAAAATATACATTACTAGGATGCATGGCATTATTTCATGTTTATT
>OU015503.1:64287550-64357550 GCA_907164885.2 Dolomedes plantarius | reverse complement strand
AATAACCCCATCCAATTTAAATCTGTGCGCCTACAGCACACATCTTTACTCATTGCTATCTCTCCATGCCTCTGAAGATTTCCTTTGTTTCATCTTTAAAATCAACGCTTAGTGACGCTCATTACTTATTCATTTCGTCGTAAAGTACATGCTTTTTTCGATGATCTAATCATTTCCTTTCTTAGCACCAGCTCAAGGCTACATCTACCTAAAATTCTCCATGTGGTTCTGTGGTTCTTCGGTAATCGAATCAAGTCGAACCCATTAATTCTATTTTCTCTGCAAAACCTGATGCCGCTTATTTTAACTCCCAGACTTTTAACTTGTTAATCATATTTTTTACTAACCAAAATAACATTTTAAGGTCGCGCGATCGCCCCCCCCCCATATTTTATAGTCTAACTCACACAGACACACACACACACACACACATATATATATACACTGAAGTGCCACTGAATTAGGGATACCTACCTAGTAACGAGTTGGGCCTCCTCTGGCCTTGATAACGGCTGCCACACGACGAGGCATAGATTCAACAAGTTTCTGGAAACGTTCCACGGGAATGGCTTGCCAAATATTGGCCAAAGGTGTCCATAATTCAGTAAGGTTCTTTGGTGCTGTGTGATGGCCTTTCACGCCTTGTTCCAAAACATCCCAAATATGCTCAATAGGATTTAAGTCTGGGCTTCTATGTGGCCAATTCATGACAGAAAAGTCAGAGGAATGCTCATCCAACAAGCCAGTAGCCAACCGGGACTTGTGAGAGGTACAGTTGTCTTGCTGGAAAACTCCATTACCGTGCGGATAATAGAACAGCGTAAACGGATGGAGGTGATCACCCAGCAACTCTACATACCGAATTGCATTGAGGGAGGTTGGTACACGCACCAAAGATCCCAAACTGTCCCACGAAAAAACACCCCAGACCATGATTGAGCCACCCTGCCCTTGTACAATTCCAGCCAGGCATGCAGAATCCATGGCTTCAAGAGCCTGACGCCATATTCTAAGCCTCCCGTCAGCGTTAAGTAGTCGGAATCGAGACTCATCACTCCATGCTACTCGTTTCCGGTCCTCTACACTCCAGTCTCTGTGCTCTCTTGCCCAGGCAAGACGTGCAGCCTGATGGCGAGTATAGAGCAATGGTACTCTCGTAGGTCAACGGCCCCATACGGTGGGTCGAAACCCATACGTGAAGCGAGCGTTGCACAGTCCGTTTACTGACTGTACGACTGGCACCGTCATTAAACTGGGGGGTAATTTGAGCTAATGTTTGGCTTCGCTGGCTACGTACAATACGCCTGAGCCGTCTCTCACCACGCACTGTCAAGGCTAATTGTCCTTTGCAGTTTGCCCGATCGCTAGTTTTTTTCGACCATCCATGTATTCTTGGTATACTCTTGACACTGTCGACCTTGAAAATCCTAGATGTCTGACGATTTCGGAAATTGAATGGCCCATGCGTCGCGCACCTACGATTTGTCCGCGATCGAAGGCGTCTAAATCAGGCAGTTTACCCATACTGGCAATTCCAACAACTAAATCAGAACAACTACAGTATGCGCTATATATGCAGTTACCACAGCGCCCTCACTTGCGCATGATGCGAAGCGCTACACAATTTGCGTAGGCTTTGCTATCCCTAATTCAGTGGCACTTCAGTGTATATACAGAGCCGTAACTATTCCTGCTCCCTAGACAAGAATTTGCATTTGGGCCCCTTAATTATTTAGGTTTGAGAAATAATACTGCAAATACAGCATTTTGGGCACCCCTTCCGAGTGGGCCCTAGGCTGGTACCTATGTTGCCCCTGCCTAGTCAAGGCATTGTATATATACATATAGACTGAAAATATAAGATTCTGCATAGACCTGAAATATAAAATGAAAATATGTCTTTAACAGCATCCACAACAAAAGCTGTTCTCCCATGTTTTTACAATAGAATGTACACATAAATGGACGTTATCATCCCCGAGTATGACAATTATGCAACACGAACCGATGGGTAAATAAAAAACGGATTGACCTGATGGAAAACTATTACTGAAAATACCCACTGTTTCTCCATTTCATCCTATCAAAATTTATGCGAAACACTTCCCTATATTTCTCTTTTTAGAGCCGGCATTATATATAAATCTCAAATTCCCACTTTGAATCAATGAATTTGAGGCACAGAAGATCAGAATACAAAATCAGACTCGTCTGGGAAATTCCGTGAAATCTGTGAAAAAAATATTTCAGCCCAAATTTAACTTTTTGGGGGTCATCTCCTACATGAATAAAGAATGAAGCACATTTTCAACCGAAAAGAGGAAGGACATATTTCTTTAAAAAATACCTGAGATATATTTTTTATCATGACTAGATGGTCGGAAAATATTATTAAATATTGATTTAATATTGATATATATATATATATATATATATATATATATATATATATATATATATATATATATATATATATATACCGGGTGGCCATAATTAAACTGACAGTGCTCACAGTGTTCTGTAGCGCGATCTATTTGCGAGAATGACGCCACATTTTGTAGGAAGATTAAACAAGACGGGGGACGAAGGATTCCGCGAAAAAATAAATTAGTTCCAAAAGTCACCGCTAGGGGAATATTTGGCGCTGTGTAATAGAAAATACAGTGTTAACAAATGCAAATTAATACGGAATAAAATTACCTTTTATTATGCACATTTTCTTATTTAGTTCAAGTGCAATATGGCAACACTTTTAAAAAAGCGTAAAATCTACATAAACACCGATAAAGTCTCGTCACGTACGCTGAGCAGAAGAGGAAGTTCTTTATTCAAATTTCACGTTACATCCATTGGCACAGTGCCAGCTGCTTGGGTTTTAAAAGACAATGTGTTACGTTTCGAATCAATCGGATTGAAAATTTATGTGCAATGTCTCCTTCTTTAGTCGAGCGTGCGTTACTGGTCAAATTATTTTACCTCAACCAGTGCAACGCGTCAGCCGCTCTTCGTGCTTTTAGAACGCACAAAAAAATGCGTAAAGGTAACGGTCCTGTGTCAGTTAATGGGCTAAAAGCAATGGTTGCGAGGTTTGAGAAAACAGGTTCTCTGAAGGTTCAGTCAGGCAGAGGACGAAAACCTGTACTACAGGATACAATCGAAGCAGTTGCCACGGCGATTGTCGACAGAGGACCAGACAATATTGCTGCCACCTCTAGCGCTCGTGGATTAGCTCGGAATATGGATATGCCTTACAGTACGGTATGGAAAATCTTACGAAAGATTATCAACTTCTATCCGTACAAGATCAGCCGTGTACAAGAGTTACTGTACCCCGGACATAATAAGCGATTGACTTTTGCTCTCACCTTTCTTGCGAGAATGGAGGTGGATGATGCTTGGCCGTGGAAAATCTTATGGGGAGAAGAGGCCCACTTTTACCTGCATGGAACTGTGAATACCCAGAACTGCCGAATTTGGGATGACAAATCACCACATGCAGTCACATAAATTCCCTTACATTCACCAAAGGTAACTGTTTGGTGTGGGTTCACAGCGGAATTTATCGTAGGTCCATTCTTCTATGAGAACATTACCCCGACAGGACCGGAAACCTGTTCTGTTACCGGAGAGAAATATCGCCACATGTTGAACAGCTTTGTCATTCCGGCCCTTCAGCAAAGACAATGCCTGTGGGAAATCATTTTCATGCAAGATGGAGCCCCTCCACACGTTGCTGTACGGGTGCAACAGCTACTACGACAGAAATTCACAACAGAAAGAGTCATTAGCCGCTACTTTCCAACTGCATGGCAACCTCGGTCGCCTGATCTTACCCCATGCGTCTTCTGGCTATGGGGTTACCTTAAGTCCAAGGTCTATCAAGGAGTGGTCCAGGACCTGGCTACGTTGAAGGATAACATATCACGGACTGTACGGGAGATTCCTGCAGACATGTTACTTTCTGCTGTTGTGCATACTGTGCACAGAATGCAATATGTGGTCCAGAACAACGGCAGCCACATAGAACCTCATTTGAATGCAAAATAAAAGGTAATTTTCGTATTGATTTGCATTTGTTAACACTCTATTTTCTATTACACAGCGCCAAATATTCCCCTAACGGTGACTTTTGGAACTAATTTATTTTTTCGTGGAATCCTTCGTCCCCCGTCTTGTTTAATCTACCTACAAAATGTGGCGTCATTCTCGCAAATAGATCGCGCTACAGAACACTGTGAGTACTGTCAGTTTAATTATGGCCACCCGGTATATATATATATATATATATATATATATATATATATATATATATATATGTATGTATAATTTTGGGTTTCAAAATTATTAGCTGTAAAATTAGCTGCAACAACGATCAATCCTTAACTATTAAAATGATACGAGAGTAGCACTCTGCATACATTTCACCAAATACTGAGCAGGCTATAATCCAGGCTCGCACTTCTCCATTAATGTTTTTTAAATTTTTATTTTATATAAATAGTTCAAGTTTATAATTTAGAATGTTTTAATACGTCGGTTACAATTTTGAAGTCATAATCTTTTGTAATTTACAATTTTTTTTAAAATTTTTACCTTATTGAATTACACTTTAATACTTTAAAATGAAGTTTTAGTCGCATCAGATTAGCTAAAAGCAAGTGCAGAAGGTAAACAAAAGATATTTTTATTGTTATTATGCAAATTAAATATATATCTAAAATCTAGATTTATTGATTTTTTTAAATAGCTTTTCATAGTTTTGAAATAGTTGAATAAGTTTTTGAAAGAATTTTTTATTACCAAAAAATTTTCATTGTTGATCGTGTAAATTTTTATTTAAAGAATGTGGATCACTATCTAAAAAACTTTGTGCATTTCTGCTGTAAGGTGCGGTGAGATCAGCCAAGCATTGCACGATATTCTTTTCTTCATAAAAAATATTTGTGAAGCCCACTTAAAATAAATATTAAGGTGAATTAATTACTCACACGCCCGACATATCGTGCCACAAATCGATGCACTCGTTCGGGAAGATGAATTAGCTACCTTCCCGCCTACAATTTTTAGGCTCGTTATCAAACATTTGTGCTCTAAGCATCCATCGCAAGTCTCCCATCAATAAGAAAAAAGCTCTTTTTAACGATTTCCATTTTAATCCTCTAGTGCAGTATTACACTGAATCTGTTACCGATCGTTAACCGATGACGTCTTTTCACCATCGGCTTCTTCAAATTTAATTTAAGTTTCTTTCATTGGTTTTGCCAAAGTGGCAACGTTTATTTTTGCCCCATCCGTCGAAAAATTAGAATCGTACACGTTATGTATAAATGCTAATGTTAGATAACGATTTTTTTACCATGTTTTTATTAACTACATTTCTTGTTTGTTTGTTTGTGTGTGTGTTTGTCCAGTACAAATCTTGCAATCGATTTTTAACTAACTTACCGATTAGCTAGACATTTGAAACTTTTAGAATAGCTCAGAACACGATGACAATTCATTATTTTAATACTTTTATCCATCTTTAAGCAGATTTGAATTCATTTTCAGTTAATTTTGTTTTGTAGACTGGTGCAGCCATCTATCGGCCGGGACGAAAACGAAAAGTTAAACGCAAGTTAACTTCTAATTAACTTAATTTTTTTTCAAGTTGATGTAATAATTCATCAAAAAAATTTAAAATTATTTTGTAATACATAGAATTGTCAAGTTTATATTATGATTCAACAGAAAATTTAAAAACATGGCATATAAAAAGTTTTTTTTTATCTTGTAATTATTTATGCTTACTTGATTGCCTTATCTGCTAACGCTGTTTGTTGGTGTAATCATCTCATTATGCCTTAGCTGTTGTTGTAATATTCCTGATGCCCAGATACCCCGAGTTGTATAGAAAAGTTGTATAGGTTGTCCCTGCAGTTGTTGTTGCTTGTGGTAAACGGTAAATCTGCATTAGGGGGATGATGGACTTTGAAATTACCAAAAATCGATCAAAAAATTTTAATTTTTCTTGGGGCGTAATAATATTTTAAAAGTATGTAAATATTGGAATAAAATGCATTTAAAATATGTAATGAAAAGTAAAATGAAAACTTGGTGACTTTAGAAAAATAAATATTAAAGGTAGGTGAAAAAAAATATCTTTTAAATGGATTTTTATAAAAATGCGTAATTTCTACATTTACAAGTCTTTGAAATGCTCCTTGCGTCAAAATTTTTTGACGAAATTTTATAAAATTTATAACAAATATTCCTCTTATAATTTAAAATGAAGTTATACATCCATTTCAGGTTTTCACATCATTAAGATTATTTAAGTTTAACTTAAGTATAGAAAAGTACAAAAATTTCACGAAAATTCAGAGAACAAGCATAAAAATATTTCCTAAAAATTAACTATTCAACGAAAGTACAAAATAATACATAACTCTCTTCAAAATGTATTTATAAGAAATATAAATGCAAAATTAAGGGGGAAGTTAAAAATTGGATCGCAATGAGCATTTTAAAAAACAATAAAAATTTCAATTTTTAAAATATAAAAAAATTAAAATATTTATAAAATTTTATAAGGTTTTCGATAAGTCATACTTTCTTAAATATATATGCAAAATTTCATATTTATGAGGTAAAAATTTCAAAAATTGCTTTATAATGTCAACCATCCCCTTAATTTTCTGTAAATATCTCATCATCATTTTTGCCTTCTTTTCCAAATAAAAGGTTATGTTTTTAATTGGAACAAAATAGTATTTAACTGTAGCTGCTGTCTACATTACAACAACAACGATTGTTTTTTTTAGTATATTCAATATATCTAATATATATTTTTCCATGGATTTTGCAATTAGAATCCCATGGCTAGTTTTGAAACTGTATTGATATATCCTATGTAATTGATATACCGGGTGTCCCAAAAATAACCGACGATTTGAAAATTCTCAGACGCCCGTGCAAACGTTTCAGTTTGAATGTTCTTACAAGCAGCAGAGATGTATTGTCCCAGTTCATCTACAGTTTGTGGATTGTGACGATACACCTGGTCTTTCAAGTACCCCTTTCAAGTAAGGTCTTTCAAGTAAAGAAAAAAATCGCATGGTGTCAAATCTGGCGAATAGGGAGGCCAATCCATGCCACTTTGAGTATACTTCTTATTTTGAAAACATTGTTTTATAACTTTGAAAAATCTTTCATAGTGCACCCTTACACTATAAGAAATATCGCCATGCAAAATTTCAGCTCTTTAGGTCCAGCAGTATGATTTGTGTGTTGTATGTCAGTCAGTCAATCAGATAGTGAATCAGTCAGTTGCGTAACTGTTATACATATATATATATATATATATATATATATATATATATATATATATATATAGATAGATAGATAGATAGATAGATACATAAGCAAAACATAATCCTTAACTAAGCAGACAGTTTATTACGATAAAAAATATGTTTTGTAACAAAATTACTTAGTATTGTTTACAAGACATTAAAAAATATGATAATAACTTTTGACATCATTTCTTAACAAAAAAAAATGGTAAGTCTAGTAAGCTTTCTTAAACTTAACAAAAAGCATTTTATTACCATAATTTATTGTACAATCTATGCAGGAACTGTACATTGAATCAAACTATAAAGCGAATATTTGACGTACTTTTAGTTACGTTCTTGCTACCATAGTTAAAAATTATTATCTAATGTGAACGTTAAATAAAAATAATGTCTACAAATCTGATCCGGATTATCCGGAGATCCGGATAAACGAGGGACGGATAAATGTGGTTTTACTGTATATTTAATAAAATATACATAAATATTCATAAATATTCATAAATATTCATACAATATTCATAAATTCCTTTAATAAAATATTCTGTAAAATTATGCTTGTAATTGTCCGAAAAATACGTAATTCATAAAGTTCAGCACTCCTCCGTTTCATGAAGATAGTAATGGTTGCATTAAAAGATCCTGTTTGACGAAAAAACAGCTAATTTATACAGAATTCTCTGGTCGATAAAATTAACGCCCACAGAAATTAGCCAACTGCCTTAGTCAACCTAGCCATAAATATAAAAGCTCCAGATATATTTTTACTTCTACTAAGTACGGTACGCGCAAAATTTCAAATTTATTTTAAACGAAAAGGAAGCGATCTAAAAATATTTTGAAAAGTATCGGATAGAAACCTTTTGAAAGAGAATTTAGATTACTCTCAGACACGTCAATGAAACTTTGCATACTCAGACTTCGATAGAGTTTCGGGCTTAAAAGCTCCTTTTGGAGTGGGTATGAAAATAGCCCCACTCAATTTTCGCATGATAGAGAGCAACTTGTTTATCCAACATGCTTAATGCATTTTGATTAAGCACTAAGTTGCGGAAACTCGCGGCGGATAAATTGAAGTGCGGTGCTAAAATATACATAGTTATTGTATCCTCGTGTTTACCTGTAACAATGCTGAATTAATGAGTATTATATACTACTGCGAAGTGTAAGGTCAAATATAGATAAATGTTGTTTTCCTAAAATGAATTTCGTTAGCCGGCTACTCCTCTAAACAGACATTTTTTCTTCAGATTCGATTAAAGACTCTGTAGAGCCAATGTTATGGAAGAAACCCCTTTTCTACGATCACCCCTCAAAACAGCCACTTTTTCTCTCAACCATGACTGGCCGCCATAGAGAGGTTTCACGGTGTATACACACACACACACACACATACATATATATATATATATATATATATATATATATATATATATATATATATATATATATATATATATATATATTATATATATATATATATATATATATATATATATATATATATATATATATATATATATATATATAAACATATATATAGTATATATACAAATGTAACATGGTGGGTCCACCTAATAAGAGAATACTGAGCATATTAAGGACCCACCATGTCACAGGGAAGATTTGTTATACTAGAAGAATCACAACATCTAAATGACCGGAAGCCAGACCGTAATTAACACCTCAAACTTTTATTTAGACGGAACTCAGCACAACTTCTCGAGGCAACAGAATATCCATGAGTCCCAACACCTACATGGTGCAGGGTATTATATAGACAATCTCGTCATGTGATCTTTGTAGTGGTGTCTAATTGGTTAATACTTAAAAGTGACGTGATATTGCTCAGAAGTGTTTAATTTAGGTACCCACGCTACGAAATTTGGTGTAAAAAGCAATAGAGACACCATCTTAGGGATTTTCGCCCAAGGCTTATTAGAACTTAGAATCAAAAGCGAAACTAGCGCATTGATGAACAAGGGAATTTAGAATAAATTAGAATTTAAAAGAGTTATGGGATTTTTAATGTTATATATATATATATATATATATATATATATATATATATATATATATATGTACATCACCTGTCAAAATGTGCAAGTTTTATATCCGTATGCATGCTGCAGCTTAGAAACTAACAATTAACGTAGATGAGTTAATAATAAATAAACTGTAGATTAGTTAACACTCAAAGAACAAAATTTAAAAACACAGGTGAATTAACACCTGTGATTTTAAGTTGCATTACCTTATGTGTGTTAATTTACCTCTGTTTTTAAGTTTTGTTCATTGGGTGTTAACTCACCTATCGTGTTCTGAATATTAACTCACTTATGTTAATTGTAAGTTGCCGAGCTGCAGCATGCATACGGTCATAGAACTTGCAAAATTTTGGCAGGTGATGTATTTGTACTTTTTGGTTAATGGCTGCTCCAGCACATGGCTACGAATGCTATTTGTTTGTTATTTTGTCACGCTATATATATATATATATATATATATATATATATATATATATATATATATATATATATATATATATATATATAATCCGTATCGGAATCTGGTTAAAAAATAGTTTTTTTCGGCCATCTTTGAGTATTAATACGGAATGATTGTATTCCTTAATTATTGTATTAATAAAACTTAAAAATAATACCACATATCTTAATGAGATTTTTTCAGTATAATTTCAATAAAGGTATGATTCTCCGGACTTTTCTTTTAAGAACCGCACTCATAAGGGTTACTCAAATATCAGTTGTATTATAATTTCTCAAAATATTAGGTTAGTCGGGCAAGATATTTACCTTAATTATACAATCTCTTGTGCGCTTCCTAGAGAATAGTTAGAATTCCTTGCCGCTAGAAACTCTAAACTATGCGAGTATTAGCACGCAGTTGTAGTAACTTAATTCCCAAAATTCTTAAGTTTCTGTTTTAATGTTGTACGAGGTTTTCCTAGTCCAGCATGCAATGAAAACCACAAGTTACAGGCCTTACACGAATGTAAACTGCGATCCAGAGATGAAACCTTGCAATGCTAGCACACGCACAGACACACACAGATACAGACACACACGCACACACACACACATATATATATATATATATATATATATATATATATATATATATATATATATATATATATTGTTCCATTTTCTGGATTCGATGTGATTGCATAAAAATTCTCTTCACGAAAGTTCATGCAAAATAAAATTTATTATTCTCAAAATTCTTCAGGCGTATACACAAATACTACAAGAAAACAAGTATACAACAGAAAACTCTCAAAACACAAGTCGGGAAAACAGATGCAATATACACCCAACGCACTTTTATACATTCAGTACGCAGCAGAAGAGAACACTGACGGAGTTTCATTGCCAATCTCAGGTATATTTATAGACTTCCAAAGCGCCCCCTATCGGCCGCCAGCTGGAAATGACTGGAACAGTCCTGAAAAGCTTGGAAAGTTCCAGAAAGGCCTGGAATGTTAGCGACCATTTGGCACCATATCGCCAAATTTGGCGACCAAAATATGTCCCCAAATACATCGCCAATTTGGTGATAACTCTCATATTTGGCGAGATTACCATAGACTGGCAAAATTCGTAACATTCCTCCTTCCTCATGCACTGCACGTCCGGGACTGTACAGCTCTGGGGCAGGAAGCCTTACTTACAATACTTAATATAACTTACTTACAATACATAATAGAATATACTGTATACATAATAAAAAAACTAAACTATAAAATAACAACTGAAATTAATACAAAATTAACGCGCTTTCAGATAAATACATATATCATATAACTAATAAATACATACAAAGAACATCTAATTACTTTAAACAACATTACTTTAAACAACTTACTAAAGGATTATTTACACTAAATAAAATGTTATATACAAAAAGAGAGAAAAACCATGGTATGTGCATTTCTTTACTCTATTAACTATGGCCATAGTAAGGAGCTCGCCTAAAATAATGCACTATTCTAGGCTTAGAATTAGACGATTTTCTTATACGAACCATGACGTCATTCAGTCTTTTTAGGACTGTATACGGACTATCCCAAGACGACTGTAACTTGGGAGTAACTTGTTCCTTTACGTCGAATCGGGTTCCAGAACCATACCTTGTCACCTTCATGGAATTCATGTCTTGTTGCTTTCGTGTCATACCGGGTCTTCATCTTCTCCGTCGCGATGTTGTTCCGTTCACGGGCGAAGTTATGGTCGTCTTCAAAATGGGCCTCGAGTTCACGGTTGTACTCTTCAGGCGATGAAGGCGTGTCCGGAGGGCGTCCGGACTGCAGATCACAGGGCACACGGAGGTCAAGACCGGAAAGCATCTGGGATGGAGTATAGCCAGTAGTTTCGTGAACAGCTATGGGCCTAAGTTCAGGATCTTACAGCTGATCTTTTCGAACTTCGTCATCTGTCCTTGAATCTGGCTCTGGTGACGTAAAAGCTGTAGTTCGTCTTGCTACGGGATTCATTACATCGAATTTCTTTTCCTCTCTGGAACAATAATGGCAGTTTCCGGAACAGGGTTTTCGTGAAAGGACGTCGACAATCCCATGTTTCTTAGGAGTGTTCCTCGCTCCCAAGTCTTGGCACACTTGGCAATTTTTTCAGGTGTGGCTTTCGCCGCCGCAACTCCAGCATTTTACGACTTGTCGTCTGTACAATGGCGAGCTTTTTGTGAAGCCTGTTGAGCTGTTTCAAACTTCATGGCATAGACTAAAGCGGACTTCAGATCTTTAAAATCCACCATTCGAAGTGCCTTCTGAATTTCAAAGTCGAGAACTGCATCGATAAAATAATCTAAAGCAAGATTTTCCCATACTTCCGCAGGGCAGTCTGGCCAGGTGAGACGGGAAAGCCTTTCGACGTCTGATGCAAGTTCCTGTAGCGATTCATTTGGCTTCCGTCGGCGAGATTCGAGCTGGACCGGCTATAGTCCTTCAAACATTTCTCGCCAAAGTATAACTCCAAAGCACGTGAAAGGCCACCAAAGTCTAATCGCTCCTCTTCTGGAATCTTGAGCAAATTATCCGCCGCTTCGGCACTTAGAGATACAGCCAATTGACACGCTTTTGTTACAGAGTCCCATCTGCTGGCGTCCGCCACAATGCAGAATTGAGTTTTGTAAACTTGCCAAGAAGATTTTCCATCATAGGTTGATAGCTTAATGGGTGGCCGAGAGGTGACAGATATACAGTTAGAATCTTAAGTAACATAAGCATTTGACAATTTCTGTTCTAAAATCTGTACTTTTCTTGAAACGTCGGTAAATTTTCCCTCCATAGTTTCAAATTTGTTGCCAAATTTTTCCTCCATAGTTTAAAATTTGTTGCCAAAATTTTCTTCCATAGTTTCAAATTTGTTGCCAAATTTCTCCTCCCAATTTTCAAATTTTTTGTCAACTTTATCAAATTTTTCCTCCACGTTTTCAAATTTGTTGTCAATTTTATCACATTTTTCTTCTAAATTTTCTTTTATAACGCCAATATTTGCTTCAAAAATATTAAATTTGTGTTCCACATTCTGGAATTTTTCTTCAAATTTGTCTTCCATTTCTTTCAGTCTTTCATTCACGGTAGTTATAATTTCGCACTTTAATTCTTCCCGACCAGCCGACATTTCCTTCTTTATCTCTTCTTGACCTGCAGATATCTCTGCCGATATTTCCTTATTTATCTCCTCTTGAATGGCTTTCATATCATCTTGACTTGCAGACATTTTTTATCTCTTCTTGACTTGCAGACATTTCTTTCTTTATTTATACTTGACCTGCAGACATTTAAGTCATCGCAACAATAAGCTGCTGGAATTTAGCTTCAAAATCTTGAGCTGTAACAGTCTGATCAGCCATTGATCTTGTAAAATGCATTCAATCCCTAAACCACTGACACCAAAATGTTCCGTTTTCTGGGTTCGATGGAATTGAATAAAAATTCTTGTCATTGAATAAAAATTGTCTTCAAGTTCACGCAAAATACAATTTATTATTCTCAAAATTCTTCAGGCGTATACACAAATACCAACAGGAAACACGTAACTACTGCCTTCTATACAAAAGAAAACTCTAAAAGCACAAGGCAAGATAACAGAGTCTTCAATACAATATACGCCTAACGCACTTCCAATACATTCAATACGCAGCAGAAGAGAACACTCCCTCCCAGTCCGTAATTTGATTTTAAGTAGTGGAGTTCCTTGGTCGATTGACTTTTTCTCCACTAAGCAAGTTATAAGTATCAAGGTACGTGTGCTCAGTAAAAAAAGTATTAAGTTAAGAATGCATAACTATTAAAAATAAAATATTTTAAAGGTGAAATGATAATTTAACTATTAACATTAAGTTTTAATGTGGGGAAAAATTTAAAAGAGAATATTAAATTAAGTTTAACAAGTAAAGAAAATTTAAAAAGAAATGGGCCATAGAAGCAAACACAAGATGTTAATTAAAAGAAGAAAATTCACTCAAAGTCGACGAAGTAATGAAAAAAAAGGGCCCTCTTCCGGGTCTTACAACTTCGTATCTAGATAATTGTAGAGCTTCGAAAGGGAAGCTAAAAATAGCAACAGGGAAAATTTGAAAAAGGAAGAGGACAGCACGATCGGGATACGAACCCACGACCTTCGTGTCCCGAGACTCGAACATTGGCAGTGCGCAACGGAAGCACATCAGCAGGTTAGCAAATTAAGTAGAGTATCGCGGTAGGAGGGCTAATGTTAACTCCTAAGAAGACACGCATGTGGGCGTTTACGGTTAGCACGAAGGGAAAAATCGTAGTCTGGAAGCTCAGCAATTATCTCGTTACGAAGGTTTGGAAGGTTATCGTAAAATATATTTGAGATTTTATCAGTCTGTTTATAGAACGACAGAATTCCGAAGTCCCTGAGGATAGTCTGATTAGAGAGGTATCTAAAGGCTCGGCGGATCCGCCTGAGAGTTTTGCTCTGAACACGTTCAAGTTTGTCAATATGGGTCTCAACTGCAGAGAATCAAACAGGAATAACGTAAAGGGCAATGGGCCTGATAATTTGTTTACACAGTAAAACTTTGTTTTGCATGGAAAGATGGGGCCGTAGATTAGATTTCGGAGTTGCACTATGACAGCATTGAATTTTTTAATAGTATTCAAGGTGTGGATGTTCCAAGTTAATCAGCTGTCCAGAGTCACGCTGAGGTACTTGGCCGTGTTTTCCCAATCAAGCGGGGAGTTATAAAGATAGAGGCGCGGTGGATTTCGATAGCTATTAGAGAAGTAGATTGCGTAACACTCCCTCCCAATGTCAATATCAGGCATATATAGACTAATCAGGACAATATCAGGTATTTATAGACTTCCAAAGCGCTCCCTATCGGCCGCCAGCTGGAAATCACTGGAACAGTTAAGAAAGGCCTGGAAAGTTCCAGAAAGGCCTGGAATGTTGGCGACCATTTGGTGTGATATCGCCAAATTTGGTGACCAAAATAATTCCCCAAATCCATCGCCAATTTGGCGATAACTCTCATATTTGGCGAGATTACCATAGACTGTCAAAATTCGTAACAATATATATATATATATATAAAACAGGCAAGATATAATTTTTACCATGTTTTTATTAACTCTCTTTCTTGTTTGTTTGTTTGTGTGTGCGTGTGCTTGTCCGGTACAAATCTTGAAATCGATTTTTAACTAACTTCCCAACTAGCTAGACATTTGAAATTTTTGAATAGCTCAGAACACGATGACAATGCATTATTTTAATACTTTTAGCCATCTTTAAGCAGATTTGAATTTATTTTTAGTTAATTTTGATCTGTAGACTGTTGCAGCCATCTATCGGCCGGGACGGGAACGAAAAGTTGAACGCAATTAACTTCCAATTAACTTGATTTTTCCTTCAAGTTGATGGGATAATTCATCAAAATTATTTTTAAAAAGTATTTAATAATACATAGAATTGTCAAGTTTATATGATTCAACAGAAAATTTAAAAACATGGTATATAAAAAGTTCTTTTTATCTTGTAATTATTAAAAGCTCACCCGTGCCTGGGATCCTAGATTTCCCACTAGGCGCGGTCTTGCCTCGCCTATCTACATTATTATGTACCATAAATAACGTCACTCTAAATAGTATGCATAATTTGAAGAATTTGAATTCTATCCAGGGTCGATAACTGTACGCCGCAAGCACCTGATCTTCAATAGTTAATTGTAATAATTTTATTCCTGTATAATTAATAATAGATCTTTTTCCCTGTTGTCGATGAGTTATACACACACACACACACACACACACACACACACACACACACACATATATATATATATATATATATATATATATATATATATATATATATATATATATATTAATTATAATATGAAACTTATTTATGACTTTCAAAATTATTCAATAAATGTAGTGTACGTATTAAAAAAGGCATATGTTTCAAATTTCTGAAAAGGTCCTTTAGACTTAGGTGAATCTATTTCTTAGGGAAGTTCAAAATTTATTTTTCCACTCTTAAGCAAAATTTTTTAATAAAATTTCTTCTTCAGTATATATGAAAATATTCTTCATAATTAAAAAAATATTTTATGACGATAAAAAACCATTTTCTTAGTATAAGTTTAGGTTTGGGGGGATATATTTTAAAATTTTTTACTGTACACCACGGTTACTTGAAACAGGCATAAGGATATCAGGTCAAAAGTGATTTGTACCTAATCTATATATATAAAAAACACATTCGTAACTGACTGACTGACTGACTGAATGACTGAATGATTGACTGACTGACAGACAACGCACAGACTATACCGCTTGACCTGAAGGGGTGAAATTTTGCATCGTGATACTGCTTATAGTGTAGGGGTGCAGTAAGAAAGATTTTTGAAAAATTCTTCTTAGATTTTTTTAAATTAATTTTTTAAGCTCTTTTTGTAATATTTTTTTAAGGTTTGCATTTAAAATAATATTTTGAGGGTTATAGAATTTATATCACGAGAAAGAACAAGAAATTTCCTTTAAAATGAAATGTTTTTCGAATATTACCTCCATTTTCTGATTTTTGGGGAATTTTTAAAGATTAATTTTTAGAATTTAATTTTTTAAATGCTGATCACATGATTTCTTTTTATGGTACTTTAAATTAATTTATCGTCACGTGCATAACAACGAAATAGACAAAAAAAATTTCTTCCTAATATGGCAGACGATTGGACATTATCCCCCAAAATATGAAAATACAGTAAAAGATATGTTCCTCAAATTGTACTATATCAACTGTACTATATTCTGTAGTATGTTCAATTAGATTTAATTTGAATACTTTCTTGTACATTATTTCGTCTATAAAAATATCCGTTACGATCTCTTTATAAATATTTTATTTTGTTTTTTTACACCAATTGAATACATTGATCGTTGTATTTAATTTGAAAGTATTCCGTAGTGAAATACGGGTATTCAACTAGTTTTATAGATATGTATAGTAAGAGGTTTAAGTATATATATTTCCACAAGGAGTATGATGCGATCCATTTCCCGATAAACAATCTAAAAATAGATTAGTTTGAGCGACCTTCCGCGCGAGACAAGGTTATATATCTCAAAAAGGGCATTCCCCTAAAATCGCGGCTCGCTCGTTCTATTCTCTGTGAAAGTAGTGGCATTGACGAGGAAGGTCAAACTTGAGTTGTCGCTGAACTCATCGTCCGGCGACTTTATATACCTTCGCTGAACGTTCTCGAAATGTCTGGAAAAATCCGCGTTTCTTTATTCAGTTATTGTTCCCAGATGACTAGGCGCCTCCGTACGGAAAATTAATTTTGGTAGCTGTCGAAGCCTTCCGCGAGCTGTCGGTAGCACTTCCGGTCTTTAAGACGCCAAGGCTGTCTGTCTCCAGCCGCCTAAATCAATTATGTGCACAAATGACTTATGTGCGTTGGTTGGTCTTTCCGAAATTTCCACGCACAAAATATTCTCTATTGTACGGGAGTCGTTACAACGCCTAGGGTGGTCCTACCAGGAATAAAGTTCCCGACGTACATCACCTATTCCGTCCAGTGCCACGATGAGGCAGCATAGCTGGACATAGGGGTGCGAATGGTCATTGAACAAGAAAAGGTCAGAAATGCTTGCATTAAGGGATTAACCAATCTATATATATAACACAGTTCCATAACTGACTGACTGACTGATAACGCACAGACCAAACCGCTGGACCTAAAGGGCTGACATTTTGCATGGCGATTCTTCTTATAGTGTAGGGGTGCACTAAGAGAGATTTTTCAAAAATTCTTCTTAGATTTTTTAAATTAAATTTTTAAGCTGTTTTTGTAACATTCTTTAAAGTTTGCATTTAAAATAATAATCCGAGGGTTATAAAATTTATATCACGACAAAGATCATAAAAATTCCTTTAAAAGGAATTCTTTTTCGAGTCTTTACCTCCATTATCTGATTATTGGTGAATTTTTAAAGGTTAATTTTTATAATGGAATTTATTAAATGCTGCTCACGTGGTTTATTTTCTTTTAATTTTGCGTCTCGTGCGTAACAATGAAATAACCAAAAAAAACTTTTTTTTTTTGCTAATGCGGCAGACGATTGGACATTATCAAAAAAATATTAAAATACAGTAAATGAAATGTTCCTCAAACTGTACTATATTAAATGACTATATTAAATGTACTATAGACTATATTAAATGTACTATATTAAATGTACTATATTTAGTATGTTCTATTAGATTGAATATTTTCTTCTAAATTTTTTTGTCTATAAAAATATCGGTTACGATTTTTTTATAAATATAACTTTTCGTTTTTTTTTTACACCAATTGCATACATTGATCGTTGTATTTATTAAAAATAAATAAATAAATAAATATATATATATATATATATATATATATATATATATATATACACGGAGTACATTCAAATTAAAAAAACGGTCAATGTATGCAATAAATACCAAAAATATGTATATATATATATATATATATATATATATATATATATATATATATATATATATATATATATATGTGTGTGTGTATATATATATACATATTTTTGTTATTAATTACATACATTAACCGCTGTATTTAATTTGAATGTACTCCGTAATGAAGTACGGGTTTTCTGCTACTACCATATATAAATTTTGCATTGTATTTTGAACAAAAAATTAAGAATATCGTCTACGGCTGGAGGATTAAAGAAAGCTCTATATTATGTCTTTAGTCGAGAAAATCAAAAAGTGCTTTATCGGAGATCTTTGTGCCAGGACATTACAATTTTACGTAACCTCTGACCGCTTACCATACTTAAATTAATAACCCCTTTCACAAACAAACACCCATAGGATGCATAAATAGATGAAGCATACTACAGGGATATTGATTATGGGAATTTTTCAAAATCAGGGTCCCGTGTGCATTGATAGCGACGGTTAATTTGAAACTGCTCTTTTCCTCTGGAGGACTTCTATACATTAGGAATATTTTATTCTCGATTTCTTCTAGCACTAGAGGGAAAGTAAGTGCGTGTAAAGGTGTGTATATAGGCTCGGGATGGCAAGTTAAATGTACTGTATCGTGTACATATATTATTTTTTAGTACTTTTAATTCAGTACTTTAGTATAGTTAAAAGGATTATTATCTTTTGCTATCTTGAAGTATTAAAGAAAAAGGCAAAAATAATTTCTTATCATATTAAGAGGACAGTGGACCTTCAAACCTAACTTTGTTTTGCTTTGAATGGATTTGCTTGAAATTTGAATATGTTATTAGTACCATAGATATGTAAAAGTGGTTAAAATTTAAAGATGAAATATTAATAATTTATGAATTATGAATTATTAATTATATCAAAAATTGGCCTAATTAAAAATGTTCCATGCGCATTTCTTTTGCATATAATATGGTAATTTGTATTTACAGGATACCTTATAGAACTAACAATGAAACTTATTGCTTATTTTAAGCATTCATTAAAAATATAAAGAGAAATAAATAATAACAGTGAAAACACCCTTTTTATTACGTGAAATACCTCTAAATCATCTTTTCAAGTACAAAATTGAGAAATTCTGAGCTACGAAGAATAATTATTTTCAATAAGATTTATTTTATATACAGATAAGTATATAAACTTATATTTCAAAGCAATACGATAATTAGAAATGCGCCTGGAGCAGTTTGAATATTCGTATGACATGAAAATTTTCATTTTGAGAAAAACACATTTAAAGTTATTGCTATTAGTAACTACATAATATCTAAATTAAATACAAATGACTATAACTAGGAAAGTAATCACAGAAATTAAAAATTCTTTTTGCAACACATTCCTACTAGTCCGTAGTTACACAATTCAATAAAATAAAAAATCGAATTTTCGGACAAATTTCACAATTTTGAAAGTCCACTGTCCCCTTTAATAATCTGTATACATGACGTGTCCTTTATTTGGCTATTTAAATCGTTCTTTTCGCAGGCATTCGTGGCTGGAAGCTGGGGGAAATGACACAACAAAATCACTTGTAGTTATATCTCTTCTAACTCTAGATTAATCCTTAGCTCAAACAACGACTGTTTCACAATTTCTCAACTTCTCACCCCGCAACGTGCACCTTTTCGGCGAGGCGTTAACTCAGGCTCTACGTTTAATTTTTTAATCCTTGCAGCGAGCAACGCTAGAGGGTCGAGAGCAAACGTTATATAACCAATTAAGTGAGTTGATAGGTGCTGCCATCTATTTGTTTTTTGTAAATTATTTCGTCCCAATTAAAATAAATTCAAGTCGTGACATATATATATATATATATATATATATATATATATATATATATATATAGATATATATATATATATATATATATGTATGTAGATATATATATATGTAGATATATATATATATATATATATATACGTATATATATATATATATGTATATATATATATATATATATATATATATATATATATATATATATATATATATATATATATATATATATGTATGTATATATATATATATATATATATATATATGTGTGTGTGTGTGTGTGTGTGTGTGTGTGTGTGTGTATGTGTGTGTATTTACACACTTACCTACATAGTATATATACATACATAAATATATATATATATATGTATGTATATATATATATATATATATATATATATGTATGTATATATATATATATATATATATATATATATATATATATATATATATATATATATATATATGTGTGTGTGTGTGTGTGTGTGTGTGTGTGTATGTGTGTGTATTTACACACTTACCTACATAGTATATATACATACATAAATTCAGACATACAAATGTATATACAGACATACATGCACACAAATATATGAAATTAGTAAAAATTATCAATTTCCACGTCATTATAAAAACTTCCTCTATCACGTTGCTAACTATTTTGTTAGTGTCGTGTAAATATTAAAATAAGCATGTGTTTCGAATTCCTGAAGAGGGTCCTTGAAAATTTAGGTGGATCCATTTCCCAGACTAATTTGTCTCTATCTTTCCAAAAGTATTAGCATATCAATGTCCTATTATTGATCTGAAAAGCCTTTTTTCTTTCTTTGGCGCTTTTCAATTCCATCCAAAAAAGCTAAAAACCGAGCACATTACGTCGTCATGGAAACGAAAGTTGAAGAGTGTGGCTCTGCTTTTGTCTGACATCATACACGCTGTCCTTGGATCAACAATGTAGAGAATTAAGTTGCAAATGCTTAAGATATCCAGTTTATGAGTGTATTGTCCTTTCTTTAGACTAGTAATTTTTGCATTGAGTATTTTGTTTTTGGCGTGCGAGTGATTTTATCGCATACTTCCTGATTTCTGTTTAAAATTATTTTCGAAGTTAATCACTATTTTAAAAAAAGAAATATTTAAGTGATAGTTTTTTTTTTTAAATTTGCAATCCTAGAAAAATCAATATTTAATATGATTTCCAATAGTATGCATTTTTTTCATAATTAGTATAGTTGTTTTTCCCTTTGAGAATTTACTCGACTTCTGTTCATTGATCATAATTTCGTGAAATTTAACAATTAAATTCAATTACGTTGAATTAAAATTCAATACTTAATAAAATTTCTAATAGTATGTATTTCGTAATTTGTATAATTGTTTTACCCTTTGAGAACTTACTTGACTTATGTTCATTGATTATAAATTTCGTGAAAATTAACTCTTAAATTCTATTGCGTTGAATTGAAATTCATTTCTTAGTAAAACTTCCAACCGCATATATTTTATAATTAGTATAGTTGTTTTATTGTTTGACAACTTACTCGACTTCAGTTCATTGATTATAGTTTCGTGAAATTTAATACTTTTAAATTCAATTACGTTGAATTCAGCACTTAATAAAATTTCCATCCGTATGTATTTCCTAATTAGGATATGTGTAATACCATTTTGATAATTTTACTCGATTTATGACCATTAAATATCATTTTAATGAATTTATAATGTCAGGAATTTAAGTAATTTAATTGTATTTCAAATTAATTATTTTCATTGATTTGTTTAAACTTTAAATATAACTTCATTGTCTAGACATTGGGTTCAGTTTACATACAAATGGGATAAAAAAAATCTGGCACGTGATGAGGTTTATGTAGTGTTTATGTTAAAATGAAACACTTTACCTGATTTTAAAGAAAGTCCTCGTAAAACATAAAAATCATTTGCATGGGAATAAATGACGAAAACGTTTATAGTATTTATTGATCCTCTAATCTTTATTACTATTCCATTCAAATCTATACTATTTACGTAACTATATGAACTAAAGCTGCCATGGTCCTGTGGCCTTAAATCAAACAGAAACTTACTAAAACAAAAACATTTTTTTTTTGTCACCTGACTTAAAGGACAAGTAAAATGGGTATAAATCAAGGAGATATCAAATAACGCCTTGAGTTCACAACCCCAATTGGAGGGGATAAAACAATAAAATTATAATAAATAACGAAATATTAACTATGAATGTCTTGTACCGCTTATTATCTTCCTAATCGGCATAAAGTAATTTGCATCTTTTCGAAAGCAACAGGTTTTAACTAGTTTATACCTCTCTACGTATTAAACTTCTTCAGCTGGAAGTCTCTGCTATTAGATGAGAAATGATGTCTCTTTGACTAACCGCTTTGCCATATACGTTGTGCGAATGTCATGATTTTTAATTTCATTTTTTGTGTTAGATTCTCTTAGCATTCCGAAACGGGACTGTACTACCAAAAATATACATCTCCAGGGCACAGGTTGCCTTAAACCTATGTTTCTCACTTGCGATGGGCTGTTCAGCAAGGCATACTTGTTTACGACGCTGGTTGAAAGGAAATCCTTGTGAGGAATTTCTCTAAATTTTTATTGGTGACTGTCGAATTGAAGTCATTCAAGCCCACTTTGGAAAATAACATCGTCTATCACGAACAGTGGTATAAAATTTAAACCCCAAGCAAATGCTTAAAACATGCTAAAGAGGCGGTACTTAAAGAAAAAGTATACATCTCCATACAAATGGTCTTTGATGTAGGTTTCACCCTTGCTCCTCACCAAGGTATAAACGATGATTAAGCTGGAAGGAATGGATTACTAATGCGGACTTACTTTAAGTTTTTACTGGTGATTCACAAAATGTAGTCAAACAGCCCATCTCAGAAAGAACCATCGTCTATCACAAATTGTGGAACTAAATTTAGAGCGCAAGAAGATGACAAAGTGCGTACAGATAACGCTTAACCTAGGTTTCAATCTTAAAAAATCCAAAGTGACTTGCAGGCTGGAGATGTACATTTTTGCTTTAGCCCTTTCACTACTCAAACAGCCTCCGTTTGCAAGGTGTAGAATTTTTCCCTATCATTTAACCTAAAAAATCTTGAAATCTTTTTCCAATTAAAGGTTACAAAATGTTTTTACTTCTTTAAAATGATAACAGATGACAGTACTAGCCATTTTTCTGCTCATTTAACTGGAATACATTGGAAGCAAGTGAAAAGAAACTAGATTTAGGCGTTCGCACTGTGCGAACGGCGCCCATAAACTCCGCCCCTAAGCTAGTTTTAAGCTCCGCTTCTTTGGCACTCTTTATGTATTTTATCACGTAGAGCCACTTTGCATTTTATAGCGTAGTACATTTGGACTTTTATTTTTAAAAGACTTTTGATTTGATAAATTACAGATTTCGGAGATTGAAATTAATTTTATTCAAATGGTTAATTTTCACTTCTCCATTTTGAATTCTTTGCAAATGATATTATGCCGATATAAAAGACAAAGAAAAAATCACTTTCTTTTTAGCCGTAAGAGGTGTTCTCGGCCGATTCGTCGAGACATTTTCTTTTACTTGGAAATAATTCTGTCTGGCGTATCTTCATTCTCGATAGAATCAATAAAACCTCCCGATTAAGCAATCATCCGCGGTCCGGTGAATCATCCAATATCATTGGATTTGTAGCGTACGATTTGTTCGGGTAATTCCGTTTGTGCTTCCTTTCTCAAATGGGGGGAAACAAATGGGTTTATTTCTCACTGTTATGACCTGTCGCGGGGTGAAGAAGATATACAGTATCTCGCTGATATTTCCTTCCTTCTTATTATATTTAAGGAGATTTGTGGTAACTTTCTGTCAAGATTTTCTAGCAAGATCAAATCTCAGATTATTTTTCTTGCGTTAGATATGACTCAAATTTATGTCTTGATAATAATGCAGTAATTTTAAAGGTTATATTAAACGATTACTTGTTCAGAATGATGATATGTGATAGGTAAAAATGTTGATACGATTTTTGCTTGCTTTATATAGATTTGTGAAAGGACTTGCGGTTCCACTTTCCGCCTATAGCTCCCGATTCCAGGAATGTTTGTCTAGGAGTCTTTGTCGCATTCTGTGGCGACCGGTAGGAAATCGCCTCGACTAGCTGCTATCTTGGAGAGGCCAGCACTTCCGGTCCTAATGGTTGAATGACTACGGTATGAGATGTTGGTCCCCTATTTTGGGCAAGCTCTGTTTTCTGGAGGCATAATTTTCTGGCAACCCTTACTTTATAACGGCTGACGACAGCTGAATTTTAGATTTATTTTGCCCCTTACTCACAGGCTAAAGAAATATGTGCTATGTACACTGCTGGTCATTAAAATTGCAACACCAGGAAGGAAAGCAAATAGCCAAAATTTACTTATTGTACGTATACATGAAGAAAACATGATTGAATTTGTAGGCAATTTGGGGGTATACAGGGTCCAACATTGGTATACACAGCTGCTGCCTCTGGCAGCTAAAATGACTCTAACCCCGTTAGGCATCGATTCGAACTGGGGTTGGAATACAGATACGGGCAATTCATTCCATGCTACTTCAAGTCTATGCCACACTTTAACAATCGTAGAGGCTTGAGAGCGGTGGCGGCCCAGTCTCTGAGTAACCCATGACCAGATGTTTTCAGTTGGAGAAAGATCTGGAGAATGTGGTGGCCTGGGCAACAGTCGAACACCCTCTGTGTCGAGGTAGATCAGGTCTTGCGTTATCTTCTTGAAAGATAACGTCTCCGAGGCCTCAAAGGTAGGGCACAGACACAGGCCTTAAGATCTGAGAAATGTAACGTTTGCTGTTCAGAATACCCACGACAAGATGAAGAGGTGTTTGTGTCGTGTACCCAATGGCTGGCATACCTTCATACCAGGGCAAGACCCTTATGGCGATATCGAATGCAAGCAGGTAACGTGCGTTCTCCTCGGTGCCTCCAGACACGAATACGTCCATCATGATGATGCACGCAGAACCGGAAATTGTCTGGATAGACGACGGGTGCCACTGTTGTATCCAATTTTGTCATCAGGCACAGCACTGTCGCCGCGCGTCTCAACACTGCAGTGTCAAGGGAATCCGCAATAATGGTCACCGTGCAAACAATTCTTGCTCCTCCAGATGTCTTCGCACTTTCCTTGCGGATACATGTGTTGCAAACAAATCCATTTCGTGACACAAGGTCCGTGATGTGGCTGTGGGATTCTGCAAAGTGGACCTGACAACATGTCTGTCCTCTCGGACGTTAGTGGAGGGAACTCGTTCAGATTCTGCAAGGCGTTCAGTATGACCCTCCTGAATCCATCATTTCCATATTCGCATGACAGTCGTTGGATTCCGACCAATGCGGGTAGAAATATCGCGGAACGATAAACCTTACACTCCATATGCCACGATGCTGCCGCTATCGAATTCCGAAGCGAGTTGGTAGCCGTTTATCCTGTTTTTAAGAGACATAATACTATCTTCTCACAAACAACTAACATTCAAATGCGATTTCTGAAAGACAGACCCGTTGCGTAGCTTTCGTTGTATACAGAGCTTGAGATGCTGTTTCTCCCCCCTGCATCGTTCGATTGCGCTTAACACTCCCTCGGGCGCGTTGATCTGACAGATACACGCGTGTCAATATATCTGCTTTTTTCCCCTAAAACTTGTTCTTATGACCTTGACCTTATCAGTATCTGTCCATCTGACCACCTGCTCCTTTGAAATGCAGTGACGACCAGTTCCGTGTAGGAGTATTTCCCGTTTTAAAGATTGTTTGAAGTTTTCTATCTGTTAGTTACACGCGCCCGATAACGTTTGTCTCTTGAAGCTTTACGGAAGTATCAAGATTCCCTGTACGTTTTTGATTTATCTTTTTCCATGATGAGTTCTAAACGCTTTTTATAATTGAATAATCAAAAAGACCTTCAGCTAGTTCATAGTATTCTATTTAGTGATGGAAATGAGGAATTAAAACCTGAAGAAATTGATGAAAGTGATGATGACTAAGAATATATTTTAGAAACGTGTGAAGTGGATTCTGATAGCAGTCAAAGTGATTATAATGACTCAAAACTTCATGATGATGCTAATAATGATCATTTTTATGTAGGAAAAGACAATAGTACTAAATGGGCAAAATGGATTGGAAGTTTGTTTCTATGTTTGTATATAGCATTTTACGTTAAAATTAATGAACAGATATTAAGCATTAATCCTTGTACTAACAAAATAATTATCTTACTAATTATTTTTACTAATTTACTAATTTCTACTAATCTAATTTATTCTACTAATTTACTAATTTTCTAATTCATTCTATTAATGAACTAATAATTTCTTATAATTTCCATTAATTAATTCAAACAGTTTACTAATTGCTACTAATTATTTCTAATGCTAATTATATTTTTCAAGATCGAAATGTTCTGTCTCTGTGAACTGTAAAATTTATCTGATCTCTTGAAAAAAATTTCAGAAATAGTCTTTGACCATATAAACACTGCAAAGAGATTAGTCTGCAATAACTACAAAACAAAATAAATTTTAAACATACATTTTTATTCAAAATTATTTGGCATACTGTCCCTTCTAAACCTTGGTGTGTTTATATAACTGATTAAAAAAGTGAACTATGTAAACTCGATAGGATAATTCTTAACCTGCATTTGAGAAAAGGAAAATCTATCACAAAACTATCTAAAGAGAGTAAATTTGAGCTGTCTGAAAGATCACCTTAAGTCAACATCAGTTTACTGAATTTCACAAAATTCAATATAAAATAAATCCTGCAAGATCATGAAAGCTGACCTGTGAAATGAAATTTGCAATAAATTTTGCTGCAACATGTTTTCAAGAAATCCTTTACTAAATTCTGAGTCAGAATGATCTCAAATTTAAAGAGGAATTACATGAAACATGAGCAGTATATATTATGTCACTCCTCAGAGTATTAGATGACGAATGGGATATGCGATATAGCATACCGGATTGTAGGAATATTGCGATTGGATTAAAAAAACCCGAGATTTTGGACATTTATTTGCAAAAAGCTCTGAAAAATATTATTTCTAAATACTAGAAGTATATTTCAATTGAAGATGAATACTTATTCAATATCATTTGTTTTGAGGGTAATACAAATTTATGAAGACTATAAAGAAAAATTCCGAAAACGAAAACTTCGTTCCGACAGTAAATTATAATTTAAAAGGAAAGTTAATTCAATACCTTTGGTCTTAATTAACTTTCCTGACGGTAATAGCGATGTATAAAGGTGACTCCAATGAAAAATTCCAATGTAAATAACTTGGTTTCAACAGTAAAATATAATTGAAGATGAAAGCTAGTTTAATATCATTGGTTTCAATGGTAATACTAATGCATAAAGAAGACACCGGAGATAATTGCCAATAAAGAAAACTTGTTTCCAACAATATATTATAATTGAAGCTGGAATCAAATTTCTTACCTTTGGTTTTGATGGTATAACAAAGATTGCAAAGATAAATTCCAAAAAGGACAACTTGGTTCTAACAGTAAATTATAGTTGAAGATGAAAACTAATTTAACATCATTGTTTTGATGGTTATACTGGTGTATACGGGAGACTCCAAAGCTAAATTCCAAAAACGAAAACTTGATTCAAACAGTGAAATATAATTGAAAATGAAAGCTAAATCAATATCTTTGGTTTTAATGGTAGTAACGATGTATAAAGGAGACTTCAAAGAAAAATTTCAATGTAGATAAATTTGGCTCCAACAGTAAATTATAATTGAAGATGAAAGCTAGTTTAATATCATTGTTTTCAATGGTATTACTGATGAATAAGGAAGACACCAAAGATAATTTCCAATAAAAAAAACTTGGTTCTAACAATAAATTATATTTGAAGATGGAAGCAAAATTCTTACCTTTCGGTTTATGGTATAACAGAGATTGAAAAGAACAAATCCGAAAAGGAAAACTTGGTTCCAGCAGTAATTTATAGTTGAAGATGAAAACTAATTTAACATCGTTGGTTTTGATGGTTATACTGGTGTATAAAGGAAACTCCAAAGATAAATTCCAATGAAGAAAACTTAATTCCAACAGTGAAATGTAATTGGAGATGAAAGCTAATTCAATATCTTTGGTTTTAATGACAGTACTGATGTACAAAGAGACGCCAAAGAAAAATTACGAAAAGGAAAACTTCGTTCGGAAAGTTAAACATGATTTACTCGAGAAAAGATATGGGTGTTAATATCTAAAATTTGAGTCGGTTATATTAACTTTAAAAATGATGTAATCAATCAATAGAAATATCTTTCAGATTTAAAGTAGATTTGAAATCTCCACCATTATAACTGACCAGTGAAAAGCATTTCCAGTTCTTTGACGACATTGGTCTTGTAATATACGGCTCTCTTTTTTGTATAATTACACTGAATTAATAAAAAACATACCTGTATCTTTAGATATAACCCACATACGTCATATTTAAAAATATTGAATCCCAAAATTCAAAATACAAATTTTATTCGTAGCAGCCGAATGGTGGTTGAATGTCTAGTGCACTGGCGTTCGATGACACATTCTGCAAGTTCTAGTCCCACTGTTGACATAGGCAATTAAGCAATAGATCTTACTCTAATTAACCTTCGTGTATCAAAAAAAAATAGACCATGGCAAATTCAACCATCTTCATAGCGAACATTGAATGCGCAATACAAGATTAAACAAAAAAATGGAATCCATTTAGAAAACGCTCATATCCAATATTAATGTAAACAGTTACCAGACCAATAAAAAAACTCATTTTTTTGGAGATCGTTCAAGAGAATGATTAATGGGACTATATCTATTTACAGTCATATGGGATTTTTCTCATTTATGGTCAACTTAATCTGCATTATTTTTGCAATGCATACTCCAAGATATTTCATTGGTATAAAATTAAATATGGAATGAAATTTTATTGTGTTCATTACATTCGTTTAATCATACATCCAATCAATTATATATATATATATATATATATATATACAACCTTTGTCCAGAAAATTCGGTGAATGTGTCTATAGTTAAATTGGATTGTTGTCTTACTTGAAATAGCTATTACTGTCCTTAGAAGTAATCCCCGTAGGTTGTAATGTACATCTGGGAACGGCTGTTGTAGTCATTGAAACTCCTGGTGGAGTCGTCTTTAGGGATGACCTTCAGCTGGGTCGTAGCATTATGTTGGATGTCCTAAAACCCGTGGCTCTTCAGGAGGGCTGATTTCAATTTGGGGAACAAGAAAATGTCCGGGAAAGACAAGTCTGGGGAGTAGGGGGTGATCCAGGGACATAACTCGCCTGTTTGCCAGGAACTGCTGCACCAGAAAAGCAGTATGTGGCCGGGCATTGTAGTGAAGCAGGATCCAGTTGCCTTGCTTGGCGTACCCGATTGATGTGTACCCGATTGATCCGTTGCAGCAGACGTTTCAGTATATCTACGCATTTATCGGCATTTAACGTGTTGAGCTCAAGGGAGGAATTTTTTATGGATAAGACCCTCAGAGTCGAAGAACACCACGAACATTGTCTTGATGCAGGATTTCTTACTTCGCACCTTCTTGCTTTTCGACGACCCTGGACCCCACCTCTCCATACTCTGACACTTGCCGTCCGGGTCGTCCTTCAGACACCAGGTCTTGTCACCGGAAACAATGGTTTTCAGGAAATTTTTGTTTCGATCCGACATGTCGATGAAGTCTCCACAGGCGTCAAGCCGAATTTGCATTTGTTCCGGCGTCAAAGTGTGAGGCACAAGTCGGGAGCAAAGCTTGCGTTTACCCAAATCCTGGGTCACTATGAGGTGTGCAATCTCACGACCAATTCCCACTTTCTTCACCATCATTCACACTGTCACACGACGATCCTTGGCCAACAATTCCTTCACTTTCTGTACGTTTTCCGGAATGCGTGCAGTTGCAGGCCGACCACTTCGGGGGGAGTCTTCAATGGTGTCCCGCCTTTCTCGGAAACGTTTAAACCACTTACACACACACTTCAATGTGGCAGCACGTTCTTCGTAAACTTTTAGAAGCATTTCGTGATTCTCTTTCACCGATTTTCCAAGTTTGAAACAGAACAGCATAATCGTTCGCTGATCCATTTTGAATTTCAACCGAGAGCACAACACCTTCACTCTACAATGAACTGTTTCCACACCATACATTAACTCGCAGTGCCGCCTCTCAGGAACTAGTTCAGACAGTATTCACATGTCCGGTTTGGTATGTGCTGGTTGCAAACTCTTAAGACCGTGAGCACTATGACGTCATTCACCGAACTTTCTGGATAGAGGTTGTATATATATATATATATATATATATATATATATATATATATATATATATATATATATATATATATATATATATATATATATATATATATATATATATATATATATATATAGGCTCGGAATTGAAGGCTCATACCAGCAGACAAAGGGGAAATTAGCTTCAATTTCTCACGAAACCCTTTGCTGTGCATATGCTCAAGCGACAGCCAAGTGCATGCACATGGAACGCGGAAATTAGTTATATAACGCAAAAAACAAGATTAAAAGTAGCGAAACGATGGAATAGAATTCAAACTAATGTGGTGTTATTATTATGGAATTATTAATATTGGTGGGACGTTATTACTACATGTATATGCATGTAATAATAACGTCTACCATATATACCGTATTTTTCGTACCATTAGAAGCACATTTTTACATAAAAAATGACTTCAAATTGGAAAGCGTTTTATGGTCGGAAGATAGCATTAAAATAAAACGAATATTTTATTATATATATATATATATATATATATATATATATATATATATATATATATATATATATATATATATATATATATATATATATATATATATATATTGACTTAGTTTGTAAGTCTCCTATCAGCTGATTCCGTATGTTTTCTATTTCCACATCTTATGCTTTCGGAATACATGAGGACGCTTTTAATAGTTGCATTTGGACCTCCTAGTTCTGAATTCCAATTTTGCAGTTCTTCATTCTCGTGAACTTGTAAAGCAGGAAATGTCCTTTTACGCCGCATTGTAATTTAATAGTTGAAAGCGAGCAGTCATATTTCTTTTATCATTTCTCCTCTACCATCGTAAAATGCACGTGCATATCTTTCACCATTCTCGATGAACCTTTTCTTTTGTTGTACGTGAAGGGTCGTAGATTTTTCATGGTTGTCTTGTTTTCTTTGGATGCTATCCAACAGCTGTTTAAAATTGGACTGTCTTCCGTAATATGCTTTTTTAACATAGTTTTTTCCTTTTTTCTTACGTTCTCAAAGTATTTTTGATAGACTAATAGGCGGAACAGAGGGCATTCTAAAGCTCCCCAAACACACGAGTTCTTATTTCAAGAGATATGTCTACAATTTTTTGCTTCTGAGAATTATTTTTAGACATAAAGCCGGTGTAAATTTTACAATGAAACAATTTCCAGTGCTTGAAATTCTTTAAACTTTCAGTTCTAAACCTTTTTAATAACTGTTTGTAAATAATATTAATACATCAAAGAATGCATTAAAGAATCTCTATAAATCTTTATAAATAAAGCAAGCTCGAAATTTATTATATAAATTAATTAAAATTATTAACTGATTGCCAAAATCAATAATCCATAACATAAAAATATCATTCTACATCTATATCTTTTCGCTAAACTGAATGAACTCTAATTATTTTTTCAAAACCCTTCAATAAATATTATAAATACACTAAAGAAATAAAAATCTATATCCTTGAGAAATAACGTAACCCTATAATTTACTAAATAGAAAAATTACAATTATTAATAAATCCCCAAAATTAACAATCAATAACAAACAAACCCATTCTTCCTATGTATCCTTTGCTCTAAACTCAATGAGCTATAAATCTTTCTTTTTTATACCCTCCAATAAATATTATCAATATTCTAAAGATTTAAAAATCTATATCCTTGGTAAATATTGTAAATCGAAAATTTATTAAATAAAATAATTACAATTATTTATAAATAACCAAAATTAACGTTCAGTAACAAAAAACCATTCTTCCTCTGTAGCCTTCGATCTAAACTGAATGAGATCTAAATAAATACTAACAATAAATATTAACAATAAATAATATCAATAAATATTAACAATAAATATTAACAATAAATATTAACAATATTCTTAAGAACTAAAAATCTATATCCTTTTAATTACATACACCCAAAATTTATTAAATAAAATAATTAGAATTATTAATTAATCACAAATTTAACAATCAGTAACAAAAATAAAACCATTCATCTTCTGTATCCTTTTCACTAAACTGAATGAGCTCTACTTTTTTTAGACCCTTCAATAAATATTCTCAATATTTTAAATAACTAAAAATCTATTTCCTCGGTAAATAAAGTAACCCCAAATTTATTAAATAAAATAATTACAATAATTAATTAATCACCAAATTAGCGATCAATAACAAATAAAACATTCTCCCTCTGTATCCTTTGCCCTAAACTGAATGAGCTCTAATTTTTTTTAAACCCTTCAATAAATATTATCAATATTCTAAAGAACTAAAAATATGCATCCTTGGTAAATAACGTAAACCCAAAATTTATTAAATAAAATAATTACAATTATTAATTAATCACCAAAATTAACAACCAATAACAAAAAAAACATTCTCGATCTGTAAATATATCAATACACTAGAGAACTTAAAATCTATATCCATTTTTAATAACTTTAGCCTTAAATTTATTAAATAAATGAATTATAAATATTAGAAAATTAAACAGAACACATGATATTCATAAAGATCTTAAAATGTTTGAAATATTAATTGAAAACGGTATTTTTTAATGTGTAAAATTAAGCGTAAAAAAAGCGCAAAAATATTTCAGGGAAATAAAATGTCTGCCGATCCGCTGTTATAACATTTATTTTCAACGCGAAGTAAAACATATGCTTGCATTCCCATAATTGATATTGAGACCTCTATTCAGAAAATGATAAAAAAGGGTGAAATTAATTAACTAAAAATATCATAAATTTAAGAAAACCATAAGGTTTCCATAAAGTTCTCTTAAAGTTCAAAATTCAATTTAAGAACAGCTCTTTTTCAAGTATAAAATACGTCGTGAAAACATGAAAAGATTTTCCAGGGAAACAAAATGTCTGCCGATCGGGTCGAATATCATTTATTTCCGATCTGAGGTAGAACAGGTGTTTGCAGTCCCATAATTGATATTTAAGCCATGATTCAGAAAATGATAAAAAGTAAAAACAGGATTTCCGAAGTTAATCTTTCGAGAAACCGAGGTTCAAAATCAATAAACCGACTTATCTGTGCATGGATATTCCAGTCTATCGGAGAGATTTCTCCGCCGAAGTCGAAAAGTGGGGAGTGATAAATAGTTTTTATTTTCCACAAGACTTGAAAATGAATGTTATACTAGAGAGAACACATAGTTTAAAAAAGTCTTTTCGTCTACACAGATATCGACGATCTCGGGCAAAAGTTTATAAATCTGCGATTTAAAACGAGCATGAAGATATTTCGAAACAATGTATTTTTTGACAAGAATTTTTATGGTTCAATGTTTATATATATATATATATATATATATATATATATATATATATATATATATATATATATATATATATATATATATATATATATATATATATATATATATATATATATATATATATATATATATATATACGACTTGGTTCAAGATGTGCCTAAGACAGTTTTCTCCAAGATGATTATGTTTGCTTAAGTCCCTTTAAAAAAATATTATTTTCAATGTCAGAAGTACCCAAGTTTGTGCAATGATTTAGAAAACACTTTTAAATCATCGGAAAGATTTAGGTACTTCTTACATTGAAAATATAAATATTTTAAAGAGACATAAGCAAACAAAGTCATCTTAGAGAAAACTTACTTAGACACTTCTTATACCAAGCCACAGATATATATATATATATATATATATATATATATATATATATACACTCATGGACAAAAAAATTAGCGCACTAAGAAATAATTGCGGGATCGTAACGAAACTTGCAATGAAGGTACATGTCGGGGAGATATGCAAATGATTAGAAATTCAGCGTGATTGCTCATTACGTATAGCCGGTAGAGGGCGTTGAACATCGTACTCTGTAGAGTATAAAACAGGTTCAATCCTGCCTTTGCTGTACAGCGACACATCGCTCCCACAGCTGGTGTGATGGTATGGGGTGCCATTGCCTACAATACACGGTCACCCCTAGTATTGTTCCGTGGCACCATGACAGCCCAACGGTATGTTCATGAAATCCTGCAACCACATGTGTTGCCACTCATGCAACGGCTCCCAGGAGCCATTTTTCAACAAGACAATGCTCGGCCTCATACGGCAAGGGTGTGACAAGACTGTCTCCGCACTGTTACTACCCTTCCTTGGCCTGCCCGATCCCCAGATTTGTTTCCAATCGAGCATATCTGGGATCATTTGGGACGACGAGTTGGGCATCCCACGAGTTTGAACGAACTAGAGGCAAGGTTACAGCAAATATGGAACGAAATGTCTCAAGACATCATACAGGACTTGTATGACTCAATGCCCGATCGTATCGCATCGTGCATTCGTGCTAGAGGGGGTCCAACGGAGTATTAACTCCTCCGTTCTTTTGCCTTTTTCTCTGAAATAAATTATCCTTTTTCTTTGATTTTCTTATCATTTACTTATATCAAAGTAGTCATTACGTATGTAAAATATATATATATATATATATATATATATATATGAATGATACGCATGTCTTATATCGTTACTCCATCTTAACTTTTTCCCTAAATAATAATTATTACTCTAAATAGCATTCGGTGAATAAAGGCCTAAAGCAAAGAACTACATTTGAAATACACCTAAGAGTTTATTTCCGAATGTTAAACTACCTCAATTCAATCCATATTAATTATCTGCCAAGCCATCATCTCGATCCTTGCGATGCGTGACCAACTTGAACGAAAATCAATCCCTCTCTGCATTAAAACTCTTTGTTTCAAACCGTCCAATACAATAACGCATGCGCTCATGACGCCTGCGACGAGGATAGGGAATGGGCGTGACGATGTTTGACACTATTTTTAGATTCACCTCAAAAAGGGAATTTCCCTTCCTTAGGATTTAGAATTGGCGCGTATCGAAATACGATAGATGCTGATATTTTATTATTATTCTAAAGACCCTTGTAAATTGTTTAATTATTGTTATTTTTCTAATTAATTATTAATATATATACATATATATATATATATATATATATAATATCTTAATATAATATCTTATAGGTTCTAAGTACGCATGTAAGAGTTTGTGTGATTGGGTATTTCTATAATGCATACAGTACAGTAAAGTGGTTTTACATTTTATATTACAGACAATTGCTTTCAGAAGTATGTAGTCATTTAATTCTGAAGAACACATTAGAAACAGACATATTTTAAGGAATAAAATATTTATATACATACAATCTACCTAAACCAATTAATATATTTAGGCTCATAGAGATAACATCATTATCGCCGGCAAAATATTGTTGAATACCGCAAAACAATATTTATTCATCACCTAAGAAGAATTTGTTTTGTGCAGATCTTCTTCGTAAAAATCTTTTTTTGATTCCAGTTGAAGAAACGGAGTCTATACGTAGGATGAAAGCATTTTTGTATATGAAAGATTGAAATGCTACATAAGCATAAAAGGGTACAGTTGCGTGCGTGTTAGGATATGTCCTTCTATTGAAATAAATCCTTTTTCAATACGCGAAGTATATAATATTTTAAGAATTTGATCTGCATCTTCAATTCAGATATCTGTGATTGTGTCTAATAAACTACAAAAGTATTACTTTAAAAATCCAGAATGCTTCATTTAAAATACATGTATAATCGATATCGTGTGCAAACTTTTATCAAACATTTTTACGACTTCTATAAACATTTGGCAATAGTCAGAGATTTATTTAATTTTACCGTCTGAAAATAAATTTGTTTTCAGAGAGATAAGAATTTTCACTCTTTCGATTTTCCGAAATGGCTAATGCTATTGAGCAAAGGACGTGCATTAAATTTTGTTTTCGCAACGAAATGTCTGCTACAAAAGCCTTTTAAATGTTTCATAAAGCTTTTCAAGACGACTGTTTATAAAAAACAACAGTATATGATTGGTATAAAAAGTTTAAAGATGGTAGATTATCCGTCGTAAATGATCCGTGATCTGGTAGAACAACCACTTAGATTAATGATTAAGATATCAATAAGGTCGGAGAATTGGTGCTTCGGGATCGTCATTCGACAATAAGAGACATTATTGAACAAGTTCCTGTATAGTTTGGTTCCTGAAAGTAATTTTAAAAGATCATTTAGCGTTACGGCGTGTCGCTTCTTGAGTTATTCCAAGAACTTTGAATTTGTTCCAAAAACAGCAACGTTTTGAAGTGGCCCGAGAGATGCTTTCTCAAGGTGATTCCCTTTTAAAAGATCATTTAGCGTTGCGGCGTGTTGCTTCTCGAGTTGTTCCAAGAACTTTGAATTTCTTCCAAAAACAACTACGTGTTTAAGTGGCCCGAGAGATGCTTTCTCAAGACGATTCCCTTTTAAACGAATATTTAGCGTTGCGGCGTGTCGCTTCTCGGGTTATTTTAAGAACTTTGAATTTGTTCCAAAAACAACAACGTGTTTAAGTGGCCCGAGAGATGCTTTCTAAAGACGATTTCCTTCTAAAACGCATAATTACCGGTGATGAACCTTGGTTATATGTTTTTGATACAGATCATACTCAATATTCAAGTGAATGGTGCTTGAAAGGTGAAGCAAGACCGAAAAGACTACGTCAAAGTCACTTGAAAATCAACGTAATGTTGACTTATTTCTTTCATTGTCGTGGTGTTGTGCATTGTGAATTTCTACAAAATTGTCCAGACAGACAATAAATATTACTATTTGAGTGTTTTGCGCCATTTGCCTGAAGCGAATCGTCGAAAACGGCCTGAAATGTGGCGAGAAATCTCATGGCTTTTGCACCACTATGATCCGCCTTCTCACAGTGCAATTATTATTCGTGAGTTTTTAACCAAACATTCAACAAATACGGCTCAACAAGCTTCGTATACTGTTAGGTCGGATGGAGGGGGATCAATCTGTACTGTTGTATGTAGATTAATATCTGTGATGTAGAAGATTATGGGCTATTGATGCTTATGGGATCAAAACAGTCTCCTCTGTAAAGGGGAAATGAAGGGACGGATACAGTCTAAGTGGAAGCTGAAATTGTCAATGATATCAGTACTGTTGAACGTTGATTAGGCATCAAATCTAAGTTGTAGAATTCTTGAAGTGTCCCGAAGATAAATTGGAGGAGATGGTGGTGAGGAAAAGAACAGTTGCTATTTGTAAGTCTCTGTGGATGTAGAACCGACGCCTTTCTATGTACGGCTGACTGCTTAATAATTGTCCCAAGACATCAGGAGATGCAGAATGCTACAGATAAAGTTCTTTAAGGGACGAGAGACTACGGCACTACAAAAGTTCTACCTACGGTAGTCCCCTAGTTCGGACGGCTGGAAAGTGGTGTCGATTACCGTATCGTATGACACTGGCTGTCCGCAACAAACTCCAGGTATTCACTGTCAACGTTAGCATGAAAGGTTGAAGAAGCTGGTAAGCAAGTAATCTTCCAAGGCATTTAAAATTTTTAAAAAATGTTTATTTTCTGTGCCAATCTTGGGTAACATGAAAAGATATTTACAACGAAAAAAAGGAGCTCGGAATTACATGAGCTGCAGCGAATAAAGAATAACCCGTCAGGTCCAGAGTCAGACGGTTATATATAACATGGCATGATAAAAATAGCCCCCCAATACAGTCGAGGCCAGGGCCAAGAATTGAAGGGGTGCTTAAACGTATACAATTTTTAAAGCTGAAACTTCTCTCTTCGTAAAATATGCCTGACTACCATTTCTTATCATCACTGGACAGGCCTGCAAAATCGCGGACAACGAGGGTAACTATACCTAGAAATGCGGCAATTAAAAACTCTAACGGACACACGTGCACGGCGTATGCAATATTACCGTAACAATAACGAGAGCGTTTAGCGGCTAACAAAAGAAACCCGGCCCTGCCGAAACCTCATCAAGAGGAGAAAAAACTTAGTGCCCCGCGAAACTGAGGCCTGTGGATGGTTTAGCCCCAATATTGCTAAGAATGCGCCTCTGACCGATTGGTCGAACCAGGGAAGAAAGTCCTACTCGGAGAGTGCTTTCACGCCAAGCTGACGCCAAGTTCATTCGTGGGAAAAACTCTTTTGGACAAAGGGATAGGAGAGGACACACTTTTATCTCTAACTTCAAACTGATTTTATGGTCCAATTTAGGGAGCAAACGTAACACGGCATGCGGGAACAAAAGCTAGTTGTATGTTCACATGACACACCCTGCAATTACCAGCCATAAAAAGTGAATTTTAGTCAAACTTAACAAGGGAATCCCGAGACTAACACCTGGCTAAGTAAATTACGGTTGAAGCTTTTACGGTTTTAGAGAAATGGGCAACGGCTAAATTCTCAAGAACACACACGTCGAGGGAACGGTATAGAAATTACACTATTATATTTTAAGGGACAACTATTTAGAATTAGAGATTGTATATTAATTTAACGTGCGTTACGAACCCAACCAAATTAATTATTTCTGGAACGAATTCCTCGTTACACTCCGTATTCACCTGATACTTTTTCTTATTTCCACGGTAGAAATTGCATCTTCTTGGTCACCGTTTAGAGTCCATTAATCGATACAAGAAAATTCGCTATGAATTCTGAAGGGGTATTCACAAAAACGATTTTTAACCCCTTCTGTACCAGTGGATCCACGCCTGATTCTCCACAAACACCAGTGGATCCACGTATGGATCCACTGGTGACGGAACTGTAAATTAACTTTTTTATGTAATTTTTACATAATTCGATGTAGATATCGTTATATTTCTATATGTATCGATTTAGATATCGTTATATTTCTTTATGTATTGATTTAGATATCGTTATATTTCTATGTGTATCGATTTATATATCGTTATATTTCTATGTGTATCGATTTATATATCGTTATATTTCTATATGTATCGATTTATATACTGTTATTTTTCTATGTGTATCGATTTAGATATCGTTATATTTCTATATGTATCGATTTAGATATTGATATATAAAGGTAACAAAACTGTAAACTTTTTTATGTAATTTTTACATAAATCGATGTAGATATCGTTATATTTCTATATATATCGATTTAGATATTGATATGTATATCGGTTTAAATATCGATACCTATATCTCTTCTTATTAATATGAATAAAAGCATCTCATTTATCTGAAAACTACCACTTGATAATTTAAATCTAAATGCCCGAAAAACTGGTTTTGCATGTAATCTTCATATACGTATGCTGGTACGGAAGGGGTTAAGGCATGTTTTGATGGTTGGAAAAACGCTGAAAGAAGTGCATTGCAGTCGGAAAAGATTACTTTGAAGGCGATGCAATAAATTTTGTCCAATATGTTGATAACTTTTGTTTTATGCCACCATTACCAGTACTTTGATCACAGTAGTATACTCAAAATTCTAGTTTTAGACGCTTATTGTCAAGATATTGATTGCAAAAACACATCATTGTTTAGCTATTTATGCACTAATTGTTGTTTTAGATGTCTATCATTGTCAAGGTATTGCTAAAAGTATCATTTTTTCTCAGTTTATGCCCAAATTTTTAGTTCTAGATAGCTATCATCGTATTGCATCAGAGTATTGCAAAAACATATCAGCGTTTCTCAATATATAGTCTAATTTCTAGTTTGAGTTCATTATCATTGTCAAGATATCTATTGCAAAAACATGGCAATGTTTAGATATTTATGCACTAATTCTAGTTTTATGTGCTTACCTTTGTCGAGGTGTTGCAAAAACATGTGAAAATATTTGTTACTTCGCTGCTCTCACCCTATTATAGTTGCTTTTTTGAAGCGGTATTTCGCTTGCATCTAGTTTTGCGAATTCTCTTATTTGTATTGTGGTTTTGCACAAAAAGCCTAATACTGTTTTAAGGTTTCAAACTTTCTGGCTTCTCTCTAAGTGTTTCTCCCTGATATATCGCGAAATAGGTGTTTTGGCTTAGCTGTGATCTCCAAAAATAAGCAGTCAGTGCCTAGCCTTATACTTACCTTCATAAGGTTAAAATAATTTCTTGTTTCATACTTAAATTTAACGATAGAAAGAAATGCGGCGGGTGTTTAAACTTTGCTAGGAACTTCAAAAGCAGGCATTACCTTGACGGGATCTTGTATTAGGAAAGTGGGAGTATCTAGAGAAGAATTTATTTGTGAAGGCCTTTCGGAAGGAAAAAAGTCGGATAATTACTTCTATGCCTTTTAAAAATGCCATACCTTTCTAGAATATTTGCATTATTTGTGAGGTATAAGCTAGAAAGACTATGTGTGTCAGTTATATGCGAAGAACATGCAATGATTACTTTATATTTAAACTAGCTGAAAACCGTACTTCGCTAAGGAGTACATTAAAATTAAATAAATTGGTCAATGTATGCAATTAATCCGACAAAAAAAATATTTATAAAAAAATAGTAACGGATATTTTTTTTTACACAAAATAATGTAGAAGAAATTATTCAAATTAAATCTAATAGAACGTACTAAAGAATATAGTACAGTTTGAGGAACATTTCTTTTACTGTATTTTAATATTTTTTTGGATAATGTCCAATCGTCTGTCTCATTAGAAAGAAAAAAAATATTTTTTTTGTCATTTATTTCTTTATTATGCACGGGAGGATAAATTAATTTAAAGTATCACAAAAGGAACTGAAACCCCGTGATCAGCATTTAATAAATTAAATTCTATAAATTAATCTTTAAAAATTCTCCAAAAATCAGAAAAGGGAGGTAAAGATTCGAAAAAGATTTCATTTTAAAGGAATTTTTAGGATCTTTCTTGTGATATAAATTTTATAACCCTCCAATTATTATTTTAAATGCAAACTGGACTTATATCCGGGGAATATGGGGAATAGTAGAGAATATCCCAGTCCCCGCGAACAAACACATGAGCCACAGTGTGTGCACAAGCCTATTCGTTCCATCAGTACGATGCAACAAATTATTTTGTAAGATAGACCGGTAACTAAAACATGGCTGTGTTCATCCTGCCACTGTGCAGGCGTGTGATGTTTGTAAGGATAGCGCATTTGTTCTCTGGTAGTAGGGATCATTAAAAATCTATATTAAGGAAACTCACTACCGTTAAATCTTTAAAACATTCGATTTTTTAAAAAAATATATGTTAAAGACTGATTATTTCTGAACAAAATAAAGTAAACCGCATGAAAATATTCCACTTAGTTCCGGAGATATCGATATTCTAAATATTTAATTACTGATCAAGTTTATGGTAAAAAAAATATTAAACTGATTTTTCTCAAAATGTAATTTTGCATCATTCGGCAACTGATATCTCAAAAACTATGAAACATAATGAAAATTTTATCACTGCATAATCATGCTATTTTATTGTGTCTGAATTAGAGTTATTGCAATCACTGCATATTTTTTTTTCAGGGGTAAATTAATGCAAAATTTTAAGGAAATTTTAAGTATATAGAGTATCTATACTCACTTCTACCCAGACTTGGGTGTATATAATTTGAAGTGGCACTCTATTTGAATTATATACAAACACAGTTTATACATGAAATAATGTTTATTGAATTCGCTGCACATATAATTGGCTTTTACAGCAATAAGCATGCGTACTACTTGTACGGAATGTAAATACAGCTTTTAAGGACAATATATTTTTATACTCACGAACAGTAAGTCAAACCAGCAGTACTGCCACGTAAACTTCTGGCCCGTAAAGCACTAGCGCAGGATAACACCTTTTCAACCTTAACAACAACTCCTTCTTCATTAATGACGCTGCGTGGTATTTATACTAAGCGCGTATGCCAAAATTAGCATATCTGAAGCAGCTTCTTTAATTCACTCAAAAGTTCGATTCTTGTGAATCGAATCTTGTGTATACCTTACACTGGCCTCCCTCGAAAAAAAAAATTAGGTAACTGAGGTCTGAACGGCTTCAGTTAACTAATTGAAAACGCGTGCTGGTCTGACTTTTTACATAATGGGTGGCAAAGCCAAAAAACCTTCCACACGTTGTGTGGGGGAAAAACGCCACTACCATTTTACAAAACTAACCCCGAAGGGTCCAGGTGACACCATTACACAGTGGATTTGCAGAGTTGCGGATACTGGGCTGGCCAACTGCGCCCTAAAATATCTATTTTAATTAAAAGTGACAACACAATTGCACAGCATGACATTTCTTGACTGTATCTGCTCTCCCCCAATTTATAATGTACATGTGTTATGATTTGTGAAGTTAGTATGTTAGTTGTTTGTTATCTGTAGTTAGTATGTATTATTTTTTTTTCACTACATGTCCCCTTCAAAAATTTATAAAACAACAGTATACCGTTTTTTTTCAGTGCCTCACCACTTCCCCTCAAAATGTTTACACAGTATATACACTGGGGAACTTCAAACCAATTTGGTTCGATTTTATTAAAGGGTGGGAGTTAGAATAAGAAAGTTGATACAAGACTTGTTCCTCATGAATGCAGCAACTTCACTGCACCAGTTTGTCCAATCCGCTGAACCTCTCTTGATGGTCGCAGTCCTAGTAAAGGGGTTCGTTGACCGTGTGGGCATCCTTCGTGCAGCAGGTCGTTGGTCCTGAGGCGCTGGTCCGGCTTGACGATGGACAGGAGGTCTCTTGGGAGGAGGCCAACCTTGCTGGGCGGCTGATATCTTGCGTTCCCTGTACTTATGCAAAGGAGCTTTAAAATTGTCATTCTTCCTTTTTATAACCTTGTGTACCTTATCAGCGACGCATTCCTCCTTTGATGGAGTTTTTGTAGTGCACACTTTACCTTTCTTCGTACTTTTGCTTGTATCGGTATTAAATTTTAATGCAGATTCTATTTTTTGAAACTTATACGTCGCACCAACGTGTTTAGTAACTGGCTTTATCTCTCTACTTGTGTCATGTTTTTCAACAAACTGACTCTGTTTTTCGTATTTGTGCTTATACGACTTCTTGTTTACCTCCTTAATTACTTCAGTATTAGCAATTTTAATGCTGGAACCTGAAGGCGCTTTTTCACGTTTTTTATCCCCCTTAAATTTAGTTTTATCCTCTTTTGACGAAAAAGTCTCTTTGAAACTTGCGATATCAGAATCGTTATCATTTAAATTCTTTAACACTGCTTCAGTTTTAGGAAGATTAAGCTTTTCGTACTCGTGCGTTTTATTGCAAACTTTCTCTATAACTTCCGAAGCATGAGCTAAACTACCTACAGTATAACTCTGTGTCAACTTTTCATCCTGATTCTCAGTCTGGTTTTCATGTACTTTATTTAAAACCATATTATCAACCTGGCCTACACAATCCCCATTCGGCTGGAAACTTGAAATAATATCATCACCTAGCAAGTTCCTACTATCGTTTAAAGAATTTTTATTGTCGTCAACTAATAAGTATTCACTAACTTCCGTAACGCATACTTCGTCATCTACTAAATTTCCTTCATTAACAGATGTGTGAATATCATCTAAAATATCAGGTATAGCATCAATAATATCAGGTATAGCATTAATAATATCAGGTATAGCATTAATAGAAGTGTCAGATGATTTATTTTCTAAACCACTAGCATTATTATCGGCACTATTTTCAGAAATTTGTACTGGAATTACCGCATTATTCCAGCTAGACTCACTTTCTTTATAAGCCACAAAAATACCCTGACTTTCACTATTCTCAAAATAATGATTACTACTCGGACAAAATAATACATTTGACCACACAGTTTTAACAGGTTGAACCATATCATGTGAATCAACTTGCCAGTGCAAGTAAGGTGCTTGCATATTTTCTTTAAGTGCACTAATTTCATTATAACGCCGTGCGCTTCTATTATTTTGCCGGCGGTACTGCTTACGCTGCTGGTTTGAAACTCGCGAAAAATTTTGGCGCGGCTGTATAAAACTTCTCGTACCTGAATGACGGTGAGGGGTAGCGAAGAAATGTCTATTGTCATATTTAGCTAAAGCTTGAAGGAGGGTAACCTTGCTTGTAATTGTTTGATTATCTAAAAAATCTTGAACACTTGGCTTCAAACGTTGGATAACTATTTTTAAGATTACCGCTTCCGTTAACTCTTCTAAATATTCCTCACACTTGGAAATCTTTTCCGTAGCAAAATCTAATGCAGACTGACCTTCACGTTGCCTTAGCGAATAAATTTCCGCTTCAATTTCACTTTGATTAAAGGTCTTTGGAAAAACACTAAGAAACTGTTGCTTGAATGACAAATAGTCAAAAATCAGATTACTGCTTTTCATACACGTGTACCACTGATATGCACTACCTCTTAAAGCGGCTAGAGCAATTTTAAGTTTATCCCCCTCTGGGGTGCATTGTTGCTGAAAGTAATGCTCGATTTTCTTTAGGAATTGGCTTGAGGGGCCGCCATTGAAGGTGGCTTCGAATGGCGCAATTTGCTGAACCATAATTACCCGAGGAAAATTTCCAGCAGGATTTTGTTCTACAACACTCATTTTTTAAATAGTATATAAGTACTTGCAACAATTTTATCAATATACGTACACAGTACACAGTTTTTAATTTCAATTATGTTCTTCGTTACAAATTTAACGCTAACTACCAGGGTATATATATTTTTCGGGCGCCAGTATAGAGATTCTATACTCACTTCTACCCAGACTTGGGTGTATATAATTTGAAGTGGCACTCTATTTGAATTATATACAAACACAGTTTATACATGAAATAATGTTTATTGAATTCGCTGCACATATAATTGGCTTTTACAGCAATAAGCATGCGTACTACTTGTACGGAATGTAAATACAGCTTTTAAGGACAATATATTTTTATACTCACGAACAGTAAGTCAAACCAGCAGTACTGCCACGTAAACTTCTGGCCCGTAAAGCACTAGCGCAGGATAACACCTTTTCAACCTTAACAACAACTCCTTCTTCATTAATGACGCTGCGTGGTATTTATACTAAGCGCGTATGCCAAAATTAGCATATCTGAAGCAGCTTCTTTAATTCACTCAAAAGTTCGATTCTTGTGAATCGAATCTTGTGTATACCTTACAAGTATATTTTGATCAGTTTTTAAAAAATTGAAAAATTATTTTATTGTTGAATGTTTTATGTTCAAAATGTATTTTGAATTGTTTATTTTAAATATAAAACAAGAATTATACATTTAAGTGTAAAATTAATTTCATAGTTCTGCGCACAAGCCAGTATACAATAAAAATACTTAAAAAACAAGGTATATCTAAGGCATTTTTAAAATAAATTTTTAAAAATTATTTTGTGAGTTGAAAATTTGTTTACTAAAATAAATATATCAATTTATCATATAAATAAAATTTAGAAAAATTTGGAGTAAATCGAAATAGTTACAAAGAGTCAAAAAGTAAGAAAATATGTCTAATATCCTCGAATTAAGGGTCGTGAGTCCCCTTAAGTTCAATTACTCTCACGCCGACAGATTGTGACACAGACCGGTACACTCGTTCCTTAGGATAAATTAACTACTCTAGCCCACAACTGTTGTGCCTGATATCAAGCACTTGTGCTGTAAGCAGCCATCGTAAGACTCACATTAATAAAACAAAGTAATCTTTAGAGATTTCCACAGCAGTCCTGTACTACAATACTATACTAAATCCCATGGCAATTTTTGAAACTGTGTTAACATATGTTACTAAGTGGTCCGTGCTAAAATTTCGCTTGCTAATAAAATACGATAAATTTTATAGCGAGGTTGGTGGTTTGTAGTAGGATGAAAGGAGAACCGGTTCATTTGTAACCATTGTTTATTAGTTAAATAAGAATGATGCGTACAATTTTGTCATATGCATTTCAGCTGTATACATAGAATTGAAAAAGTAAAATTAAACTCTAAAAAGGCATACCAAAGGAAAACATCACTCATAAAATGTTCTTCATGGGAAAAGGAAATAGATTTTAGTTGAAACAAATTCTGTCCCCATACAAAAAGAATAATGTTCACCTGATCGGACGTTGCCAAGAAAGAAACTTATTAATTTATTCACAGAAGGGTAATAAAAGCAGACGATTTTAAAATATAAGAGTTCAGTGAGCGAGAATGGAAAAAATTACCTAGCGTGCACGTCATCTAGTGGAAGAAAAATGTTTATAATGTTTGCACTTCGATTTTTAAACAAACAATTAAATGCGTAATTCTTAATTAACCATTCGTCAGAAGTAGAGATCTTATGCATTAAAATGGTACATCATTTATCGATTTTTGTTAAGTATTAAGATAGAAAAAGGAATCGTCACCAAAGATCACCTTCTAGAAATAATATATACAAGTAGATTCTGACGTATGTTTCGTATAACTTTTAATAAATAAATAAAATCAGAAATAGAGTAAGTATTTATGTGATCTTAAATTTAACATGTTCCTGCTATACATTATACTTTGATTTAATATTTATAAAATTTTAAAAAACTGAAATAGTACCCTAAGTTTTTAATCTCATTCCTACGGGGGCTGCAAAAGTTAAAAGGTTGGAATCCCTGCATTAAAATATATAAGGAGCCTCTTTCAAGGGAATCCCCCAATATAAAAATTGTTTGTTGTTCATGGGAGTATCCACAGAGCCAAAATAACCTAAAACAAAACATAAAAATCGCCAAGCTGTAGGCAATATCATGGGAAAACACGTAGCAATAGCTAATTTGAATTACAGCCATTATTCATACACAAAGGAGGATTAGAAAACTATTTTACAAACTCACAAGTTTGGAAGTTAAACGGGCTTTCTTCGGCCAGATGTTTTCGTTTAAACTTAAATTCTGTGTTTTAAAAAAGTAAAATACCAATAATTTTTAATGATTGTGTAAAAATAAGGAGAAGAGAAACAAATCGTTTAAGAAGCAAAATTCTTTTTTCGCTCTTTAATTAGATTTCCTTTTGCGTGGTTTAAAGCTTCGACTGAATTAAAGAATCAACACTGCGTAGTGAAAAAACACTAAATTGCCTAAAAAGTGATAAATAATGGACTGTTTCACGGAAATTCAATAAACGGAATATTAAAAAATGGAGTTTAAAATCTTGTTTACTTTTTAATCACGCTACGCTAAGCTGTTTTTCGTGTGACAAATATTTAATTAGCATATTTATGAATAGATTCAATTCTCTATGAATAGATTCAATTTATTACAATATATATTTAGAAAATTCTAAAATAAATGAAGGTGTATTAAACATTTCATTGTCACCAAGATTAGAGCATGAGTGTTCTATTAGGAAAAAAAACCAATTTACATTTTCATGACAGAAGTATTATTGGACTAGCTACTAATTTTTTCCGTATTACTACTATTTTATATATCTGTTTCTGCCATGATATCTGGAGATGATGTACGCTTTTAGAAAAAAAAATTTGTCTTTTAATGACTGTTATACCATTGGCCTTGTTAATGATTTTTTATAACACGGATCTGTTTTAAATACAGGCCTTTGGTATGGAGTCCGTTGAAGCTGTATCATATTACAAATATAATATCTATTTATGTTCTCATGACTGAAGTATCATCGACTTAGCAACTGAATTTTTTCCTTAATACACATGTATTTTATATATCTGTCTTTGATATGACGTCCGGTGAAGATGCATCTAATTAGAAGAGAAAAAAAATCGATTTATATCTTGATGACTGAAGTGTTTTGGGCCTAATCACTGATATTTTACTAAACGAATCTATTTTAAATACTGGTATTTGCTATGAATTCCGTTAAAGATGTATCCTGTAAGACAAAATAATATCTATTTCTGTTTTCATGACTGACGTATCATTAGCTTAGTCACTGCATTTTATTCCCATAATACAGATCTATTTTATATACCTGTCTTCGCCATGAAGTCCTGTGAAGATGTATCCTATTAATAAAATAAAACCTATTCATGCTCTCATGAAGTTATCATTGACCTAGTAACTGAATTTTTGTTCAATAATACAGATCTATTTGCTATGAACTCCGGTGAAGACATATTCCACTATAAAAAAGGTTATATATTTATATATCCATGACTGAGGTAGTATTATTGGACTAATCACTGATTTTTATAACGCGGATCTATTTAAATACCGGTCTTTGCTATGAATTTCGTTGAAGATGTTTCCCTATGAGAAAAATTATTTTCTATTTATGTTTCATAACTGAAGTATCAATGGCGTAGTAACTAATTATTTTTTTTCAATAATACAGATCTATTTTATATACCTGTCTTCACCAGGAAGCCCTATGAGGATGTATCATGTTAAAAAATTAGATCTATTCATGTTCTCAAGACTGAAGTATTATTGGCCTAGCTACTGAGTTTTATTTTTGTAATACAGATCTAGTCTATACACCGGTCTTTGATATGAAGTGAAGTTGTATCGTATTAGAAAAAAAAATACATCTTTATATTTTCACGACTGAAGTATTATTGGACCATTCACTATTTTTGAAATAACACAGATCTATTTTAGATAGTGGTCTTTGCTATGAAGTCCGGTGGAGCTATCTCCTTTTAAAAAAAAATGTATGTTTATATTTTCGCGACTCAAGTATTATTGGCCTAGTGACTTAATGTTTTTTTATATAATACACAACTATTTTATATATAGGTCTTTGATATGAAGACCTGTGAAGACGTATAATAATATAAAAATAGTATATATATTTCTATATTCTTGACTGAAGTATTATTGGCCTAGTCGCTGATTTTTTTTTCTAATAAAGATCTCTATTATAAATATTTTTGCTATTGTCAAGTCGTGGCCGACAACAAGCCAACACAATCTCACATGAGATCAAATAAAACCGACTCAGCATTGAGATAAGCAGAGGCACGACTTAAAATTAAAATTAAGTTCCTTTATTAGAACTCACTATATACAAAATATTTACAGTTAGCCGTTAGGCTACTACTATTCATTAGATTTTCTAGTCACGCATGCTACTAGCCACTGGTCTCAAGACCGCAATCTTATCAGCTTCACAACGCTGACCAACCTCTAGCCTTCGCCTCTGCCGTCTGACTCCTCAAGTCACCTCCACCTGGATTCTGCCCCCTTCCGCGGGGATTGGATTTTACTCAGCTCTCGGACGCCTTCGGGTCTTTGTCTTTGCCGCGCTGGCTACTTTCCAGTCAGCCCAGCCCCTGAAAAAACTTTCCATAAAGAGCATCGGCTAGTTCTCTGCCGATTTTTGTCCTGTGGTATTTCCGACCAAGGACCATCCGCCCCATGGCGAACTCAAAATTAATGATGCACCCTAGAATAACAAAAAAAATAATTATCTGGGTTTTTCTATGGGTAGTCCCCTTCAACCTTTGGAATGCTGGTTTCCACGTCTCAGCTTCAGTCTCCTTTGTTCACAATTGTCCTGTGAACGTTGTGAGGAAAAGTGGGATGTTGCATGACATCACACTATGAAGTCATTGCATGTAAAATGAAACATTATCTACTTTGCGACTTATTTATACAAATATACGTGATCTTTTCCTGAACTTTGAAAACATCTACCTATTAAAAGTAAAAAATTCTTACCTAAAGGAAATAAACAACTGTCAGAAGCTGTGACTCATAATTTCTGGAGATAAGACCTTAGATCATTCTTGGTAAAGTATGATATTAGACAAGATTAAACACTACTACTTAACACTTTGTGAACCGACAGTTTTATACAGGTCTTACTGTTGTTCCTGACATGTATTGTAGCGAAACGTTTTTATTATTTTAAGAAAGTAGATGATTCACCAAAAAACTTCATAAACACTTATATTTATTGAGTGAAAACTTGTTGAAAATACTTGTTTTATAGAATTTTGTACAAAATGTTCATGTTCTATTATGGAAATCTCGTTGAAAATCATTATTATTTGGATTAAATTAATATTCGGATGAAGAGACAACAAATTCTTTTGACAACAGTTCTTATAGCGATAAAAAGATCCCATTGTTGACTTAACTAGAGCACCGGCTTTAAAATTGCGATCGGACATAATTTTTTTCTTCAGTCCATAAGAGCTGGCTATAGAGAGACTTTTGTTATATATACGGTCCACAAGAGCTGCTTATACAGATACTTTCATTATAGTTCTTGTCCACAAGCACAGGATACACACACACACACATATATATATATATATATGTATACACACACACATCTATGTATATAATATATATATATATATATATATATACACACACATATATATATATATATATATATGTATACAGTGCTAGATTTCTAGAAATAGAGGTGCCGGAACGATAACCTTCCGGGGGAGGATTCCAAATTATTAGCCTGAAAAAAAGAAACCGTTGGTTATACAAAAACTTGAACATTTTATTTAATTCCAAATTTTATTTTGCAAGACAAGTACAAAAAAAGTTGATGAATTTAAATACCTTGGCACTATAATTAATGACAAAAATAAACTAAGAACAGGAATTGATAGCAGAATCAAACTGGCTAATAAATGCTTCTTTGGGCTGAGATGACAATTGATATCTAATCTCGCAAAACTAAATTAAGAATTTATAAGACAGTAATACTACCTGTCTTACTTTACGCAAGTGAAACATGGACCTTGAACATAGACACGCAGCGCTCACTAGACATGTTTTAGAGAAAAGCCCTCAGGGTTATCTTTGGCCCAGTGCAGTAAGATGGACGTTGGAGAACCAGATATAATTTTGAACTGTATAGGCTTTATAGGCAATCACAAATAACACAAGTCTTCCGTAGTAATAGATTAAGACGTCTTGGCCATGTTTGGAGAAGCTCGGAAGGTTATCCCTCTAAGATCTTGACATTTTAAAAACCTGAGGGATCCCGATCTAGAGGTAGACCACCGACTAGATGGTTAAATGACATTGAAAAAGACTTAAAAACTTTGAAAATTAAAAATTGGAGAGGAGTTGTCGGAGATAGACGACGCTGGAAGGAGCGCGTAGTTGAGGCAGCCAGGGGATATAAGGGACTGTTGTGCTTCTGCTTGTGAAGAAGAAGAAGAAGAAGACAAGTACAAAAATGTGTTGTAGAAAAGTAATAAAAGCAGTAAAAAAGCACAGTTTTAGGATTGTTTAAATTTTGTGCCCATCCAAAAACATTGTCCAAATCCTCAAAATATTTTCATCATACTTCTTGTCTCTTGACCTTTCCTTACTCTTGACGGCTAACGCTGATGGTGTCCAGACAGAAGCCAAGAGTCAACATACTTAGTTGGGTTAAAGAGCCGAAGAGGAGGTCCCTTGATCTTTACAAACAGGCCAGAAACTGTTGCAATATTCAGTAAAGATCTCAATGGTGTGATAATGAGGTTCATCTGTGTGAAACCTCTTTCACATTCACTCGACGACATGGCTATCGAACGAATTGACTGTTATAACGGGTTGAAACTTTCCTGTAACACTCTGAAGTGGAGATACTCTTGGAATCCTGTAATTAGTTGTCTTTCATTAAGTTTAAACTTGGAGGCAAGTTTCCGCATTTCATTTTCCCCAAACGTTATTGAGACATTTTGTGGCCAGTTTTTTCAGCCATTACTTTGATGGTGTCAGAAAGCTCAAAGTCTTTTTCACTGAGCAGTCTTGTTTCAATAGACTTTTTAAGTGCCTCGTAAAACTTTTCGGAGTTCAAAGGCTGGTTGTTTTTCCTACCTTCTTTTCCGTGGAGAGGAACTCGGAATAAAGAGAAGTTGTTTACTGCTTCTTGAGCCTTCGATGAGTAAAATCCTGGAACTGATTTTCTTTCCTCAAAGAAAGAAGCTGAAATTTTTAACTTTTTGTTAGAATAGCTTAGATCAACGTTGCGATCTTGCAAAGCTTCACTTAAATCTGAGAGCTTTTGCAATGCATCAGCCATCAAGCCCAGGTCTAAAATAAAATTAGTCTCAGTAATATTTTTCAGGAGGCCTGCAAACGTACTTTTTTCTTTGCTGTCTCTAGTTGGGTCATTTTAAGTTTCTTTAAAGTGATGGACTAGTGCTTCATTAGACCTCCAAACGGCTGACACAGATATGAAACTAGACGCAACCCAACGTGTGCTCAAAACTCTTCCGATTTTTAAAAGTTCTGTCTCTAGTAAACTTGCACAGGTTCGCAGTTCCCTGCTGTTCTTTGGTGAAGCATGATACACAGCATACGGTTTGTCGATGAAGTATTTAAATCTATCAACTCCTGAAACTGACTGAACTATATCAGACACTGAAAGCTCAAGCCTGTGGTTAGCACAGTGCCAAACAATAACAGAAGGGAATTTTACACAAAATAATGCTCCAACACCTTTGTTTTTACCAATCGTAGCAGCAGCTCCGTCACATATTAAACTTGTTAAGTTTTTACTTAAAAACGTGTCAGTTATTCCATTAGAGTGAAGAAAGTTCTATTAAATCTAAAAAGACGTTGGTGTAACCACACATACTAGTTTTAGGCAAAGAACAACGAACGTAAGAAATCAGACTTGACTTGTTACTAAGTGAAGTTGACTCATCAATTATCAGTTCAATTTTCGTGTCATTCTTCTTTATTTTATTAACAAATGTTTTCTTCATTTCTTTACTTATGTGCAAAGCAATGTTTGTACAGGCTTTGTATGAATGTAAATTGCGACCCATGTCAACCCCATTAAGTTCTTGCAAATCAATTTCTGTTTCAAAATTGTGAAAGGACTGATTTTCTTTAACAATCTTATATGCAGTACGAAATATATTTTCAGTAGCTTGTTTTTCGTGAGAACGCTGCTTCAAAACAACTTTCTCCAATACTTAATTTTTACATTCACATAAAATTTTGACAGCTTCTCTATGACCAGCACTTTCTTTGTGTTCATACATTTTTTTCCTTAACGAAGTTTGCTTTTTTCTCTAGTGTCGCCGTAGCTACTTATCTCACCACTTGCCCATTCTTTTGAAATTTCCATATCTGTTTTGTTATGGACAGATAAAACCCCAACCACTGCATCGTAACGTTCCATTTTGAACAAACAACCAGTCATATTTTTGGCAAAACTCGTCTTTTTGCGAGTTAGTCCAGCTATCTAGCAAGACATTGTCGCACTCAACAGGTGTATCTCTTTTTTTAGGGAATTGTACATTACAGTCAAGCTTTTCAGAAGCCATTATTTCGCTTGCAGTGTTAGAGGACGGTTGCGAACTTAGGCTTTTCGTTTCACCTTCATCGTCATTAACCACTTTGTCATCACTTGTATCGGTACAACTAATGATGTGCTTGCGTCTTTTACTGCCACCCGAAAGTGAGAAAAAATCGGTTAGTGTTTTGCTCATTTCACTTCACAATCTATCGCACTCACACAGACTTAATACTGCCCAAACGCAACTAACCTCAACAACACAACATGGAAGAAAGGTAGCTGCCTCAGGGAGGTCGATTCTCGAAATGAGGGGTCCGGGCTAATCAATACCTCATTTGCAAACCCGCGAAAAGTCAGTGCAGTCCGCAAAAATCAGTCAAACTACCGTCCCGTCAGCCGGCCAAGGTCAAGCCACAACACCATTCGCTTCAGTGAAATAGACGCAGTTCGCTGTACTCAATAGTAACGCTCAACAAACTACCCTAGCCTCACATCACAATCGATCGTTGCGATCTGAGAATGGTTCTTTTACGTGAAGTGTAAAGAGTAGACGGTCAGGGTCACTCACTAAAAGCAGAGTAATTTATGATTAAATAAATGTCTTTAACTATCGGAATTTTTTTCCTAAAGAGAGGTACCGGAACACCGTTCCGGCACATTCCGCCTCAAATCTAACCCTGTATATATATATATATATATATATATATATATATATATATATATATATATATATATATATACAGGGTGTCCCATAATGATTGGGACAAACTTCAAAGGGAGGTCGGGCATGTCAAAACGATTCAAAATTGCATAGCAACCCATGGTCGCAAACGTCATGGGAAAGTGGTATCGGAGGTACAAGAAATGAAAGACTACAAGACAGAGATTATCAGAAATATTTATTGCTCATAAATATTACATATGCTGTGGTAGATGATACAATTTCAAAAGGTTACAAAAGATGCTCAAAGTTTCCACCATTACAAGAGATGCAAGCGTTACAGTCACGGACCATGGATTGACGGACGTGTTCGAAAACACCTGGATTTGCTTGGACCTGGTTGCCTGGACCCACGCTCTCCGGATTTAAGCAGTCTGGATTTTCTTTCTTTGAGGTATACTTAAAGTTGCTGTGTATAAGACACATGTCGAATATGAAATGGATCCGGTTGCAGGAATTGTTTCCGCTGCTGCAGATATCCAAGCAAATCCAGATGTTTTTGAACATGTCCGCCAATCCATGGTCCGTCTCTGTAACGCTTGCATCTCTTGTAATGGTGGAAACTTTCAAAATCTTTTGTAACCTTTTGAAATGGTGTTATCTACAACAGCATATGTAATATTTATGAGCAATAAATATTTCTGATAATATCTGTCTCGTTTTCCTTCATTTCTTGTACCTCTCATAACACTTTCACATGACGTTTGCGATAATGGGTTGCTATACAATTTTGAATCCTTTTGACATGCCCTACCTCCCCTTAAAGTTTGTCCCAATCATTATAGGACACCTTGTATATATACACACACACACACACATATATATATATATATATATATATATATATATATATATATATATATATATATATATATATATATATATATATATATATATATATATGTGTGTGTGTGTGTGTGTGTGTGTTCGTTCATATATACAGTGGCTCCCAAATAGTGTTCGTACACTTACGAATTTCAATGAAATAGGGGTCTATCCATTAATTAAAATGAATATTTCAGAATGGGTATTTAATAATAAGATCTATAATCTATTCTTAACAAAACATGAAATATTTTGAAAACATTGTAAAACTTTATTTTTAAGAAATCAATAATCCAAAAGTAACAAAAACTTTATCTCACAAAAGTCATCGTACACTGAAATATTTTCGGATAAATTCATAATTAAAATTATCGTCTGGCGCTTTATTTTTATTTTTGAATTGTGGTGGCATTTAAAATATCGTTTGGCTTTAATTTTTGCTTGCCTACTCCGTAATATTCTATTTATTATTTAAAAATGGCTCGTAGTCGTAAAAAAACAACAAACGGCATTCGAAAATTGATTATTTTTCATTATAGTAGTGGTAAATCAGTTCGGAATATTGCTAAATTTCTTAATTTATCCCATTCTACTGTGCAGTATGTGAAAAAAAACGCTTTAAAGAAGAAAACTGGATCGAAAACAAGGTAAGAAAAGACCGTCCGACAAAGTTAACAAAACGTGATCAGAGATTTATAATTAGAACATTTGTGAAAAATTCACGTTTGAGTGCTGTAAAACTTTCTGCAGAATTCAATGAAACATTTTCTACTTCGATTTCACCTGAAATTATTTGACGAGTTCAAGAACAGCTGGATTACATGGGCGGTCTGCCCATAGAAAATTTCTTGGCTTACCTTCGCACTATCAATGATAAATAAGCCTCAAACCTATTGGAATAATGTGATATTTGCCGTTGAACATTTTTGGTGCTGATGGGCGTATAATTGTATGGAGAAGAAAAAAATGAGGAACTTAATCCCAAGAACTTAGCAGGAACAGTTAAGCATGCCGGTGGAGGTATCCTTGTGTGGGGGGTGCATGTCAGCATCAGGACTAGGAAATTTGGTATTTATTGATGGCATACTGAATCATGCTGTTTTTATAAATATTTTAAGAGACAATTTAAAATTATCAGCTCAAAATTTGGGTATTGGAAACAACTTTGTTTTTTATCAAGATAACGATCCTAAGCACACGGCTCTCAACGTTCGCATCTGGTGTCTCTATAATTGTCCACAAGTTTAGGAAACACCACCTCAATCGCCAGATTTAACCCAATAGAACATATTTGGAGAGAACTGGAGGTTCGAATACGAAAACACGACATTCACACGAAAAGCGAACTAAAAACAATTATGATGGAAGAATGGATGAACATCACAAAAGAATGGAAAAATTACAACAGAACTAAAGCAATGTATTCCCAGACGTTTAAAAGCTGTTGTGGATGCTAAAGGATATCCTACTAAATATTAATTTAACGAAAAATTAAAATATTTACTAATATGTAGAGATTTTTTACAAGTGTACGATGACTTTTGTGAGATAAAGTTTTTTTACTTTTTGATTACTGGTTTCTTAAAAATAAAGTTTTACTATGTTTTCAAAATATTTCATGTAGTTTTGTTAAGAATAGATTATAGATCTTATTATTAAATGCCCATTCTGAAATATTCATTTTAATCAATGGATAGACCCCTATTTCATTGAAAATCGTAAGTGTACGAACACTTTTGGGAGCCACTGTATATATATATCTTTAAGCTTAGATTATAATTAGTCAACAACATATTACAAGAATATTCTACATACTCTGAGGATCACTCCTGCCGCTGAGGTTTAATTTGCATTTTTAGAAAATTCATGATCCATGAAGCATAAAGAAAAATTTAAAAATTGGTCTCTTTACCGAATCCTACAAACGATTATCAAAATATTTATCCCCACATCAAAGAATCTGCGTGCATACAGTTAAAAACTTTAATTTTTTTCTGAATATATTTTTTAAAAAAATACTGTTTTAATAAGCCATGAAAACTTCTTTACCCTGAAAGAACTTTTCGAAAAATGTTGTTACTACTTTGACCAGAAAAAAAATATAATCCTTTCTTACAAATTTTTTCCAAAAGAATCCCTTTTTTAATCAGAAAAAATAAGAAGAAATCTTTTTAGCAGTTAATAAGAAGTTACGAAAAAGTAGGGGTTTTTTTTTGAAGGAAAGAAAAAAAACTACTTATTTTAAGCTCAGCTTATTTCGGTTGTTTCTGAATCACGGGTAAATCAAAGAATGAAAGCAGAACGGGAAATTCTATATTTATAAAAGAGGAAATTACAGTAAAATTTCTGTATCAAGTTGATTTTCTTTATTTTTTTTAAATAATCCTTCGACTCATTTAATCGATGGCTAATTGTTTCATATATCTATTTAAACATCTTTATTAAATGATCCTTTAAATAATTGAAGATAATTTCTTTTTCAAAGTGGGGCAAGAAATTTGAGCGCTATCCAGCAGAAAATAGATAGGGAACTTGGATTTGTTTTGAAACCTCCCTTTTGCTGAGTTTTTGTAGTCTATAAACGTTAAGCAAATGAAACATTTCAATAGAAAAAAAGAAAATGGAGATAAAAGAGATATGGAAAAAAAGAACTCAAAGGAAAGGTCAGCTTTTATATTTTTTTCGCCATTCTAGCCACCTGATAAGATTGAATAAAACGAGAAGATTCTTATATATCCCCAAAAAACAAAAACTGTGATACTGAATTTTACAGAAGTAAACTCTGATTTCGTTTATTTGTCACTCGAAAGGACCATGAATTGAATATTGAAAGAGTGAAAACTTCATATATGAAGGCCTTATTTGAATAGTGGTCTAACTCCATTCTTCTTCATTCTGAGATACAGAGCCTGAAAGTCTAATCAGTGCTAAGAATTGACGGCCGAAGTCTGATTTGTAATGTCCTCTGTTGGCAGGAGAAATAAGCTGGAGGTGTACCAGTTTAAAAATTAGATAGAAATGACTTGCATGAACATGAAAGTGAGTCGAAAGTGAGTCTAACTCCATTTTTTTAACAAGTGGGTTTGGACTACTATTCAAATAGGTCCTTCATATATATATATATATATATATATATATATATATATATATATATATATATATATATATATATACGTACATATATGTATATATATATATAAATATACGTATATATATATATGTATATATATATGTATATATATATATATATATACATACATATATATATATATATATATATATATATATATATATATATATATATATATATATATATATATATATATATATATATATATATATAATAAATTCAACGGTCAATGTATGCAATTAATGACAAAAAAAATATTTATGAAACAATCATAACGGCTGGTAATAAAGAAAAAATAATGTAGATGAAAATAATCAAAATAAATCAAATAGAACATACTAAAGAATATAGTACAGTTCATATAGTACAGTTTCAGGAACATTTCTTTTACTGCATTTTAATATTTTTTTTTTTTGGATAATGTCCAATCGACGTTTGCCGCATTACAAAGATAAAAAATTGTCAATTTATTTCGTTGTTATGCACGTGACGCAAAATTAGTTTAAAGTATCACAAAAGAAAAAGAAACCATGAGATCAGCATTTAATAAATTAAATTCTAAAAAATAATCTTTAAAAATTCATTAAAAAATAGAAAATGGAGGTAAAGATTCGTAAATAGTCTTTATTTTAAAGGAATTTTTATGATGTTTCTCGTGATATAAATTTTATAACACTCAGATTACTATTTTAAATGCGAACTTCATAGAATTTTACAAAAACAGCTTAAAAATTTGATTTAAAAAAATCTAAGATGAATTTTTCAAAAATCTTTCTTAGTGCACCCCTACACCAGAACCCTTTAGGTCCAGCGGTTTGGTCTGTGCGTTATATGTCAGTCAGTCAGTTATATATAACTGTTATATATATATATATATATATATATAGACTTCATATCTATTTGGAATATGTTTCCTAAGAAGTAAATCTGTAAATACGTTTACGTACATATCATTAATAAGACTCCTTTTCCAACAAATAAATCCATTAATTGATTACAAACATGATGACAATGATGATTGCATTGCAATATCATCAACATACATCTTTTTACTTCAAACACAATTCTCCTGCTCCCAATTATCAGATGTACTTGATAAAATTTATTGCGTTCTTTCACCATATATCTTCTAGAGTAATGGCGTTTCTTTGGAAGACAATGATCATTACAAGAAACGTAAATGATGTCTCATTCTAAAATTATGAGAAATCGATCGGCATTTATCGTGGACAATTTACATCTTAAATTACGGTTAGAACAATTATAGAAGACTGATTCTTCGATATCGTAAAATTTATGAATTTGCAATCTGGAATGTGAAACGAAAACTAATCGCATTTTTAAAGGAACTTGGATGATTAAAAGTATTTTGATTTTGAGAGCACATATATTTTGTACTTTAGGAATATTATATTATATTATATTTTATATATATTTCTATTCATATATATATATATATATATATATATATATATATATATATATATATATATATATATATATATATATATATATATATATATATATATATATATATATATATATATATATATATATATATATATATATTTATATATGTATATATATATGTGTGTGTGTGTGTATATATTCCCATAATAGTTGCTGTGTTCTGTGTATGAATCTGTCATGTAAGGCTTCCGGAGCGACCACTTCATAAATATACCAGGCTATGGCATCCGTTTTGTTTTATGAGTTAGGCTTAACAAGTTAAAAGTAGAGTTCAAAAAGATTATTTGCTATCTAAACCCAAATAATTTATTAGAAACAGCGTAATATTGAAGCAAATCACCTTTATTTCGATTTTTAGACGGCTGTATTAAACGGTTATGACAGTTAAAAAACAGCTCGCCACCGTTTAAAAATGTTCTCAGCATAAAATATCCTTTCATTTGTAACGTATTTTCGTTGTAAGTTTCATATTCCTTAGAGAATTATCTCTTTTCCACCACGTTCGCGTTATCATAGTGGTTCAATTAAATTTGTAACAAGCATTCATTTTATATACTCATAACTTGAAAATATAAACACAAGTGAGTCATACATTAACCGTGATTTATTCATCGTCCTTAATTTAAGAAATATTGAATCAGAGATTTTTTTCACAGCAAAAGAGTTTTAAAAGTTTTTAATTGAATATTTCTAAATTGCTAACACACGTGGGTTTCATGTGCTCACATGTGGCTTTCATGTGATTTTTGGTAAAGTATTCTATTATTGTATTTTAAATATTTATTATTGTATTTTTAATATTACTTTTAATATTAATTTTATAACTATTCCGCCACTTTTCGCGTTATCATATTGTTTCAATTAAATTAATTACAAGTATTCATTTTATATTATCAGAACTTGAAAATGTAAACACAAGTGAGTCATTCATTTACAGTGATTCATTCATCGTCGTTAATTTAATATTTCTAAATTGCCAACACACGTGGCTTTCATGTGCTCACATGTGGCTTTCGTGTGATTTTTGTTAAAGCATTCTATTACGATGATAATGTTTTAATTGAATATTCCACGTGCTTTAGTTGAATATTTGACGTCGTTTAATTTAATATTTTATGTGCTCACATGTGACTTTCATGTGATTTTTGTTAAAGGATTCTATTATTGTATTTTTAATATTCATTATTGTATTTTTAATATTACTTTATTAGTACTTTTATAACTGCTCCGTCACCTTTCGAGTTATCATAGTGTTTCAATTAAATTTATAACAAGTATTCATTTTATATACTCAGAACCTGAAAATGTAAACTGAAGTGAGTATTTCATTCACCGTGATTCACTCATCGTCGTAAGTTTAAGAAAAATTGAATCAGAGAATTTTTTTCACAGTGAAACAGTTTTTCATTATATTAATTGTTTAATATATATATTTATATTTTAACCATATAATCTATATATTTTAACCAGATATTACAATAATGTCAAATTTAGTATTTTCGGAAAGTTGCAAACCTGATGCATGCCTAATGATATGTTCAAAATTGTCTGTACAGTAGCGTGGTTTTCAAAGCGAATACCTATCATAACTGCAAAATTTTCTTAAATTTTTAAAAGTGTTTAATTGAATATTTCTAAATTTCCAACACCTGGCTTTCATGTGATTTTTCGTAAAGCATTCCATTACGATGAAAATGTTTTTAATTTCTGTTTATTATGGCACTTTTAATATTACTTTTATAACGATTTGTATTTTACCGTCAAGTTTTGACGAGTACTACCTAGTATATATATATATATATATATATATATATATATATATATATATATATATATATATATATATATATATATATATATATATATATATATATATATATATATACTAGCTGTACCCGGTCACGCGTTGCTGTGGCTCATTCTGGTAAAATGGAAAAGAAAAAAAAGAGAGAGCACGTTTCTAATATGTTTAATTTATAAAGGCTACAAAGCTGTTACTCATTTAGCACTACACAGGGGGCACGTGTAGCTTAAAGTATGCTACGGACGCAAGTAACGCTACCCACCAATTTATTTTATAGTTCATTTTTTAGTTTTTGCTTGTTTTTATGTAATATCTTGGCGAAAGAATTGTGTTCCCCTTCGCCCACTGCATTGAAAATAATTTTCTCTTTAAATGCTTAATTTTACAATACTTGTGCGTATACAATATTTTTTGTTGTTCCATTCTCTGTGCAGATCTATAAATTGTCTGGTTTTCCGACTCTAGAACACGCAACATATAATTGTCCCTGTCAGAAACAATCCGTTTCTAAATCTAACCCGCACAATTGTAAAGATTGGCCCTGAGCTTTATTGATGGTGATTGCAAATGCCAATCGAATTGGGAATTGCAATCTCTTAAATTTAAATGACATATCCGTTGGAATCATGGGACTGCGAGGAATGAGGACATCTTCACCTTTGTATGGTCCTGTCAAGATCGTTCCTTCTATGACGTTGCTCAGTAATTATTTTACTGCAAGCCGCGTGCCGTTGCAAAGCTTTGGTTGGTTGATATTTCGCAACATTATATTTGGCAAGCTGATTTTCAAATGCAGTCCGTGAGGTGGCATCCCTGGCAGATCGAGTGAATTCAAAAATTCTGTTGGATAATGAACCGCTTCATCTGCTTCCACAACAGTGTCAACGGACATGTATGTGACTGCCTCGCTTTGAATGTTATACTGAATGATATTGTTAAGTTCGTAGACGTCTTTGTTTTTGGTGGCAAGAATAGCTCGTTCACTCATCCAATCATGATTCTTATAATTGGTTTGATTATTGGGATATACTTTTTCAACCAATTCTTCTTTTGACGATACTAAATTGCAGAAGTTATGAGGCAATGAAATTCGTCCTGATGTCAGATCAACCGGCACCTTTCCGTTCCCGATTTCCACCAATTGATGTGAGAATAACTCAGCTGATCGATCGTTTCGCAGATGAACACGCATATTTGTATATAATTTCAACGTCTTTACGTGTCGAGACAATGTAGAATATTTCAGGCAAGCATTTATTTCGTCCGCTGGTGTTGATCGAGGAATTATAGGTAATGTTTGCTTGAAATCTCCTGCAAGCAATATTAATGCGTTCCCAAATGGTCTGATGTTTCCACGCAAATCTTGAAAATGATCGATCAAGAGCCTCGAGCCATTTTTCGTGTGCCATTGTATATTAATCCCAAATAATAAGTTTGCCTTTCTGCAATACTTTTCCCATGCCGGATGCTTTGGAAATGTTACACATGGGAGTTTCAGTGAATTGCATTTTCAATGGCAATTTCAAAGCCATTGGAATGTGCAGTTCTTCCACCTGGTAGCAATGTCGTAGCTATTCCGGTCGACGCAAGAGCTAAGGCTATGTCATTTTGGGATCGAATTGCTGCCAGAATCAATCTAATTAGGAACGTTTTACCAGTTCCTCCTGGCGCATCTAAGAAGATTTCTCAAACCCCGTTATTGACAGTTTGTATTATTTGATCGTAAATGCCTTTTTGCTCAAGCGTTAGCTTAGGAAAATTTGATTGCACATATGACGAAAGATCGGCCGTGTTGTAATTTTGTACACGACGCTATTCTACATCGAACAAAGCATTAGCAGATTGATTTGGTGATGGCATTCCCAATTGATTAAGAACTTTGTTCGCGATTTCTAAGCACAAATCTTCAATCATTATCAACACTTTGTTGTAGATTTCTGCTGTGAAATCCATGTTCATATTTGAATTTTCCTTGCGTATTCGACGGAAACTATTTTGAGTCATGTGCGTTCTCTTATCTCTTCGGTCGTATTTTCCTTCCCCCTCAGAACAGAAATTTGTCACAGTGGGGTGCGACCCCACTATCAGCAGTCCCCACAGGTCATAAGTACGCAGGGATCGTTCTAGACAATAAAAGACGATAGACATTTCTCGTTTGCCGTAAAATATTTAGTATAGCGTGTGTTTAAAAAAAACCATTGTTATACCTGTCACAGGTTTGCTATCCATATAATATGTATATAGAAACACTCACGTATTCCAATGCAATGTTGCGCCAAAATTTCAAAGAAATCGGTGAAGAACTTTCGGAGATTTGAGGTTTTGAACAAGCGAACATTTACATTTTTAGTTATATATATATATATATATATATATATGTGTGTGTGTGTGTGTGTGTCTGTGTGTGTGTGTGTTTGTGTGTGTGTGTACGCACCCTGCATTAAAAATTCAGTATAGCAGCGAAATTAAACCTTTTTACAAAATATATTTGGATGTAACATATTCTAAATTAAGAAAAGTAAGGAACGAAATTAAAAATATGATATTTGTATTTATCCTTACGGAAGTTTAGTATGTATAACTGCGGTCTACATTTACGGGTCTCGGGTTACATCCCAAGTGGAAATGGTGCTTACAGGTGGTTTCCGAATTTTCTGAAACCCCAAACGCCGCCAAATGTGACCAGCGTTCTTCCCAAGTTAGCCAAATTCTCGAAATATGCACGAAAAGGCCGTATTCAAAGCAAGCACACTCAATAACGGTAAATGAACAGTACTTATCCCAAAATAGACATAAAGAAGAAATAAAGACTATTTTTAATGTTTAGATACATATAAATCAATTTACAGCAATATTTTCTACTTCACGATGCCTTACATACGCAATATTTTCTTTTTTTTCCACTCTAAAGTTTTCAGTTCGTTACTGCTTCATGTTTTTCCGTTCAGTTCCACAAATTGATTCGATGCAAAATCTTAACAGTTCTGAAAATTAACATCTTTCACTTTCTTTACAAACAAATTTTTCCAAGGCACAGCATTTTGCAATTAAAAGGCCTTTCGAAATTTCGTACATTCTTTTTAATTTAGTAAATGAAATTTAACGTCATTAATTTTCTAGTTTTTCCTTACTGTTTTTTTAAGAGTTTCATTTCATTAATTTTAAGCGGTTTTGAAAAAGAATGCTTACTTTAAATTCGATTTATGTAGTCCTCAGAATGTGGGGGAAAGGGGGGAGGGACAAACCTCGAGTAATTTTTTTCTGTTTATTGCTAAATAATTTTTTTAATACAACGAGTTATTTTTTATTGTGCGTACATAATGTATACATATAATTTTTATGATACACAATCTGAAGAACTCGACTTTCCTCAATTAAGGCCGTCTGCACACGGAACAACTCAAAACAAACTGATAACTGACTCCAATCACAAACCAGTCCGTGATGAGTCGTAACCTGTGTAATTGAATGTAGCCACGCACACGGCGCAACTGGTTACAAACCCGTCAGCTATGCGTTTGTAATCAGTCGCAGGCAACTCAACGTGTCGAGTCGCTAGCAACTTCAGTCGCCAGTTTTTCTTGCGTTGTGCGTGTTATTACACTATCAATGTTACAGCCGCTCTTTTGGCAAGCTGCCAAATGACGTACACGAGAGTCACGTGACTTCTCCCCGCCGATGAAATTAAATTCTAACGTTTTTTGTTGAATGGAATATGTGCGTCCATATATACAGTCCATTTTTAAACGATTGATCAAAGACAATCTATTTTGACTATTTTTCTAAATAAATTAATTTCTGATAATAATTTTACAAAAAAATGCCCGGAATAATGATGTTCTTCCTTCCATGACAAGTTGCAAACTATTGATTTGAATCACTTTCGAGTAGGTCCGTGTGCGGAGCCGCCTCACTAACGGGTTTGCAACTGATAAGCAATTTCAATCGCTAACCAGTTCAGTTTCCTTTGAGTCGCTCCGTGTGCAGATGGCCTTAAGTATAATATATTTCTTTTATATTTCTTGCAACATTTTTGTAGGTGACGAGAAAGAGCTCTTTATTAAAAAAAAGATATAAAATTGAAGACAAATTTCTTTGTATCCCAAATTTTGAACTCTTTTCTTCTTTTAAATGTAATTTTGGAAAGCACAAGTTCGTGTGTATTCTTTTTGCTCTTGTCTTTCATTTTTAAAAGGGCATACTTTTATATGTATTTTTTAATAATACGTACTTTTGTGATATATGTATTTTTTTGTAACATATACTTTTAAGATACATGTATGATTTATAATACGTACTCTTACAATGAATGAATATTTTATACTACAATAAAATATTCTATACTACTTAGAATATTTTATTGTAGTATAAAATATTATTGTAGTATAGAATATATTGTAGTATAAAATATTATTGTAGTATAGAATATATTGTAGTAGAATATTTTATACTACATACTTTTACGATAGAGGTATTTATTGTAATACTTAATTTTACGATACATGTATTTTTTATAATACGTACTTTTACGATACATGCTTTTTTATATTACATACTTTTACGACGCTGGTACTGTTTGTAAAGCGTAATTTTTCTATACATGAATATTTTCATAATACGTACTTTTACGATACCTGTGCGTTTTACAGTACGTACTTTTACGATATATGCATTTTTTATAATACATCCTTTAAGATACATGTGTACACGGTGTCTTGATTACAGTGCGTAGCCTGGCAAACATTAAGCCTGAACTTTAATGAATGCATGTAGCAGATTACTCTTTTCTGTAGACATCTAAATTATATAGACTATAGTGTATAAATCAGGCAAGAAAGACCAAGTTTCTATTTCAAGTAGGAATAAATTGAGAAAAACCATTTAAATAAAATGGCTTTACAAAATTAAATCCTATTTTATACGGTGTCTTGATTACTGCGCGTAACATGGTAAACATTAAGCCTAATTCTTTAACAAATACACATAGCAGATTACTCGAGTTTTCATGTTATCTAAATTATATAGGTTCTCTATAGTGTATGTCTCGAAATAAAGACCAAATTTCATCAACTCTAAATAGAGCTAAATAAAGCAAAGCCATTTACATAAAATGGCTTTATAAAATATTAATTCCTATATTACGCGTTGTCTTGATTACGGAGTGTAACCTTGTAAACTTTAGGCCCATTTCTTTAAGGAATATACATATTAGATTACCCGTTCATGAATACATCTAGCTGGATTAATTAAAACCTAAAAATTCTTAAACTCATTCTTTGTTGCACTAGCAAAATTTTAGCTGTATGTTTCCGGGGGAAAAACTCATAATTCCGTTATTAACGGAATTATGAGTTTCCGTTATTAAAATTAGGTGATGCCTTTAGACTTAAGTAAGAATTTGATAATTAGCACTTTTCGTATTCTAGATATAGTTTAACAAGAAACAAGTAAATTCTTTTAAAACAATTGATATTTTTAGACAGGTAATTTCCAATAATATATATATATATATATATATGTGTGTGTGTGTGTGTGTGTGTGTGTGTGTGTGTGTGTGTGTGTGTGTGTGTGTGTGTAAGTAATAAATTAAATATTAGGCCCTCCATTCTATCATTTAAATTCCCTTTCCTAAATCCAATCCCCAGTAACATTACTTTAGCGCTTTAAAAACCCATAGCAACAGAACTTCCCATAAAACAGCAAACGTTGCATTTCTACACGTGTATACGTCTCGAGAAAGGCGTGGGTTCGCATCGCCAGCCCCAAATCCCGCTGATACTTCAAAATAACAGGCACATGTACCTCGCTTCTAGCGCGTAAGGTTGAAAGGTGATATTACACTTCGCTCCGAGCTGTCGTCTGAGATGGACAGATGTTACTATCGCTCTAATAAAACTATTCGACCCGACTGCTTCAAAATTTTAATTCCTTTCAGGCTGAGTCTAGCTCCAGCCATGTAAATTTGAGCTAGTTTTCCTTTTCAGATTGCATTTTAAGAACGATATGTAATGGCTATATTACATATATATATACAAGGTGCGCCCATAAAGTAACCGGACATTTTTTTTTATAAATAAGAAAAATATTACTCACCTTCAATTAAATTTATCTCCTTCAAAATAATCATTAAAGGATACAATTTTTCCAACGTTTCTTCAAGTCATCGAAACACAGTTTATAGGCGTCGAAAGGAACCGTTCGCAAAATACGCGTAACATTTGATTTAATATTCGAGACGTTTTCAAATCTCTGTCCTATCATGGCCATCTTAAGCTTCGGAAAAAGAAAAAAAATCTGCTGGCTTTAAGTCGGTAGAATGTGGTTGGTGATTCATCACTGTAATTGAATGCTTATCATTGTTGTACAGGAATTGCTGTATGAGGCCAAGCATAATTGTGTAAAACAAACCATTGCCCAGAATGAAACAGTTTCTTCCTAGCTCGCCTTATCCTGTTTCTTAAGCGAGAAAGCACCTCCTTGTAAAAATACTGTTTAATTGTTTGATTTTAAGGAAAAAATTCGTTGTGAATAAGTCCTTTGTAATAAAAAAATGCAAAATCCATGAAAGGACAGAGATTTGAAAACATCTCGGATATTAAATCACATGTTACGCGTATTTTGCGAAAGATTAGTTCCGATTCCTATAAACAGTGTTTCGATGACTTGAAGAAACGTTGGAGAAATTGTATAGACTCCTTTGACGATTATTTTGAAGGAGATAAATTTATTTGAAGGTGAGTAATATTTTTCTTATTTATAAAAAAATGTCAGGTTACTTTATGGGTGCACCTTGTATATATATATATATATATATATATATATATATATATATATATATATATATATATGTGTGTGTGTGTGTGTGTGTGTATGTATGTATTGCCTTCCTCCAAAGAGAAGATCCCCGAAAAACACGTCACTCGGGGAGAGTTCTTTTTTGATGAGGGGTGAAGCGCAACAAAAGCGAAGGTCAACGGGAGAAAATGAGTGACGGTGATGAATGTTGATTATCCCCGACCCCTCATTTCGAGTATCGACCTCTCCGAGGCAGCAACCCTAAAACCAGTGCCAGGTTTCTCTTCTGGCGGAATTTGACTATATATATATATATATATATATATATATATATATATATATATATACAAAATCGGGGCATATATTTTAATTTCGTAGTCACGGGCGGCACGAGTGGACAAATCTCAATAAAACTTCAGAGATTCGTATATAAAAACATCCTTATTAAGATATTCTGTGAGGGAAAAATTTGGGGTCTACCTACTAGAAGGATCCCGAAGTCTGTCTAAAGAGTGTAAATGCAAAAAAGGCAGTTCTTCCTCACGTAACACCTCGACATTCTTGAAAATGGAACTTTCCTTGCGGTTAAGATTATGATTATTCATACAATTTCCTTCTCTGTAAGACCTTATAAGGGCCTTGCTCTGCTGTCTAAAACTGCAATCTAGCAATTTTCCTACGGTTATATTTTGCTCATATGTAGCTGGAAGTGCGCTTAAGGGTAGATATAAAAATTACTAAACGTTTAACAGGGGTTAGTAAGATTTGAAATTTATCAGTACAATTAAATATAACTAAAAAATCCAACAGAGCTAGATAAATATAGGAAGAATGTAGACAAAAAAACAAACATAAAACAAGCACTCAGGGCTCCACGCACCAAAGGCAAGATTCTGTTGTAGTGCCAGAACTAAAACCAGAAATCGAGGTAACCGACTGGTATCGTCATCAGGGAGCCCCACCAAATCCGTTACATCAAGGGGAACTTTCTGAATAGGATGCAGGTATAACCGAAAGACATCCCAAGGCTCCGATATCCGCATTGAAACAGATCGTCAAAAGAAAAAGAAAAGACACGGACAACTTGCACTAAGGGCTCAACGCACCATATAAGCAAGTACACATACGATCCTAATGAAAAGACAAATGCAAAGGTGCACACATACCCTAATTCAGTGAGACAGAATCTCGCCTTTGGTGCGTGGAGCCCTGAGTGCTTGTTTTCTGTTTGTTTTTTTGCATACAATCTTCCTATATTTATCTAGCTCTTTTGAATTTTTTTAGTTATATTTTTCCATTTTCTATATGAGGAGTTACTGCAACTGCTTAATCTTTTATTGAAATGTTTTAAGTTTTGCAACGCTAGGGTAGGTTTTAAGTTAATTTGTTTGGCAGTCTATGCCCGCATTTTAATTTTTTTTTGTTTGGTGTTGAATTGTTTATATTATTAGACTCGGTCCTATTAAGTTAGGGTGTGAGTTTTATAACGTTAAGGATTTTATACTGTTAAATATTTGCCATAACTATCACACATACACACCAGCATGCTTATTTATATATATATATATATATATATATAAAATATTACCCCGAAAGTCTATAAAAACACATAATTGGTTGTTTTAGTTTTAATGAATAGTTTGT
>OU015503.1:64242550-64282550 GCA_907164885.2 Dolomedes plantarius | reverse complement strand
CCAATTTTTCCAAATTTTATATGATAAATTGATATATTTATTTTAATAAACAAATTTTCAACTCTCAAAATAATTTTAAATAATTTTTTTTATCTGCTTTAGATATACGTTGTTTTTTAAGTATTTTTATAGTATACTGGATTGCGCGCAGAACTATGAAATTTATTTTACAATTAAATGCATAATTCCTGTTTTATATTTAAAATAAATAATTCAAAATACAATTAAACATAAAACATTCAACATTAAAATATTTTTTTAAATTTTTTAAAACTGCCCAAAATATACTTAAAATGTCCTTACATTTTTGCATTAATTCACCCCTGAAAAATAACAAAATGTGCAGTGATTGCAATAATTCTTGTTCAGACGCAATAAAATAACATGATTATGCAGTGATAAAACATTTGTGGAATTATGTTTCATTGTTTCTTAAGATATCAGATGCGGAATGATGCAAAATTACATTTTGAGAAAAATGAGTTTAAATGTTTTCTTACCATAAACTTCATCAATAAATATATATTTAGAATCAATAGAATTAATCAATAGAATCTTTAGAATTTAGATCAATAATTATATACTTAGAATATCAAAATCTCCGGAACTAAGTGCAATATTTTCATGCAGTTTGCTTTATTTTGTTCAGAAATGATCAGGCTTTAACATATATTTTTTTTAAAAAATCGAAAGTTTTAAAGATTTAAGAGTAGTGAGTCCCCATAAAGCAAATTAGATTAAATTTTTTTCCTGGTAAAAAATTATATACATATTCCGAAATCGAAATAGAAGTATCTAAATTCAAATTGCCGAATTTCCGTTGTTAATTAAAGTCTCATAAGATAAATTACTCCAATATCTATTAAAGCCGGGAAGAAATACATGAAATATTTAAACAACTCCGACCGAAGTATTTCTGGAATTACGGTAGAATTCTGCTAATTTAACAAGTAATTAAATTGCTCATCAAATGCATTTTTCCTCGGTAAAACAAGTTATTAGGTGAAACTGATAGAACTACTCCTCTTCTTCATCTCGTTAATTATGAATTATCACTGCTTTTTCTGAAGATCGAGAGCCGATATTGAATCTCAAACATTTATAACATGTATTAAACATTCTTATCATAATTTCACTCGCTTCTTCGTAGATATGATTCAAATCAAAAGATGATTAGAGCTCGTTATTAAATATTTATTCAGACACTGCGTGAAATATTATTTATAAAACATAATCCATTATTTTAAGTTGTTAATTAAAATTAAGAAAATTATTTTTATTTAATTTTTTTTAAATGTTATATAGTCTATATCTACCGCTACCGACTATAACATTTGGACAAAAATAGAAAGTTTAAAAAGATTGATGTATCTCTGTCTCTCTCTGTCTCTCACTCTCTCTCTACACACACACACACACACACACACACACACACACACATATATATATATATATATATATATAATATAAACCGTAAAATCTTGACTATAATACGCACCCATAACTTTTCGATATTTTATTTAAAAATTGCACAGATATTTATTGACAGAAATAAAATTTGTAATGAAAAGAAACGAAAAATTCAAATTCGGTAGGAAAAAACTTAAATTTTTAATTCAAAACAAACAATACTGTCAAATTATCAGTCTTAATCACTTTCATTAGAATGAAGCTCATCTACTATTTTTGCTGCGTCCATGTCATAATTATTGGTGCCGACGTAATATATATCGCCATCGTCATACTCATTTTATGACACCTGCCTATCCTCCCATAATACTTCGTTCTCACTGCCGTCTCACATTTAACAATTGATAATTTTTCTGCTGCCGTATTTGACCGTCTTGAAGACACTTAGAGGGAAATAAACAAAATAAATTAATGAAATTAAGTGCCAAGTCACTTGCAACACCCGGGAACTATGACTATTTCAACGGACCAGTTATTAAACGAACACGTGTGCGATACGAGATGTGAGTTCCGTTTGTTTAAAAGGAACACCCGCGTTCCTTTTAAACGGATTAGTAAACGGATGCATGAATCACGGAGTGCAGATTCGCGCGCACCTGTGCTGCAACAATGTCTTACAGCGGCTGTACGTTCGTTTATTCAATGTATAAAACTATTTTTTTTACACGAGCATAATACGCACCCTTATTTTTGTAGACTAAAATGTGAAAAAAAGTGCGTATTATATTCAAGATTTTACAGTACATACAAACATAAACAAGAACTGACTCAACCAAGTCACATTCATCTTGCATTGCGCCAAATTGTGACTCTTATTTGTAACATAGTCTAATCACATGTAACTTAATAATAAATCTCCATTATATAAAGTACTTATAAGACTGCGGCTTGGTTATGTGGTGAAATGAGACACTTCACTTGTCTTTAAATATTCATTTATAACACACACATAACTTAGCCGTAACATGGAACGTGAGTACACAGTTCAAGTCTCAGCGAGTCGATAGAATCTAGCGCCAAACTCTGGAGTGCGAGGGAGAAAAAGTTCTGAAGCGAGCGGCGAGTGGGGTTGCTACTTTGGCGAGAAACTCTGCTACAACGCGGGAAAACCTGTTCGCCGGCTGTCACGATCCGCGAGAAATCTGCCTGTTGGCGAGTGTTTACCTATGCCTCGTAGACATGGACCTTAAGAGATGAAAACACTCTGTGTGTATCAGCAAGATAAAAAATCTAAGAACTATTCTTGAGAGTGTCCAGGTAAATGGATTTTGGAGAAGATTCAACCATGAATTACTTAATTTAAAATAGACCGATACATTATTCAGTTCAACCCATAAGTAGACGAAAACAGAGATAACAAGGACTTTCAACTTTTAAATTGTAGGCATTGGTAAACTATTAATGGACACAGGGTAAAGTTGTCGAATCCCCTTGATAAGGCCATGACAGTCACTGGGTTGTTGTTAGAGTGCTGATAATAATCCCATTTTCAATACGTTTGTTGTTTCATTACATACTTATCATTTTTTTATAAGATTCAGTAATTTAACCCATTTTATTGTTTTTAAACATGAAACTGTCGCACATTTTCATCGAAATTTTCTTTTCAAATAATCACCAACTCTCTTTTTTCTTGCAGCTTCCTAATGGTTTTTCTGTGCTTGGTGCTAAGTGTTTTCTCCACAATAACGGAATTTGAAGAAGTCAGCAGCGCTCTGTTGCTTCGGATGGTATGTCCTGATTTATCTATTTATCTTCCTTGTTCCCACTTTTGTCTACCCATCAGATTTTAAATATTATTATATCGGACTAAAAATGTTATTTCTCAACATAATCTCCACCACTATTTATTCACTTATCCCATCGTTTTCACAGTGCCCCAATACCAGCTGCATAAAATTATTTGGGTTCCTCTCTCAGCCAAATTAGGACTTCATGTTGAACCTCTTCATCATCTACAAAGTGTTGGCAAAGATTTTGTGCAGTATCCCAATGAAGGTGAAGGCATGTTTAACAGAATAATCACTGGTGATGAATCGAAGGTTCATCAAAATCAACCTGAATCAAAACGTTTTTCAATGCAAAACCATCTTGGAGATAAATACTTTCTAGATGTTGAAGTGGTTCAACATGAAGTTCTATGTGGCTGAGAAAGCAACACAAAGAATTTTATGCCGATGGTATTTGGGCCCTGAGAAAACGATGGGATAAATGCATAAATAATGGAGAAAATTATGTTGAGAAATATAAATAGTTTTGAAGTAATTATGACTGTAAGTTATTTTTAATTTTGTGACTTACTTAATGACTTACCCTCGTAATTTCTTATGCCAAATACTGGGACTTAACACCTTACTCAAAGGGGGGAGGAACTCTGCCTGTGGTGAATATAGTTGTAATTGTACAGCATGGCAATGCTTTATCTGTTTCTCTAAACGTCGTATAGTGACTTGCATACCACACTCGATCCACAAACTCCATTAAGCGTCTTCTGTCGAGAAAAATCCATCCGATACATAACACATCATGAAGCATTTTAACCAAGATATAACTAACACTGAAATTTTTAAAGAGGGTTCCACACTCGGTACCATGTAACCTAACTTTTATCTCTATTCGTATGATCTACCAATATCCATGAATATCTCGGATTGCTTAGTGCTCATACAAGAGTTACTATGCAGTCATTTACGTTTTGGATCCTTCCTTTTTATCATATTATTATAGTCTACCAGTAGCGATAAATAGCTCGGATCGTTTAGTATGGGAAAAGTTACCATACGGTCATTTACTTTTTGGTGGAGCCATGCATTTTTATCTCTATTCGTGTAGTTTACCAATACCGATAGATAGCTCGTATCATTAATTATGTCATACATGAGTTACCTTATGATTTACTTGTTGGAGTCATACCATTTATTAGGACTATTCGTACAGTCTACCAGTATCGATAGATACCTCGTATCGTTCAATGTGTGATATAAAAGTTATCAAAAGTTATTGTACGGTTATTTACTGATCGAAACCACAGCTATCATTCTTAGTATTCGCTCAGTCTACGACTATCGATAAATAGATCGGGACCTTTAGAATGTCATAAAAAAGTTACCATACGTCCATTTACTTTTTGGTTGGGTTTACTTTTTAGCTCATATCGTTCAGTGTGTGATATAAAAGTTATCATACGGTTATTTACTTATCGAAACCACAGCTATTATCCTCACTATTCACTCAGTATGCCAGTATTGATAAATTGCTCGGATCGTTTAGAATGTCATATAACAGTTACCATACGTCCATTTACTTTTTGTAATCGTTCCTTTTATCGACATTCGTATAGTTAAACAGAATCTATACGTAGCTCAGATCATTTAGAATGTCATACAATAGTTACCTTATGGTCATTTACTTATCGAAACCACAGCTATCATTCTCACTATTCACTCAGTCTACCAGTATCGATTAATTTCTCGGATCGTTTAGAATGTCATATAACAGTTACCATACGTCCATTTACTTTTTGTAATCCTTCCTTTTATCGATATTCGTGTAGTTAACCAGAATCTATACATAGCTCAGAAAGTCATACAATAGTTACCATAAGGCCATTTACTTATCGAAACCACAGCGATTATCCTCACTATTCACTCAGTCTACCAGTATCGATTAATTTCTCGGATCGTTTAGAATGTCATATAACAGTTTCCATGTGTCCATTCACTTTTTGTAATCGTTCCTTTTATCGATAATCGTGTAGTTATCCAGAATCTATACATAGCTCAGATCATTTAGAATGTCATACAATAGTTACCATAAGGTCATTTACTTGTCGGAACAATACATTATCATTAGTTAAACAGCGCGAAATAAACAATTTCCATCAGGTTTAATCTTATATTTCACAAACATAATTATCTTAAAAATAAAAATGGCAGATAGGGATCGAGATAGACTCCTCGGAATAAATACATTTACCATTAAAACATGTCATTGAGCATGCGCAGAAACAGTGTGTGTGTGTGGGGGGGGGGGGGGTTCTAAAGCCAGATTTAAACATGCCACTGAGCATGCGCAGAAATAAATTTTTAATTGTAAATTATCACTAATTAATAGAAATTGCGGTTACAAAAACAAAATTTGACAAATCTACAGATTACAATCTTTCGTTTAAGACCAAAATGAAGTAAATTGATGCAGTAGTTTTCTCTCACGAACTGCTCAAAGTGTCAGCTTAGAAAGTTAAATATTTAGATTACTTTGAGCCTCATTCATCAATTTATAATGTTATTTCAATAGGTCAACTCAATTACATGACCTACGATTTTTATTTACTCAATTATTCAGTTATTTAATGACTGAACCTGAATTTGGTGTCCCCTAAAAATATAGATTTTCGCATTACACGGGTAAAAGATTAAGGAATGCTACACGTTGACAGAATTCTTGTCGCCATAAAGAATTGAGAGTGGAGACGACATCTGACTTGAAGTAGCAAACTTATTACACTGATGTAACTCTATGTAAATGTCGCATTAACTAATCACCCATCACATCTAAGGACACGCTACTTAATTTTGCTGTGCATTATACTGCATTTGTGTCATAGTTCTAGTTAAGAGATTAGTGGGATTAAGCCCTGTAATTAATTTTAAACTTTACCAGTTTTCTGTATTACGCTGTGTTGATTTAAAATCATATTACAATTCAAAGTTCACTATATATCTTAATCACCACGTTTGGTATTGCATAATTTACGTCTATGTAATTGTAACGCTTGATATGACACTGTTAGAGTTGTTTTTTTTTTCCAATGTTTTAAGGCCTCTGGGTTTTATTCATATTGAATTTGTTCAGCTCAATGTAATGTATTGAGAAAAGTTTGCAATCTTTTTAGCGGGTATATTTTCCAATCTTTAATAGAAATTCCAAATCTATATACACTGTCACAAAAAAATATATGCACCCAGAAGAAATCGAGCTACTATCACGAAACTTGGCACGAATGTAGTCTGGTAAGAGATATGAAAATGATTAAAATTTCGACGCCAATGAGACAAGGGTAAGCGCGCTATGCGCATATGAGATGTGCCGCTTGGAGAGTTTAAAAATATGATTGCTCCGGCCATAGGGTTATTCAAACAAATCTGTCGACTAGGATGAACGGCATTGTGACTATAGATGCCTCTGAAATGTAACCGGCGACACTACGAACAATTGCCGGACTTTGAGAGGGGGCGTATAGTAGGCCTCAGAGAAGCAGGTTGGTCGAACAGGCGTATCGGCCGCCACCTCGGTCGGAGAGATATGGTAGTTGCTCGGTGTTGGCAACAATGGATCACGGAAGGGATAGTCTACCGTCGCGGAGGGTCAGGGCGTCCCAGGAACACAAATACGCGCGAGGATCGCGCAATCATAAGAGTGGCCACGTCCGCACCAACAACGCCGCTGGAACCGTTTCGACGCCATTTACCACCTTCCAGACATCCGGTGGTATCGAGGGAAAACGTTCGGAGACGACTGGCCGACGTCCATTAAGACGCCTACCACTGACCCCATATCATAGTCAGTGTCGATTGGATTTTTGCCGACCTCAGGAAAGCTGGAGTGTGACCGACTGAAGGCTTGTGATCTTCAGCGATGAATTCCGATTCAGTCTCAATGATGATGACCAGCGCATGCGGGTGTGGAGGCGGACCGGCCACCGGTTCGATCCGTCATTTGTTGTCGAGAGACATACGGCGATTACACAAGTTGTGATAGTATGGGAAGTGATTTGTTGGAACACACGATCACCTTTAGACGTCCATCACCGCACTTTGACGGCACGCATTTACGTGGACGAGATTTTAACGCCAGTTGTACTGCCTATGCTATCAAGTCGCCCAGGTGCCATTTATCAGCAAGACAACGCTCGTCAACATACTGCGTGACTCTTCCAACAATGTCTTCAAGGATATGGCGTACTCCCATCGCCTGCCAGGTCACCAGACTTCTCGCCAATAGAGCACGTCTCGGACGTGCTTGGAAGGCAACTACAGCCGTTCCGGAATACTGGTGGTTCCGGTAACTGCCCAGTTGCAAAGATTATGACATGATCTTCGGCAGGATGCCATAGGTGACGTCACTGATTCGATGCCACGCCGTGTTTCGGCTTGTATAGCTCCCAGAGGTGGATTTACTGCTTACTGATTTGTAACCTTTTTTATGCCATATCTTCTTAATAAAATGATCTGTTCATCTTAATTTGTTATCATATGGTTAACTCCTCCTACACTACATACATGTTAAGTTTCGTGATAGTAGCACATTTCCTTCTGGGTGCAAATATCGTTTTGTGACAGAGTGTATTTAAGTTGCTCAGTCGATTCTTTGGGCATTCCGTGAGAGAAAACTACTCCATCCATTTACTTCATTTTGGTTTTAAAAGAAATATTATAATCTACAGATGTGTTAAATTTGATTTTAGGAACTGAAACTTTTATTAATTAGCGATAATCTACTATTAAAAATTGCTGACTGCACATGCTCAGCGGCATATTAAAACCTGGCTTTAGATACTCACTAAGCACGAAGCCACTTAAACACATTAAGTTGATTCTGCGCATGTTCAGTGACATTTTTAAATCTGGTTATAGATACTTAATAAGCCCGAGGCCACATAAACACGTCAATTTGTTTATTCCGAGGAATGTCTCTAGTTCTCTCTCTGTCTGCCATTTTTATTTTTAACTTTTTTTGTGAGATATAGAATGAAACCTAACGGAAATTGCTTGTTTCGCGCTGTTGTGTAATCCTATTTCTTTTTAATGGGTTCAATAATTTCTTTTTAAAGTGTATTTCTCTATTCTTAATATTAAGGTTTTTCACATTTGGCAACGATGTGTTGAGTATTAATATGTGTATTGGTACATTTATTTACTACCCAGCCGTCATTATTTGAAGGATACCAACTAGTAATATTTTAAAATTCGAATTATCCAGAGGAAAATGGGGAATTTTAAACGCACAACATTCCCATGTGTGGACAAAATTTCTAATATTAATAAGAAAGCAGAGTAAGATATTTCTTTCTCTATTAAAGAATATTCTTTTTTTCTAATGCGGAAGCATTTGCCGTGAGACTTTCGTCTTCTTTATTGACCTCGAAGTCTTACTGGCTACTTTTTTATGCGAGCACACTCTAGGTGAGACATCATTGCTGACTATGAAGTGACAACACGGTAATTACCAAGACTTATTCGAGATTTGAAACCAAGCCCACTGCGGGAAAGCCAAAACAACTTTGACCCTTCTCATCTGACGTTTTTACTGTGGGCCATAAAATAACGACCATCCATCTTGTAAAATTTAGACTTCAGATCGCTATCACTGGCCACACCGACAGCTCTTCTTCTATTTTTTATTGGTTTACAAGCCTGTATTTACCCCTGCCTCTGCATCCTTTATAATACATTCGTTATTGGGCACACACCGTGGGGAATTATACCATTTCACTTCTACATCACAGTTGTTTTAATTCCTAAGGTCAGTAGTGTTGATGTTTATCTAAGCTCCAGTCGGGTGTACAAATGGAGACAAGGCAGGAAATAGAAACATAAACACATAAATATAGAAGATATTTTTATTTACAAATGATGACTCTGGTGATGGTCGGTGGATTGCAGCACCCCTCTCTGGGATTCAAGTTTCTTTTGCGACTGACGAGTGCTCCAGATTACAACCTCCAGATTACCAGATTGTCTTATGGGAGGGTTCAACCCGCGCACCGAGGAGCCAGGTTGGAGCCGTAACTACTTAGCCACTAGGCGAAGTATTAATGTATGCCGAACTTGTCTTTAATGATTAATTGTTTAAGGTTCAACCTGCATCTTAGGAACAGGTTCACACACAGGTCAATTAGCTAAGAAAGCCTTACGATGATTCAGTTCATGTTGTAACGTATTTACCCGCAACGTTAGATGTGAATTCTAGTATACCTCAAGTAGCGCATGTCACAGGATATGTGAATGAAAATAAATAGCCAGACTAACGATTATTTAAATTAACATACACTTTCTATTGAGTGCTATTGAATACATATTGGTAATTACTTCGCAAATATTTGAACACAAAACACAGTTCAGGAAATGATTAGTAGAGTTCACGACTACGCGTCTAGTATCAGTTTGCAAGTCCCCGGAAAGCACAAATTCGGGACGCAGAAGGATGAAGACGGTCCGCAATATCAGCCAGAGCTATCAGCTGAATTTTCTGAAGATCGTTATCTTGTAAGTGACAAGGGATAGTTATCCCTGAACAGAGCTCGTCGGTCTGAAGGCTTCTAAGAGCAAGATTGCCCTTTAGAACCTATCTAAAAATCGAGAAGAAAGAAAAAGTTCTTTCCACTTTTCACCTGCCGGAAAACACTGTCTAGAATCCTCTGACCTTTTATATAAGTTTTAAGAAAGACAAATATCCGCTCCTTCGGAGTTCGCATCCTATTGGTCGGACAGGGCTCCGGGCGCAAAATTCCTTGAATTCCCTTATCGATAAAATATCGATAATTATCGTATCGATGAACATATCAGGGCGTTTCCGTATTGTCCAGAAGTGTCTGATCCTTAGACACTATGGTGCCCCTTTATTGTAATTAGTTAAACCATCTGCTCCTCTGGTAGATGATTCCATTGCCCGATCACTTTGCTGAGGGAAGTGCCGGGAAAGCTGGAAATCCCCCAAACTAGAGTTTAGGAATTACCTGGAATAAAAAAGCTGTATTTCAATCTTCAGTTTAAATTTAAATAATTGCAAGATAAAAAGAACTTTTTATATACCATGTTTTTAAATTTTCTGTTCAATAATATAAACTTGACAATTCTATGCATTAATAAATACTTTTTAAAAAATTTCTTCATGAATTATCCCATCAACCTGAAAATGAAGTTAATTGGAAATTAACTTGCGTTTAACTTTACGTTCCCGTCCCGGCCGATAGATGGCTGCAACATTCTATAAAACAAATTAACTGAAAATGAATTCAAACCTGCTTAAAGATGGCTATAAGTATTAAGATAATGCACTGTCATCGTGTTTTGAGCTATTCTAAAAGTTAAAAATATCTAGCTAGACGTGAAGTTAGTTAAAAATCGATTGCAAGATATGCACTGGATAAACACACAAACAAACAAACAAACAAACTAGAAAGCGAGTTCATAAAAACATGATAAAAAATTATATGAGGGACTTACCTTAATGATGTTTCACATTATTAATAGGTAAACAAAGATAAAACAATGGTGTTCAAGAAGCCAGCCCCAACAATTTTCAAATGAAATACCCTGATGAACTCAAAAGCATATTTCGGCACCATTTTGTACCGAAATAGTCTATCCGAACTACGGAAGGTGAACTACTCTCAGAGAATTGGAAATTTCAATTTTTTGGAGCTCCGTGGTCCAACAGACAGACCTTATGTCCAGTATAAAGTGATGATGTGTTCATGAACTATGATGAGTAATTAAAAATACAAACTAAATCGAACGTCAGCGAAAAAATTTGAAAATAGAAAAGTCTAAAATTTCAAGATACGGAAAAGAACCAAAGAAATGAGCGAATTTCATAATAAGAGCTTCACCGGGAGTTAGATCTCGAAAAATGAATATATATATATATATATATGACACGGAGCTTGTTTTACTCCCGTGTTAACATCAATTTTATGCAGTCCCACTTCCAACGTTGAATTGGGCGAGTGGTAGGCCTTTTAAAGAAATAATCCAAACTCTTATTAAATCCTTCTTCATTGAACTTCGTAAGTTGGCCAGTCTTCAGGTTGATTTCCGCGCTTCGCCATTTTATAATTTACTCGGCCACGACTGCCGCGAGCATCCGCTCTCAATGAGATTCCCACTCAATCTACCGCCAAAACTTAATTTTCTCAGCGCTTTTTCTGCACGGCGCATGTACAGACCTCATCCCTGGACATCTGGGGCCTCATTATTGCTCATCGTACATTTTAATTACGCTCCAAATCCTTTACCCGTCTAAAAATAAATCCTCCCGCTAGAAATAAAACGCTTTCCGCGCAAAGTCGCTTTTAAAAGATGATTTTCCCCACAGCAAAATACGCTCGCTTTCTAAATGGATTGCTATTTTAAACCCCCTTTAGCCGTATTTCTCAACTATATTTTGATAGTACAGTTATGTTTTGAAAAATATGTATTTATATATATATGTTTGCGTGTGTTGCGTGTGTGAGTGTGTATGTATGTATGTGAGTAAAATTCCCACAAAGGATGAAAAACAAAAGTAGTTTATTTAGCAGGATAGGAAAATTAATGTTGTCAAAGAATTAGACAAATAATCTGAGATCAGAATTTCTGACATCCTCTATTTGACAATCAAAATTTTCTTTGAATGTGTAAACTTTGGCTTTATACAGAAAATGTAATAGTCACGTAACATCGACGAAATGACGTCAAACATGCCAAAAAGAAGAGTTGAGAAAGAAATCCTTGAAGAAATTTTGAAGGACAGCAGAAAGAGCCGAGACTACTGAAGTCATTGACCTAACCTTTTCCTTACGGGCTGGGATAGCATGTATACCAAGGATAGGGGCCCAAGTATATATATATATATATATATATATATATATATATATATATATATGTATATATATATATATATATATGTATATATATGTATATATATATACATATATATATATATACATATATATATATATACATATATATATATATACATATATATATACATATATATATATATATACATATATATATATATATACATATATATATATATACATATATATATACATATATATATATATACATATATATATATATATATATATATACATATATATATATATATATATATATATATATATATATATATATATATATATATATATATATATATAACCCCTTAATGGCTGTTCTTACAAAGGGGGTATGATATTTCCTGTTTTAAAGAGAGAATCAGAAGAACGGGCTCGTAAGCTAAATGCTACTATAATGAAGTTCTACACATTCATAACGATATTTTTCCTGGTATAAAAAATATCGTTAATTTTTTTACTGTCTGAGGTAAATACATGCATATATACATGTACACACGCGGGCACTCATATATAACTATCTTACTATCTACATATATATATATATATATACTAGCGGACCCGACAGACGTTGTCCTGTTTAAATTGAAATTTAAATTTTAAAAAAATAAAATAAAATAATAATTAAAAAAATAATAATAAAAGCTGAAATAAAAAAGCCTTAAAAAAATGCTGAAATAACAGGTCTAGCAAAATTTACTCTACTCTGCGTTCGAACCCGGGTCGATAGCATGGTACTTGCGCGACCTACCGAATGCGTCACGATGACACGGTGTTCTATTGAGTAAAGTTAAACTTATTCGTCATTCGAAAGTTGTTGTGGGCTGGTGATTATAAATTGCAGAGGAGTTTTTAGTCAGAAATAAGTTAGCAGGATAGAAGCTTAGTCTTTAGCTCTTCAATAGACACAATTATATAGGCGAGGGCGATTGCAGTAGCGATTAAAAAAGATCTCGTGTCACTTAGCGTGGTTGATTCGAATTTTCCATCGCGTGTCGAGAGTATGAATATGCCGTTGGATCTGATGTATTTTAGAGTATAAAATCTGACTTTAAAGATTATTATTTTCATTTATTATTCTGATTTAATATATGACTTGAAACTTTTTGATTTTATTTATTTTTATCTTTTCGCTCGCTATTTACTAACTAAACCTAACGTGGACGGTATTATCCAGAGGGCCGATTCCACAAACTGTAACAGCTTCCATTTACCGGACGCACCCCCTTATAAATTGTTGGTTTTTTATTAATTAATTAAAAATATAAAAACATTTTCTATCGGATCAAATTGTGAATCTAAACCATTCTCGATTCAACTTAATCGCACACACAAAATTTCATAAAAATCAGTCCAGTCGTTTAAGAGGAGTTCAGTTACATACACACGGACAGAAGAAATATATATATAAGATATATATATATATATATATATATATATATATATATATATATATATATATATATATATATATATATATATATATATATGTGTGTGTGTGTGTGTGTGTGTGTGTGTGTGTGTATATATATATATTTATTTATTTATTTATTTATTTGTGTGTGTGCGTGTAGGAATAGGTGTACGTGTAGGTGTAGGGAACGAAAGAAAAAAAAGTTAAATTTTTCAAACGCATCTTTTTCTGAAATCTATTCATAAATGAATTAACGAAAAAAGTAAAAATAATAAATGAAACGACTCACATACTCTGCGACAAAACACCCACGGCCGTCTTTGTAAATGCACTTCCCTCGGTCTGCAAAACAAAGCATCGCTAAAATTCTGATATATGTATGTAAAAAAAAAATACTTTAGTCAACGAGACTTCTATATATGATCCAAAATCATAGAGATAGTGAAGATCGAAAATATCTGTCCCATTACTCTGCTATTACAAAGGAAGACATGCATAAAGTATGAATCCCTCACTATTGAATTGGCAAGATCGGGATGTTTGTTGAATCCGCGAAGAGTCAACATTCTTAAAAGCTCAGCGTGTTGGCTGAAGTGATAAGGGAATTTGGGAAATATAATTTCAATATGTCAATACATAAAGCGCATAAACGTTGTTTTCCCTGAGAGCAGGTTTCGAGTCATATCATGCTATGTCGACCCAGTAACCGAGGTTTTCCTTTTCCATTAGACCTCATACATAAAATAGGGTTTTTTTGTGTATCCGCTAGGTGTCTCTAAGGTTATATATTTGACAAAACCTAGCGAAAAAGCGTTGTATTTCAATCATTTTCAACCATATTTCGAATAACTTGATCTCCTAAAGTGGCATTTTTTTTTAGTATAGCTTACACTCAGCATAATGTATTTACCTTTATCCTTAACATATATAGTGGCAACGCGTCGACACACAATATTTTTAATAAATATATATATATATATATATATATATATATATATATATATATATATATATATATATATATATATATGTATATATATATATATATATATATATATATATGTATATATATATATATATATATATATATATATATGTGTATATATATATATGTATATATATATATATGTATATATATATATATATATATATGTATATATATATATATGTATATATATATATATATATATATATATATATATATATATATATATATATATATATATATATATATATATATATATATATATATATATATATATATATATATATATATAACACACACACAAATATATATACGGAAACGCCCTGATGCAATATATAATACGGAAACCACTTGAGGTGCCTAAATTTGATGAACAAAACAAAACTTTTCCCACTTGTAAAAATAGTAATAATAAGTAGGCTACTCCTTCCCACGCCCTAACTTACTTAAATTTATCTGGAGAGGACATTATTACTGATACTCGCCTATTAATGGACATCCTGAGGATTTATAGGCTCATGGACCTCGCTAGACCAGGAGAGATTTGAAACAACAAGTTAAATGAGTAAGAATCACTTCAAAAATGAGAATAATTAAAATTAGAAAATAATTTATTTTCCGTTCGTACAAATTAAATGAGTTTGAATCAGACCCAAACTGAGAAATATAAAAATTGGAAAACTTATTTCCTGTCCATTCAAATTATAAAAGAGTAAGAATCACCACAAAACTGCAAAATGCGTTAATTAGAAAATTTCTTTTATTTTCATACGAATTATAAATGAGTAAGAATTACCACAAAACTGAGAAATATGATAATTACAAGATAAAAAGAACTTTTTATATACAATATTTTTAAATTTTCTGTTGAATCATATAAAGTTGACAATTCTATGTAATTATAAATACTTTTTAATTTTTTTAATGAATTATCTCATCAACTTGAAAGAAAATGAAGTTAATTGGAAGATAACTTTCATTTAACTTTTCGTTCCCTTTCCGGCCAATAGATGGCTGCACCAGTCTACAAAAAAAATTAACTGACAATAACTGAAAATTAATTTAATTTTTCTTAAAGATAGCTAAAAGTATTAAAAAATTTCATTGTTATCGGGTTCTGAGCTATTCTAAAAGTTTCAAATGTCTAGCTAGTCGGGAAGTTAGTTAAAAATCGATTGCAAGTTTTGTACTGGACAAACACACACGGAAACAATTACACAAACAGGAAAGGAAGTTAATAAAAACATGGTATAAATTAGAAAATTTATTTCATGTTCATGCAAATTATAAATGAGTAAGAATCACCACAAAACTGAGAAATATAAAAATTAGAAAACTTATTTCCTGTTCATGCAAATTATAAATGAGTAAGAATCACCTCAAAACTAAGAAATGCATTAATTAGAAAATTTCTTTTATGTTCATACGAATTATAAATGAGTAAGAATCACCACAAAACTGAGAAATATAAAAATTAGAAAACATATTTCCTGTTCATGCAAATTATAAATGAGTAAGAATCACATCAAAACTGAGAAATGCATTAATTAGAAAATTTCTTTTATGTCCATACGAATTATAAATGAATTACCTCAAAACTGAGAATTCATTTATAATTCGTATGGACATTATGAATGAATTATGAATGAATTATAAATGAATTACCACAAAACTGAGAAATATAAAAATTAGAAAATTTATTTCATGTTCATGCAATTTATAAATGAGTAAGAATCACCACAAAACGGAGAAATATAAGAATAAGAAAATTTATTTCCTCTTCATGAAAATTATAAATGAATAAGAATCACCACAAAACTGAGAAATGCATTAATTATAAATTTTATTTCATGTTCCTGCATATTATAAATGAATAAGAATCACCCCAAAACTGAGAAATATAAAATTTAGAAAATTTCGTTTATATTCATGCAAATTATAAATGAGTAATAATTACCACAAAACAGATAAATATAAAAATTAGATATTTTGTTTCATGTCTGTACAAATTAAATAAGTTAGAATGACGGCAAAAATGATAAAAAAAATTTTAGTTAATTTCATGTTCATACAAAATTAACTCAGTTAAAATCACCTGAAAAGTATGTAAAATTCATCAACCTCGAAATTTTCTTCAGCCAGGTGGTCTATCTTGATTTATAAATGGCTTTGCGCGTTTTCCGTTCATAAATTACCGATAGGTTTATCGATCTCGCCCGTCAGTACATAATGAACCAACCCTAAATAGATCATTACAGTTTAATAAATAAAATGGATGGGTAATTCTTCCAGTTATTAGGTGGGAGGAAACAGCTGTTCAATTTACGATGTTGATCACTTGAGGGGAATCACTGAGGTGGCAAAGCGAAGTAAACAGGTTAGGTAAATCTGACGACGCATATTTGCATATATTTAACATAAAAGATACAGGTACCTTGCGCTTTATGTTTAAATGCGTAAGGTATTATTTATCTATTAATCTTTACCTGACTGTTAGTAGCTAAAATCCTGTGGTCGGAAATTAGTCTAACAATACAGACGAAAAATTCAAGTTTCCGTACTACTAAGAGTACCATCAAAAATTGACAAAAATGTTATAATTGCACCTGGCTTATCAAAGTCCTCTTTCTCAGAGCCCACGTTACGAAACATATTAACGTTAAATACGAGACTCTTACACTTCACAAATAATCAGCCTGTGATACCCGGACAAGGAAGAAATAAATCAATATACCCTAAAATTACTCTACCCCAGTGCTTCCCAACTGGTGGTACGCGTGCGAATGATAGTACACGAGAGCATTTGAGATGGTACGCAGAGGGGTTCAATAATAATAAGTACAATGGGCAGGTTAAAGATAAGCACTGTATATATATATATATATATATATATATATATATATATATATATATATATATATATATATATATATATATTATATATATATATATATATATATATATATATATATATATATATACATATATATATATATATATATATATATATATATATATATATATATATATATATATATATATATATATATATATATATATATATATGTATATATATATATATATATATATATAATTATCCATTTTCCTGTTATATAAATGTATGTTTTTAGCCTACACATGCATTAACGCAGAACAGTGGAGATAGAAGGTGCCGGAAAACCCCTAAAATAACGAATTATCTATTTTTATGTTATATGAATGCGTTGTGTCAGTTTAATCATGAATTAACATGAGGTTTTCGAGATGTTCTTCTTTTATAAGTTATAAGGTATCTGAAAATTCGCCCACCTCCCCAAAATAAATAAATAAAATAAAATAAAAACAAAAGGAAAAACAGAAATAAAAAAGGGCATTTTTTCCGTAATGATAAATTATATACAGGGTGCGTCATAAATTCGTGCAAAGTTCAAAAATTCGTAATAAAAGAAATAATGCTCGGAAAATTTTTCTGTTTGTGCGAATAGGATTAGAGGGACATTGGATTTTTTTTCCAAGTAAAAAAAAATAGTTTCCAAAAGTAACCGAAAGAGGGCGCTTTTGCATGACCCTGTTAAGCCTGCATTGCAGGAAAGACATGGGTTACCTGTTGTCACCTTCATGCAGGATGGTGCCCCGACCCACATTTCACGTGATATCAAGACGTTCCTTTTGGAATCTTTCATGGAAGACCGAGTTCTATAAGTCGCGGTTGTAAGGTTCAGTTGCCCTCACGATCGCCAGACATGATACCGGCAAATTTTTAGTTGGGGGGATACTTAAAATCTCATGTGTACTGGGACTCCCCAACCACTTTGGTGGAACTGAAAAATGTCATTCGACAGACAGTCGATGCCATCGATGCTACAATCCGCTGTAATGGGCTTCGTGAAGCGCCTCTCTTGCGTATTAGCTTATGCTGGTAATAATGTTGAACATCCGTTACTTTAAAATAAATGCACAGTCTCGTGTTATTGAGATTTGTTTGATTTTCTGTTTGAGTTTGCCTGATTTGCATAAAACGTATCAGTATGACGTGTGAGCGCCCCCTTTCGGTTAATTTTGGAAACTTTTTCTTTTACATGGAAAAAAAATCCAATGTCCCTCTGATCTTATTGGCGCAAACAGAAAAATTTTCAGAGCATTATTTCTTTTATTATGAATTTTTGAACTTTGCACGAATTTATGACTCACCCGATATGTCTGAAAGAGCATGTCTAAGGCATACATTTTAAAATTTTTTATTTTAATGATATTCTTTTCTTTTCCTAAATGCTGATAATTTGTTTATTCTTAAAAAAATAGAGTTAGTCATGCAGAATATTAATCACAAATATTATATAATTCTCTGATATTCTAAAAGATAAAAATATTTCGGTTAGATTATATCAGCTCTTAGCATTATTTCAGCATATAATAATTTTTACAAAACAATAATGTTAACTATATCCGAGCCGAAATAAGCCTAATGGAAGAACCACAGAATAATAGTTAATAATGAGAAAGAAAAAAAAGAAATCAAACATCTTCATACATAAGATTGAAAAGTTAGTTGAAGTTTAAGTTGAACTCAAATATGTATTGCCCTTAAAATAAATAATCTTGTAGCGAGAGATATCATTTGAATATATATTCTCGAGTGCTTCAGAGATGAAAGCTTTCAGTAGCGTTATTCGAATCCTAGACTCACTCGATCAGAAGTAAGAAAAATTTTTATTCCATCACTTTCCTTATAAATAATTCTTGAAGATAAAAACTCAAAACAATTTCGCTAACGAATTTTTCAAAACACAAAAGAACCGACGCATTTATTCCAAACACGTTGTTTAATAATGTACGTCTCTCGAATGTTATTCAACCTGCATGCAAATGCAACTCAACTCCGGGCAACAGAAAAGCTCTTTCAAAACACCTGTAGGAGTACGTTCTGCCATAAAAAGCTAAAAGTCGCGCGCATTATGTAATTGGGGGATTATTTATTGTGGGGAATCACGTAAACAGGCGTGGCGTGACCACACCTGTTTTAAGGGAACTTGGAGTTTGCCTTACGAATGGCTGTGAAAAATGCACCAGTGCTTGGCATTTCGGACTGTTTTTATGCGCCTTTATATTTTGATGCGGCGTTTGATTTCGTAATAAATAAATATTTGTAACCTTCGAGAAAAATGTAGCTTACTTTTGATTTTTGTCATTATGCAACTGTAAGAAGAATATGAAGAATTTCAGTTTTTCCTCTATATTTATTTGTCTTTACACCATATTTTTTGGTGTCAAAATAATTTTAAAAAGGTGACTTTTGAGAGAAAAAATTATCTTAAATTTCTAATGTTAATCATGTAAATGTAAACAAATGCAAAGAAAGATTTATTGTCTCTAAATGGAAATTTCTACTTACGGACGATGTAATCGCAGAGATGTTTCCGATAACGAGATCTTCAATTTAACGAATTTCAAATTAATATGGACAACATATACACTTAAACCAATTGCATCATGCCTTGTTAATAGCTTTTTAACCTTCTAAAGTACCGAATCAAGGAAAATAAATGTTAAGGATACCCTGCATTTCTTCAAAACTTAAAATATCTGAACAATGTATTAGGTAAGTGCTATTTCATGAACAAATATATGAAAACGTACATATCTGTGACATTATGGAAGATGTTGATATGTCAGGTTTCTTGTTTTCTGGAAATCAAAAAAGTAACTTTAGATGTATAAATATAAAATCGTCCAATTAAGTTTTTCAATCCAAATATTCTTTAGTAAATACTTATATTCAACCTCAAGCATATGGCCGGTCTTCAACGAAAATTTTCAATTAGGGACTAAAGTATTAAATTTGGGATCAAGTATTACCTCTTTTATACATAACAGCATTTGCCAATACGAATAACTTAGATTCCAAATATCCATTAATTCCACATATCAGATTTTGCCACATTAAAATAACCAATTTTAAGTGTGATATATCAACATAAAATAACTTTTTTGGACATATCAACATTTGCCATAAAGCCACAGATATAATTTATTGGTTACAAGGCATAGCCTGTAAAATCTGTAATGATAACTTCACAATTCGAGTACAATGGATTCGAAATATATATTTGTTTAATATGTTTTCCTTTGTTTTATTAAATGTGTTTTGCAACATCTATTATGGAAAACCGTTATATTTTAAATTAAAGTAGTCGATTCCCTCCATCGAACAGGAAACTTCATACCCCCTTTCTAAGAACGGCCATTAAGGGGGGATATATATATGTAAATATATATCTATATATCTATCTATCTATCTATCTATCTATATATATATATATATATATATATATATATATATATATATATATATATTATACGAAGATAAAAATAAGATAATTTTCGAGCATATTAGAATAATCGACGAATATTCTAATATGCTGTCAATAGTTAGGTATAACACCTCCTCCGCTATTGTTTTCAGAAATTATTAGAGTGATTTGACAAAAATAAATATTCAAATTGATGTAAGTTTCTTTCCATTTAACCTGTTATGCACTTCACGCAAATAAACAATATTTATGGGAAGACTAGCTGAAATCCCGTAATTCGCTACGAGTACATTCAAATTAAATACAACGGTTAATGTATGCAATTAATGCCAAAAAATAAATATTTATAAAGAAGTCTTAAAGGATATTTTTATAGACAATATAATGTAGAAGAAAATATTTAAATTAAATATAAAAGAACATACTAAAGAATATTTTACAGTTAATATAATACAGTTTGAGGAACATTGCTTTTACTGTACTTTAATATCTTTTTGGATAATGTCCAATCTTCTGCCGCATTAGAAAAAAAATAAATATTTTTTTTTGCCAATTTATTTCGTTGTTATGCACGTGAGGGTAAATTAATTTAAAGTATCATGAAAAGAAAAGAAACCACGTGATTTAATAAATTAAATTCTAAAAATTTATCTTTAAAAATTCACCAAAAATCAGAAAATTGAGGTAAAGTTTCGAAAAAGATTTCATTTTAAAGGAAGTTTTAGGATCTTTCTCGTGATATAAATTTTATAACCCTCCAATTATTTTACATGAAAACTTTAAAGAATGTTTCAAAAACAGCTTAAAAATTTAATTTTTTAAAAATCTAAGAAGAATTTTTCAAGAATCTCTCTTAGTGGACCCCTACACTATAAGAAGAATCGTTATGTAAAATTTCAGCCCTTTAGGTCCAGCGGTTTGGTCTGTACGTTGTCTGTCAGTCAGTCAAACAGTCAGTTACGGAACAGTTTTATATATATTGACTAGGAATTTGCTAAGGATTGTATAAGTAGACAAAATGCAAAGGAAGTTACCTCAATTTGACTATTTATTTTTTCCAAACCACTCTAATAATTTCTAAAGACAATAGTTGAGATTATATATAACTATTATCAGTATACTAGAACGTTCGTACCAAATTTATTTTATTTTTATTTTCATATAATATATGAAATGGGTCATTTTGATCCTTCCAGGCGTTCTATGTAAATAAGGTTCTAGTTTTTAAAAACAGCAAAAGAAAGAAAAAAACATTATTCTAAACAAAAGAAAATACCAAATAGGCAACTGATTTGGTTAGGCCTCCTGATGAAAAGACCATTCAGTTGCCTCGTTATATGGTTAGTTCATTTACTGCTACAGAGTCTTGCATTTATGGTGCGTTTAACTCTAAGTGCATGATTTCGGTTTATTTTGTCTGCATTCTTCATGTTAGCAACTATATTTCTCTGTTGAATTATTTACTTTTTAGTTGTATTTAAAAACAAAAAATTTCGTAAAATTGCTTACTAATAAAAAATAATGTGGGAATTTTTCTTAGGGTAATTACAAATATATATCTTCAAAAATGCATAAGATATAGTTATTTGCCCTTTATAGAAAAATATGTTTGATAGAGATTGCATGTTTTTATCCTATTCTACTCAAATTCACACGATATGTATTAATTTCTTTTCCCTACTGTTATTCTCCCGAGAAACTGTATTCAGTCCGAGAGCCTATGCTCTGAACAAATACTGTCTCCAACCGACTGTTAACACTGTCCCACAGCACATGTGTGTTTTTATACTTTATTTTACATTCAAAAGGAATGATTGAGAATGCAACATGCATTCAAGTCTCCTATATATTTATCTGCCATTATAATTTCTAGGTTTTACACATTTCGAGACGTTTACAGTTATGGTTGAACTGACTGGCTCTGCAACCTATTTCAGACGTCATTAATAACAGAAAAATCGTTAAACTTTATTATTAATGACACAAACATTACGTTTACGTTAAAGGCTTTATCAGTCTAGTTTTCTTCCTACTTTAACCGTTACCTTACGGGGGGGGGATAGCATGTATCCCAAGAATACGGTCTCAAGATTGAATATATGCATATATATATATATATATATCAGGGGTTTCCAACTGGCGGCCCGCGGGCCGCATGCGGCCCGCGGGCCGCATGCGGCCCGCTGTGCCTTTTTTTGCGGCCCGCGAAGACTTCTAGAAAAATAATTTGCAACATCAATTTAGATATTCTTAGTTATCGAAAAATGTTTTTGTAAAAATCTTTGTTTTCAAATGCTGTTCATTTACAAAAAAGATTGATTTTCCCTCAAATTCCATGAAAATTAGGGTGTCCACTCATGTTCTATTTCATACCCCACCCCCCACTTCTTATTTGACTTTTTTTGTGTGTGTGTCTGTGTAATTTAACGAAAGTTGGCAAGTTAAAATCAAGGTCGTTGTTGGAGGTTCATCCTCGAAATTTTAAAAATTTCATAGTACATACTATACACAAATCCTCCAAATTCCCCTCCATCAAGAAAAAAAGTCCTGGGTATGTTCGTAGTTAAATTGCGGCCCGCCACTAGACAGGTGTTTTCGATTGCGGCCCTTGGACACTTGTAAGTTGGAAACCCCTGATATATATATATGTGTGTGTGTGTGTGTGTAATAACACAGACCCGGGCCGAAGAATGATTGCTGAGTGGTAGCTTTAGCTTAATTTTCTCGCCTCATCAACCTGAGAGAAAAATAGAGGACTTGTCGCCCGCCGTGCATCAACGACGTTTTAAAAAATCCATTCCCACAAATCTCCCACCTCGGACACGCAAAATACAACAAAATCTCAAACTTACATTTTTATTTTCTCATATTTATGGAAAGACAATTTAAACAATTTATCGGGGTGATTGCAGCAGTAGAAATGTACAGAGTCCGTCGTTTTTTTTGGACGGCAGAAACTTTTATAACTTCATCTCCTCACATGACAGAAGGGTGTTGATTAATAGTTTATTGGTTAGAAGTTTAATGTTTTTAATCGGATTAAAATTAAAATGATAGTGACGCTACGCATCTTAAGATTTCGTTAATTTGGCAGCTATCTTGGACAAAATTGTCAGGGCTGAAAATAGACTATTATTAAGCGGTTTTAATAGACTTTAATGGGAAGAAATTACTAAAATTTGGAACTATAGTTTAGGATTTAAAACAAATGCCCAAGGGAAAATAACTAGTTTAAGAGTTTAACAAGGGGTATGTAGTTTTGAATGTTATAGAATATTAAATTGAAATATTAATAGTTTTTAATGTTATATATATATATTATATATATATATATATATATATATATATATATATATATATATATATATAACCCCTTAATGGCCATTCTTACAAAGGGAACGGAATTTTTCGTTCTAAAGAGATAATCAGAAAAATGTGCCCCGTAGGCTAAACGTTAACATTGTTTGATTTATGTTTAATTTTAATGCCGAGAAAAAATGATTTAGTTGACTCCGAGCTGAAACTCAGCTAATAAATGCAATTATCGATGCATTAATATCTTTTGAATTGCTAATCTCACTAGGAACTCAATTCTGTCCAATACCCTGTATTTAAAATATCGTTACATAATTATGCTGTTCTCGTTGATACAGAACATTTAGATATCACATGCCGTGTTCATAATGGTGGCCGGGGCACGTGAAATAGGGTGTGGCTACAATGTCATCCATGTTCTCAAATTTACCTTTGGAGGTGCGGGGTCAAGTGTTCCGGTCTCGTCACTTGACTCGGTTCAAAATTACGGGACCGGTCATTTAGCCAAGTCGGACTCCGACAATTGCGATGCTATTAAAAACCGGAGGCGCACCTTCATCGCCCATAGCCTTCGGGACTTGACCTGATGTTACATGTCGGTCAAGGGGCATAAGCAACAACAACAACAAATATCACATTTATGGGAAAATTTGCATTCAAAATAAATTTTAAAATTACAACATGCATTAAAATTTTCCCTACCTTTACCAACCATTATAATTTCTAAATTCAAGGTTTTACACACGTCTCGGACGTGCACAGTTATGGACGTTAGAACATGTAGTTCTCCCAAGTTAAAGGCTCTATCGATCTGACTTCTCTTGTTACCTTAACAACTTTTGATTTATGTCTAGAAATGACGTGATTATGTCATCTTTATGTCTGATATGCAAGAAATATGTCATTTATATATTATATGTGATCATTTATATACTATATATATTATGTCATTTATATATATTTTTTAATTATGTCATCTTTATGTCTGATATAGACCTGACTGGATATGCAAACCTTTTCATACGTAACTAATGAACCAACTATCGTTAAAAGTCATTATCAATGACACAAACACGTAGTTCTCCCAAGTTAAAGGCTCTATCGATCTGACTTTTCTTGTTACTTTAACAACTTTTGATTTATGTCTAGAAATGACGTGATTATGTCATCTTTATGTCTGATTCCGTCTGCGAAAGCGTAAAATGGGAGACATTCTTTTTCACGGTTTTCAAAGTTTGTGACATTTCACCGTCTGACTTTATCTGGCATTGTCTACATGTTTTGTCTGTCTGGTTTTAATACAACATATTTCCTAACCGATTTGTTGGAGGAAACAGCACTTTGCAAAATTCGTAACATAATTAATGGCCTTTTCAAAGCAATAATATATTGAACAATGCTTACTTAAAAAGAAACTTTTTCTAAAAGTAATAGGAAAAAGCAATTGAATAGTCTGACTAAGTGTATAGTGTACATACAATCCGCCTGCAAAAATCCTATATATGGCAGGATGAATATATTATATCTATAACACTAAAACTCTGTTTATTCGTCTGAAGTTTAATACACCAGAGACGGCGCCTAATAGTGGAACATGTTTAGAATATAGTGCAGAAAAGAAAGATGTCTGACACGGCGCCTACAATGGCATTTAATACACAAAAAACGGCGCCTAATAGAGTCATAGTTTCCCCTTTAAATTACGGGGCCCATTTTCCCAATACCCTAGCTAGAAAGGGAAATTTCATACCCCCTTTGTAAGGACGGCCATTAAGGAGGCTGTATATATATATATATATATATATATATATATATATATATATATATATATATATATATATATATATATATATATATATATATATATATATACATATATATACAGGTGGTTATCAAAATAATGGAAACACCTATCATTATTAGTGGTGTTTATGAATGTGATTCGTATTCCTTAAAAACAAGTCTGGCAACCGATATTGTTTTATATAATATAGTGTATGTATTATTCTAAGGGCATCGTGCTTTTTTTTTTTTTGGGGGGGGGGGGAAGAGCAAAAAATGACAAACCTTGCAGACCTTGTGAAAAGAGCAAATTGTTGGAGCGCGTTTAAATTGGAGTATCTGTTACTGCAACCCCCAGGCTAATGGGTGTTTTTCGAGCCAAGGTATCGAAAGTCATGATAGAATACAGAGTGCATGGAAAAACATCCTTTGCCAAACAGAATAGTGGACGAAATGGAGAGCTGAGTGAAAAAGACGGACGAGGTATCGAAGCGGATTGTGACACGAAGAAAGAAATCAACTGCAACCAAAATGACCAAAGAACTCAATCAGCATCTGCATGTTGTGGTATCAACCATTAGAGGTAGAAGGAAACTTCACAAACAAATGATTTACAGAAGAGTAGTTATTCCCTAGCCACTTGTAATAGACGTCAATACAAAATATCGTCCACAATCATGCCACGAGCGCATATCCTGGTCGATTAATATGTTAAAAAACGGAATTTGGTTTGCCAAATCATTGTTCACATTGTTCCTCGCAATAGGGCGTGCGTATGTCTGGAGAACACCTACACAAGCGTAAAATTCTGGCTGTTTCATCCCAACTGTAAATAATCGAGGTATATCTATCAGGGTTTCGGATGGCATCTCACGGTTTTCTTCAGGCCTTATTGTAACCCTAAAACGGAGATTGAATGAAAAGGACTATGTCGAAATTTTAGCTCACTAGTCCATCCTATGGTGCAACCATTGTTTCTTGCAGGAGATGGCGTTCTCCGGTATGATAATCCCCCTATACATACAGCTAAATCTATTAAGTATTGGTTTGAGGAGCATGAAAAAGAAGTCAAATATCTTTTTTTCCCTGTACAATCCCCCCAAGTATAAATCATCCAACCACTGTGATCTGTATAAGCGGATAGATAAAGGTATCGATATCCAGCACCGCATCTCTACAAGAACTTCTTTTATGAGATTTCCCTGTAGAATGATGTAATATATTCTTAACCACTATTTATGACTTGTATTATCCAATTCCAAGACGAATCAGGACGTATTGCATGACAAAGGTAAGTTTGCCCCGTATTAATAAAGGTTTTAATGGTGTTTCTTAGTGTTTCCATTATTTTGGTAACCACCTGTATATATATATATATATATATATATTCATTCTTGGTATACATGCTATCACACCACATAAAGAAATGGTTAATAATATATGTCAGAAAAACAGACTAAAACTAGAACATTTTACTAAATTTGGATCCTGGATAGCGGAATAACAGGCATTTTATGTAAATATTATAATTTTATTTTCCAATACGGCAAGCACTTTGTCTTTCAACAATCGCCAAATAAATGGACCTCAACAGTCGTTATTTTCTTGCAATGATAAAGCACTCTATAAGTCAGGGATTCTCAACAGCTGTAGAATTCCCCCCCCCCCCCCCCCCCCAATGAGTAGAATTTTGGGGTTTCACGAGGGAAATTGGGACCACTATTAAAAAAAGTGCGATGTACAGTAGATTATATACAATCTATAAAATTATAGTTTGTTTTTAATTTAATGTGACATACATTAATGTTTATATGAATGCTAACGATTAAAATCATTCTTGAACATGCCGCATTATTTTTCATCTGTTGTCATTAACTTTAGCCTGTTAAGTAATTAGTTCTGAATATTAAAAAAAATCTAATTTTATTTAAGATTTAAAAACTATCATCATTTTCTATTGCTATTAAATTTGTGAAATTCTACTTTAAAAATAATCCAAATAAATGTGAATGTACTAATATAGAAAAAATAAAAGATTTCCAATATTATTTGCATATTATTTGGAATGCACCTTTGGACAGTCTTTGGAAGAGGGAATGATATTTTGAATTACAGTGAAAGGGGAAAATGGAACAGAAATGTTTTAGGACCAGTGCTCTAAGCAAACCCCTGTTGCCACCTTAACTGAAGCCGAAAACCCTCAAAGGCAGCATCTAGGGGGCTTGAAAAACTCTCCACCCCCTAGAAACCACACGAAGGGACTTTAAAGCCAATGGATTAAACATGCCCATACCTTGCAGAGAACATTCGGTGTTGTCCTTCCGGCTTCGATTAGAGCACAAGGAGACCCCTGTCAATGCAAAATTCATAACGGAATTTCAATCACAAAATCAAAGAGATATCGTTTTATAATAAATATAACTCTGCATTTTATTTTCATTTATTATATTATAGATTTATTATATTTAGGAGGTGTAAAAAAAAAAAAAAAAGATATATCTCATATATATATATATATATATATATATATATATATATATATATACACACACGGTTATAAATAGGTATTCAATATTAACTGCGATACAGTACATACGATCTTCACGAAATTTGGACCTCAGACGCACCTCTTGAGTGTCTCGAAGGCGATCGAGCTTTGGTTGAGTAAAATATGAACGGATCTTCAAATTTTAGCAAAAATACCGAAAAACTGAATAACGGAATGCATCGAAAAATTGACGTGAATAATTGTCATTTTCAGGGGGTAACTATATGAATTGAAGAGAAATGGGATTACTTTCGTGTCTTTCGAACGATCCCGTTTCGAACGGTGCAAAAATATTGCAAATGGGACCATTCTTTGACAAGTTAGCACTTCCGAGCTGACAAATTTTCAAAGTCCCTTTTTCGGAACACAGGAACCGCTGGACTTTGAATTATTTTCGAGTGTTTTGGACTTTGAAAATATTTCAAAGTGGACGACGTGAATTTGAAATATTTTTCTACTCGTAAACTTGGAACACTCGAGTGGCTGGACTTTGAATTATTTTATACTTCTAAATATGGAAGACAGGAAGGGTTGGACTTTGAAATATTTTATACTTCTAAATATGGAAGACAGGAAGGGTTGGACTTTGAATGAAAAATAGAACATAACATACAATACACATATAATACAATACCATACATATATATTACTAAAAAACACATAAAAGAACACTGAACACTACGGTGCCTGGAAAGGGACTCGCACGGGAGATGGCCCCGAGGGGGCACAAGACCTCGCGCGAGCAACCATCCGGACGGCGGAGTCGTTCGGAGCACTCCTTACGGCGGAGCCGTTCGGAGTACAGGGCGGCTGTAGACGACCGAAATATTTTCAATTTCCGAATTTGAACCACAGGAACCGTCTGGACTTTGAAAAAAAAAAAGATTTTTTTTTTCAAAACGACAGGGGTCGACATCTTCGGAGAAGACAAACCTTCCTGTCACAGGATGAGTCTCAATAGATCGCATTATGGTGGCTGCTCTTCTAAGTACGACACCCAGACAAGTACCTAAGTCGTCTACAGACGATTTGGCTCCCGCACGTCACGCCTTCAGGATAGGCAACACAGAGCGAGAACCGCACAAGTCTACGCGGCTCCTGGATGCTCTGCTTCGTAGAGGCCTCGTCGACGGGGTAGTCCCCCCCGCGAGGGGAGGATGTACACCCCGCCTAACGTCGCCCAACGACGCACATGGAGCGAACGGTATCGTTGCATTGACTAGACGGGATTCCGACTTAGAGGCGTTCAGTCGTAATCCCACGGATGGTAGCTTCGCCCCACTGGCCACTCGGCCAAGGACATGTACCAAGTGTCCGAACCTGCGGTTCCTCTCGTACTGAGCAGGATTACTATCGCAACGACCAGTCATCAGGAGGGTAAAACTAACCTGTCTCACGACGGTCTAAACCCAGCTCACGTTCCCTATTAGTGGGTTCAAAATTCCTAAGTTCAAAATTCTTATTTTTTTTAAATTTTATATTATTTTATGGTTGTTTTAAGTTTACTTTCACCCTGAGTTTGTTACTGTTTTTAAGTTTATTTGTAAATTTTATAGGCTTTTATCGTTTTTTTTTAAGTTTATTTTCACGCTATGATTGTTACTGTTTTTAAGTTTATTTGCAAATTTAATAGGCTTTTATGGTTATTTTAAGTTTACTTTTACGCTAAGTTTGTTTATTGTTTTTTAAGTTTCTTTGTAAATTTTATAGCCTTTTATGTTGTTTTATGTTTACTTTTACGCTAAGTTTGTTATTGTTTTCCAGTTCATTTGCAAGTTTTATTAAGGTTTTATATCACAAAGCGTTTGGTTATTCAGGAAATTAATTTTTGATTCTAAAAGTGTTGATTGGGAGATGGTATCAAACGCATTTCTTTCTACTTTTTTGCGACGAGTGGTCCCTGATCAATGAAAGTTGAAGAACCACTGCTTTAATAATCAAATATAGAGGCATTAGTTGTATTAAATCAGTTATTAAATAAACTACTGCAACTGCATATGTTAAAGCAAAGGTTGACAAAACTGAAAAAATTAGAAATAAAGTTGCTATTTAATGAATTATAAAGTGTTGAGAGTAGTTAATTGTTAATGGATTACAAAGTGATTTAATGTGGATGTATTCTAACAAGAACAAGGAAAATATTAAATTGCTAATATCAAAGACCTGATAGATATGTATGCAAATTTAAAGAACAAGTTTCAAGTATTTTTATATACTGCGTAATTTAAAAACATTTGTATGTAGACATTTTATGAGTTTAAATAAAAACAAACGTATAGAAAAAACATATTTGTTTCATCATATTTTTTTCTACCTAAAGATACAGTGTTTATTATCTGAATATAAATTAATACAAAACGTGCTCCTATTGCGTTTGCCAGTCCAACAACGCAGCTTTTACAACTACGCCAAGGCCGAAGCTTTCGCAAAATAATGACGCCAAATTATAAATTAGATATTTTAATTAAATTACAGAATTGTTAAATATAACATCAAATTACCTTTTCTAATAACCTGCATTTATTTTCTTTCGTCTAAAAAGAAATTACAATCAGTTTCGTCACAAATTCACAATTTTATCGAAAAATATTCAGTGCTTCACACCTGAGTGGAAATTATTTTTAAATTACTAATTAGAATTTATTATTGCATGAAAATCAAATTTAATGAGATTCTTTTGCAATTAAGTCAAAAATTAATTTTGGGAGGTCAAATATAAATCAAAAAACTGATTTATTCTTATAAAATGCATTGATTAAGAATAAAAAAAGTTTATGAAAAATATAATTTAAAGTCAATTTAAGATTCTTTAATAATTTAAGAAAAGTTACGGTGAAGGTAAAAATTTAACGTCATCAGAAATTAAAAGCCTATAAATCATCAACCTTTTTCTTACGAGGTGGGATAGCATGTATCCCAAGAATGAATATATATATATATATATATATATATATATATATATATATATATATATTATATATATATATATATATATATATATAACCCCCTTTATGGCCGTTCTTACAGAAGAGGTATGAAACTTCCCGTTCTAAAGAGGGAATAGGAAAAATGTGCCCCGTAAGCTAAAGGTTAAGATTTCGAGAATTGTTTTAAAATGACCAATAATCGTTATTCAGCTTACATCGGCATGTCTGTAATATTTTTTTTTATTTCTAATGGCAGGCTACATACACATACAAAATAGATAAGCATAAACATAAGAACTATGACGAAAGAAAAATAATACATATGTTTAACACATAAGGGTCCTAGACTCCCAGTACTCCCATGCACGATAGAAGAAACGACCGCTATGCAGTTGAGAATCTGAGATAAGTCCATATCTTCCCTCAGATTGCAGAGCTTGCGTTTGGGACTTTCAATTATTCCTAATCGGAAAAGGTGTTTGGTTAGACAGTCATGTCCCGTCAAAAGTCCAAAAAATGCCATCGCTTTGAACCAGGACTGATCAGGGATATTGAGGATAAAGTTATACCAGTCGAGTCTAACTTTATCCTCATAAAGTTATATGAGGATTAAGTTAGACTCAAGTACAAGAGCGACTTGCAACAGCTCTTGTACTTGAGTCGGGTCTATCATCCACAAGGTTCGAGATGTTTTCTTCCAGTGCTGGAACAGCGTACACGTCTCGGTCGACCCGCTTCGTGCGTGGAGACGCTGAAAGAACCTCTTTTACAAAGATGGCGGTGTAGCCATTCAAGAATTCTGTGGTCTGACATTCGTCTATGAGGGATGTGTTCCTGATACATTCGTAGACTCTACTGCTACCATTTAAACGGCCGTGCTGAGATGTATGTCTGCTTTTTCGGCATACGTAAAGTCACCCATAACGGACGACATCACATTCAACCTTCCAGAACGCGCGGTCAGGAATTTTACATGAGCGCGTGCGCGTCGTATTTTTTACGACAGATGCTATTTTACCGTTTTTGGCATGAAACACAACATAAATGAATGAATATTGATAGTAAATTTGTTAAGAAATAAAACATTCATCTTATTGTTACAAAATACAAATGATGTCAAATTCAAATGAAAGTAAATTATTTTTAAATATACATATCAGTCAGGTAGAAAGGCAATGATGTATTTCATTATAGAAAATTTAAATTTTATTATTTCAGAACTACATTTTAAATCCAAAATAGTTTTAATTTTCATCCTATTTCATCCTCTATATCCTTGGCATGGTGTTTTAGGCCCGGCAACACTTTCACAATATTCATCTTTTTTTGTCTTTAAGCATTTTGCATATTTCACTTTTCTCCACTTAGAAGATTTATCCTTACCAACATAGCACATGTCATTATCATTTTTTTCCTCTCAATCATTATTATCATCATCATCCGAAATATATTGTTCAGATTCACTACTGATATTATTTATTTCTATATCTTCTTCACTCAAATCGCTATTGCTCTCAAATCCAAATGTTTCCTACCTTTCGTTTTCTTCATCAGATAATTCTTGAAGAATGCGGGAAAAATCAGCTGTTTGTATATATTTTTTTGCCATGAAAACCGATATAAAAATTGCAGATTCGGCTTTATACAAATTAAAATAATACACGTCAATTATTAACACAAAATTACAAAACACTTGAGAAAAAAATATTATCTGAATTTTCACCCACGACCACGCGCGTGTCGTACATTTTACGAACAAGCTACCATGCAGCTCAAAAGCCCGGTTAACAATAAAAATTGTCATGTGATTTCCTGTTGCCACATTCCACGATGTGGGGAAGGGTTGAAAGAAGGAACAGAAATGACCTTCAGATGTCCCTTCTGCGATATGCGAAAAAGTAAAAACCGAAGTAAAAAACCGAATTTGTCGTAAAATTTGCGCAGACGCGCGTGCTGGAAGGTTAAGAATGGCATGTTCCCACAGATGCATAATGTTTATGCGTGGCAAGCCACCACCTGCTATATCGACAACGAAACCGAACAATCACTCTATTTTTCATGTATTTTTCCTGTGTTTGTGATTCAACGCTTCACCTGCCATCATACATTCCTATACAATAAATGATTGTTACTCACCCTGAAAGTTCGTACCATGAATTTGGAATCACCCTGTATTGCTTTCACGGAGACTGTCTTTTAGATTGTTCCGGAAAAGGCCACGAACCATCAATTTCAACGAGTGAAAAGAGATGGTTTCACATGAAGTTTGGGTAACTGTTGGCCCCCTATTGGCCAGTAAATCCACCTTCCCGTTACCCAGCATCCCACAATGGCCCGGTATGCACTGCAGAACGATATTTTTCCTCTTTCAGACCAGCTCCTATGTCTGCAATATAAGATAATGCAAACAACAGACAATTTCATTTTTAAGTTGAGGAATTTTGATTGTTATTTAAGAACTACAGTAGAGTCCGGATAATCCGAACTTCGGTAATCCGAAAGTCCGCTAAATCCGAAACCAAAAGTCAAAAAGAACTAAGGTTACAATAAAACCAGAGTAATACTAAGTAATATAAAGTATATTTCTGAAAATTACAAGAAAATTCAAAGTTAGACAATGTGCTAGACTAATTATTACCGAACTACATTGGTTTGAAAAAATCTGTTAAATTATTTTATTGAAGAGAAGAATACCTCTCCCTTGAAGCCAAATTACTCCAGAAAAATGGTGTCCCCTCTGGTCGCGTTGGAGTGTTCCTCTAGGTAGCGTAGCGCTACATCAAATGCAGCCATGGTGTCTGCTCGCTAGGGATACCCTCTGCTCGCTGTCACCGTCTCCTTCACCTTCACTCTCTTCTGAGACGCTGATAGGTTCTTTCAAAACCCTTTCAACAATCTACTGATCGTCTAAAATCTCACACTCTACTGAACGAACAACTTACACTCTACTGTACTGTACTGGGCTTAGTTCCGCTCTCTTATCACCCGATCCGTCCCGAGATTTGGTAATGTTTAGACAGACATTATAAAATAAACTGTTTAATCACGCGCAATATGTAATATTTATGCAATCACACATCATTATTTAATTTCAGTGTATTTTAAGAATGATTTCGCTTAATCCGAAAAATTCATTAATCCGAAAAAGGTCTGGTCCCAAACATTTCGGATTATCGAGACTCTGCCGCATTTAAAAGAATTTTTTTTTCAAATGTCTCTTTATATATTAGATATAATTTTAAGTCAAGCAGTACAACACTATATTGGTTTTATCTTAAGTAAATACCATTAGAGGTAGAATGAAATTTCGTGTGAATATATCAATTCACTGGATATAAATTAAGATAATTAAATTATAAATTTAAAATAATGTTCACTTAGAATATTTAAAATGATATTTACACTATCTTTAAATGGAGTTTCGAAAAATACTTGACAGCAGAAATGAAATTACCGATAGCAATCGATTTTACACTTTTTCCTTGATATAATTCTAGAATAATGGCGTTTAAATTAAATCTATGTAGTAAATTAGTTATAAGACTTATAAATATTTCATATAAATAAGGCTCAATCACATGATTTAAATGCAAATAAATAAATTTCCATTTTATCTTTTGTAATTATTAAACATTCATTCTCCTTTCTCAATCCAATAGTAAAACAAAATATATATGACTTATTTATATTACAAAATATATATGACTTATTTATAATTTCATATTATTTGAGAAAAGAATATTTATATGCATTTTCATTCGCGTTTAGCTAAGGCATTAGATGCATATTAAAATATAATTCTAGCTCTAAAGAATGTTTTCAAAGGTTAAAATTTCAATAAATACAAAATTACTCCCATTCAGCTGATCCTCCTCTGGCGTTCTAAATTTTGTACTACAACGTGTGTGTGTACATGCAGGTTTTGTATATATATATATATACATACATATATATATACAGTCGAAGCTCGTTATACCGAACTTTAAGGGGCCAAAGGTTTTGTTCGCAATATCCGGTATTTCGCTACATCCGAACCTTTAAGAAAAATTTTAAGAGTTCACAAAATGTATAATTCATTAGTTGCTATGTGTATTCAATAATGATGTATTTAAATAAACGATAAAATCTATTAAAAATCATCATTATTCAATCAAATGGACTAAAATCGACTACATTAAACTGACACAATACTAATTAAATTAACTAAAAATGAAGACAAATGGAAATAAATTCCTTTTACCTTTAGGTGTTGCTCACTGTTTTGACACAGAAATAATCGGTAATCTCCTGCTAAGGTGATGTCGATTTCAAAAAACATTTTATAAATTTCCTTGTTCAGATACATCAAATGACTCCAACACTCTTTCTTCCACTGTTTATGTAGACAAAAACTTATTAATTACACTCATAGCTGCTATAGCATCTGAGATGGTGGGGATTTCGTTACTTATGTGCTCCTTTTCATCAGCATCAGAGGCAGAATCTTCGATTTCATAATGATTCATTTTAATTTCTTTCATAATAGCTTCATCACTCGGATTTTCACGTGTAATGACGTCATCATTGCATGTTTCGAACATTTGCATGTCACAATCTGAGAATGATGAAATTTTGTGCTTTGCTATCCACATCGCGACAGGTAAATCTTCATCATCATCTTCTTCTTCATTCGTTGTATATTCAGCATTCTTAAAAAGAATGTTAAAGATAAAAAGAAAATAAGTAGTTGACAGAAAAAAAACGGTTCGTTATAGCCGATTTTTAAGATTTCGGAGGTTCACTATGCAAGAATAAATTAGCATTAAAAACAATAAGAAAACGGCGGGACCAAAATTTTCAGTCGGTACATCCGGGAGTTCGTTATGTATACCGGGTGCGCTATAACGGGGTTCGACTTCATATATATATATATATATATATATATATATATATATATATATATATATATATATATATATATATATATATATATATGTATATATATATATATGTATATATATATATATATATATATATATATATAAATAAATAAATATATATAAATATATATATATATATATATATATATATATATATATATATATGTATATATATATATGTATATATATATATATATATATATATATAAATAATAAATATATATAATATATATATATATATATATATATATATATATATATATATATATATATATATATATAATATATATATATATATATATATATATATATATATATATATATTATATATATATATATATATATATATATAGATATTTGAAGTTAAGATGATTAAAAGGGCAGATGTGACCATTTAATACTCCTATAACTTGAAATAAGATAGACATACATAAATAAGCAAAAAACGGAATTGGAGGTGGTATAGTTGATGACTGGGGGGGGGGGGGTTGTGACCCCCCAACCCCGGTTAAACAAGTTTTAAGCCAGGCAACACTCCCGGAGGTCGGCTATAACACCAAGACAGTAATAAAAAATTATGAAGAGGAAAAATATTTTAGGTGAAATAGATAAGTTAAACCAGATTTTTTTACTAATATAGTCAACTAAAACATAATTACAAGATGAATAGAATGGAGAAAAAAAAAATCTTAATACTAAGTTACAGAAATAGAATAATACTAATTAACTAAAAAATTACTCACTAACATATACACTATATATATACAAAATACTTAGCTCCCACCAAGCAATGAGACACGAAACCCATGCACACTCACATTTTTATAGACATAGTAGGGATAAATATCGCCGTATTAGGGAAATTTTTATTGTTGCCAACTTATTTTAAAACGATTCATACAATCTTTATTGTCTAAATTAAAAAACTGGGTTAGAATAGATACGAGGAAATTGACTGGAAAACCCTGGTCAATAGCTATGGTTAAGAATTTAATTATACTGACGTCCATAGTTTTTGTTTGAATGTAAACGTTGACAACGTATTAACTGGTTAGTAACTATATTGCGTTTAATATTTAAATGTAGAGCATTATTCCAGTTCATAATTCTAACAGTTTTAGAGTTGTAAAACTCGCGTTTATCAGATAGACAGTATTATATTATATTTTGATTAACATTTAAACTCAAGTCTAAAAATACCAAATTTCCATAGTTATCTTTATCCGTCTCCACTAGTTTAAGATTTTTAGGGTAAAAATTAATATCTATTGCATTTAAGTTTTCATATATATATATATATATATATATATATATATATATATATATATATATATATATATATATATATATGTACACAAATGTAGTGTATGTTTTAGATATGAATTGCAGAACTAAATCTTTCTTTAGGATGAAAAATTTATACTATCCTAAATATTCACGTCCAAAGGGAATGAAATGAATATTCGATGCATAAAATCTATACTGGAATCAAAAAATTATCCAACTCCCCCCTCTAAAAATAGAACTTCATTTCCTAAATCAGAAATGACACATTTATCTTCGGGGAAAAGAAAATGTACCAGGAGAAAAAAAAATTAGGCACGGGGATAAAAATGACAGCGTTTTCGACGCGATGGGTATGTATATTGCCATACCTTCGATTAAAAATCAATGGAGAGAGAAAGATAGTGGACACTTTTTTTTCCTACCTGTGATTGACACGCATCCGTACAACGTTACGCCCCGCGGAAGAGTTGAAGTTGTGTGGTAACAAAAGGTGTAGTAGCGTAATGTCCTTCCAGTTATATGATGTTCCAGTAATATGTTACTCAGTTTTCAAATATTTTCGATAGCCAAGAACTTTTCAGTAAATGAAATACATGATATTATGTAAGTGAGTGCGTAAAATCGTGAAATTTATATATATATATATATATATATATATATATATATATATATATATATACAGGTGGTTATCAAAAGAATGGACACATATCAATATTAGTGGTGTTTATGGAAGTTCTTCGTATTCCTTAAAAAACATGTTTAGGAACCAATATTGGAAAAAAGTTCTTTTACGCGGCTTACAGTAAAGTGAACTGGCAGGAATCGTCACGTAACGAAAAAGAATTATGCCCCCTTTTTAAGAGCTTTCACTCAAGGTCTCTGTGGCTGCATAGTTATCGCATCGGACTACGGAGTATCGGGCTATCGTACTGCGGAGCGAGAGGTCCCTGGTTCAAATCCCCGCACAAGCGCTACGGTCAATTTTAAAACCCTTCACTACACATTGTATCAAATTTGATACATAAGTTAATTTTCCCCTTTATATTCAAAAGCAATATTTTTTATCCACTTGTGCACCTTGTATAAATTTTGAAACATCATAGCAAAGCTTTTAATCACTGTTAGTTACATTTTCGTAGGATAGATGGCAGCAGGAATACAACTGCGATCTCGGTAAAAGATAGCCGTTCAATTCATACCAGACCTGCCTTAGCATTTGCTATATTTTCAGTATTTTAAAGTCAGTTTACAACTTTGAAAGTTTTATAAATATATTTTAGAGGTACGCAGCTTTTATAATTATTAATAAAATACTTCTTTAATCTTTTATAAAAAATTCAAGTTTGATTTCAATTTTATGTATCAAAAATGATAGAAGGTGTGCTTACGCCATTTTTTAAGGAAATGGTGGGAAGAAAGTTTTTAACACAGAAAGAAATTGAGGAACTTATGAACAGATCATGGAGTGATCATAGTGAAGATGGATCTGATTAAGAAAGCGATGGCAGCACAGGTGATCCAAATTATAAACCAAACAAAGTTTGTGATGAAATTTTTGATGGTAGTAGTGATTCGGAAGATGAGGTATCATTACTTGATAATAGCGATGTTCTTGATCTGCCTAATAGTGGGAACATGCCAAAAACTAATAGAAATAATACAGGGAGAGCAAAGCCTGCAATAAACTGGAAGAAAACTAATTTACTTCTAAATGATGATCAAATTTTATTCCGAGGTGACGAGAATCTCTCTCCTGAAATTATGAATTTAAACACCCCTCAAATTTTTTTACTTATCTTTTTACAGAAGATTTGATTGAGCATATAGTTCAAGAAACAAATTTATTTTGTGAGCAAAAAACCCCCAGAAAAGTGTGTCAATGTATCGAATTTAGAAATTAAACAATACATTGGAATTTGTATAATGATGTCTATTATACATGTACCAAACACTAGGCCATATTGGTCACCTGCCATAGGCAATGATGTAATAAAAGAATGTATGTCATTAAAACGCTTTGAAAAGATAAGAGAATTTCTATATTTTAATGACAACAGTAAACAACCATCACATGATGACCCACATGCATGATCGTTTATATAAACTTCGACCAATTGTAGATGCTTTACTTGAAAGATTTCATACCGTCCCTATGGAATTGCGTCTTTCTGTTTAAACTTATTTTTTATTTGTTATTGTTTTAATTCACGAGGGATTTATATTGTGTCAATTGCGGCGTGGTATAGGCGAATGTCTCACGACAAGTGCCTCCGCATTGGAAAAAAAAATATTGTGTCATTAATTTATTTTTGTCGGTGATTAAGTAATAAAATTTATCCGATTAAAAATTATGCTAGGTAAAATGTAAATCAAAATAATTAATTTATATATTAAAATTTTTAATTTTAATAAAAATAAGTA
>OU015503.1:64228969-64242129 GCA_907164885.2 Dolomedes plantarius | reverse complement strand
TGCGGCTTGGTATAGGCGAATGTCTCACGACAAGTGCCTCCGCATTGGAAAAAAATATTGTGTCATTAATTTATTTTTGTCGGTGATTAAGTAATAAAATTTATCCGATTAAAAATTATGCTAGGTAACATCTAAATCAAAATAATTAATTTATATATTAAAATTTTTAAATTTGCGCTTTTTGGCGTGACAAAAATACACTAATATTATCAATAGAAATCTACATATTAAATCACGTTTAGAATTGAAAAAATAACGTAAGGAACTTCGTTCCTGACGGGGGTGCCCCGACCGCACAATTATTTTTTATAGAATATAGTGTATACATTATTCTACTCTAAAGTAGCAGTAATGAAACTATGGACATCAGGATCTTTGGTGGATAGCGTAAGATGTCAAACCTTGTAGACCTTGCAGAAGGGCAAATTGTTGAAGCGCGTGTAATTGGAGTATCTGTTACAACAGCCCGCATGGGTTTGGGTGTTTACCGAGCTATGATATCGGTCGTCATTATGGCCTACTGTTTTCCTGGAATGACATCTTCTGTGAAACAGAATAGTGTATGAAAGGGAAAGCTAAGTAATAGAGACTGACTGGTGTTGAAGTGGACTGTGACATCAAAAAAGAAGACAACTGCAGCCAAAGTGACCGTAGAGCTTCATCTGAATCTGCAGGCTCCAATACCAGTCATTATATTCGAGAGAAAATTTCAAAAACAAAACATTTACGGCAGAGTAGTAATTCCCAAGACACTTGTAACAGATGTGAAAACAAACTGTCCTCTACAGTGGTGCCACGAGCACAAATCCTGGTCGAGTGATACGTTGAAATATGACATTTGGTTAGACGAATGATTGTTCACTTTGTCCCCTGCAACAGGAGATGCGTATGTCTGAAAACACCTACACAAGCGAATTATCATGCTTGTCTCATGCCAGCTGTCAAATGTGGAGATGGTATTTCTTAGGCTTTCGGCGGCCATCTCATGGTTTTCAAAAGGGATCTATTGTAACCTCGAAATGGAGATTGACTGGGAAGGACTATGTCGAACTTTTAGTCAACCAGATCCATCCTACGGTGCAAAAATTGTTTCCTACAGGAGACGGCGTTCTCCATGATGATAATGGTCCGATCCATACACCTAGACATGTCAGGTCGTGGTTTGAGGAACATAAAGACCAAGTCAAACACCTTATCTGGCCCGCACAGTTCCTAAACATCAATATTATCGAACTGCTGTGGTCTGTTTTAGGGAACAGAGTCAGGATTCAATATCCAGCAATTGCATCTCTACAGGAACATTGACGATTTATCCATAAAGAATGGTATAATATTCCCTTAACCACTATTCATGACTTGCATAATTGACTTCCTTAGGGAATCCAGGTGGTATTTAATGTCATAGATGGTCCTATGCCATATTAATATCCATTCCCGCATTCCATCTCAACCCTCGGACACACAAATATAACACAACTTTCACGAACTACATTTTTATTGAGATCACCGATCGCTCCGCCGATATGAATGCAGCAAGAGAAAATACAGGAATCCGTCCTACTTCCGGATATCAAGTCTTATATACTTCAGTCCATCACGTGATTAAAGGGTGTGTCTTAATAGTTGATTGGTTTAAAGTTGTTGTTCATTTGCAGAACTGATTTAAACTTGTACTGACGCCGCGCAGCGTCCCTTTACTTAAAAAAGACATCCATCTTTAACGATTTTGTCGAAGGCTGTAATAATGGAATTTAACGCGAATGTCCAAAGGGAATTAAATAACTTAAGGGATTAAAAAAGGGTTTGTAATTTTAAATAGTAAAGTGAGGAATCAATAGTTTTTAAATGTTAAGAGTGTTGAATTAAGAAATTACTAGTTTTTAATATTATTTATATATATATATATATATATATATATATATATATATATATATATATATATATATATATATATATATATATATATATATATATATATATATATATATATATATATATATATATATATATATAAAAGGCATAGTTTTATAAAATTTGTGGACATTGTAACATGTAACATTATCCATCTGTGGATATTTAGAAAAAGGTGTATTTGATGATTGTTTTGAAGTAGGTTTAAAATCATTCTTGGTTAATAGTTACAAAACCTTTACAGTACATTTTATGTGCAGAAAAAAAAGTACCATTTTAATAATTTCTACAGTTTTAAAATACTTTTCAACATCCCAACAAGTCACATTAGCCATATTTGGAAAGTCAAAAAAACGTGTGTTTGACTATAAATTTGAAGGAAGTGTAAAACCATGTTATTGGTAATATATACATAAAGTAGGAAAAGAAGTGTTCAATATACAGCAGCATTTCATATCTTTAAAAAAAAGGAAAACTTTTCAGCCGTAAATTAGATATGGCATAAAAGGTAAAACATACTTACCTAAATCGACATTTCTGAAAACAGAACCCCCGCACTACCTTTTGAGTAGGACAAAAAAGAAGACAAGTACATCTGGAGCAGAGATTAAGTATAGAGGTTTCGACTCTTTCCTTCACTTTTCTATCTTTTAATATTGATATTTTTTAATTTATGAGATTGGCGTACATCGTATGTTTCGCAAAAAAGGTAAAATGGTGTAAAAATAGGAATATCTGCCATTACTTGAAGTGCTATGAAACTGATTGAAAGATAATAGTTTTGCTGGACGTTTCGCTGATATCATCTGCGAAAACTATTATAACTATCATCATTTATTGATTAGTTTTGAAGAATAGAAATTTATTTCAATTTTACGGGCAAAAGTACGTTCTATTTTAGTGAATGAGTAATATTTATAAATGTTTTATTAACTAAATATAACATTCGAATATTTAGAAATCGATTAATTCTACATATAATAATCGATTTTATGTAATCGAACGAATAACTTTAGAATCGAATAAAAATAATACGTCAAGAATCGGAGTGAATAACAATCCAGCAAATATATAAGGAAAGAAGAAAACTTGTAATTTAATAAAGGTTTTACCAGAAAATTTCCAACAATAGGGCTTATCTTAAATCTCCAACCTTGGAATTTCTTGGTCCAAAAATGTTGAATAATTTTTTTAGCAAACCTGAGGTAAAAAAACTATCGATTGAATACTGAAACTTAAATAATTTTGAACATCCCAATATTTGATCCCGAACATAAAAAATTGAGCATTATTTCTTACTCTGAAATGAACAATATCAAATTTTATTTCAGCTATCATGTCTAAGAGTATTTTTTAGAAATCCTTAATTATGAAAATATTGGCGAAATGTAGAAAATGTCCAAAGGTAGTCTCGTTGTAACGCGCCAGTTTTCGGAGCTGAGGGAACTCGGATCGAATCCCGAAAAACTACAATGAGTACTTCTGTGTCTAAGCCGGATATTGGCACGTTAAATTCGTAGACCGGAAAGTCCCTCTATAAGGTAAGAGAGGTTGCAAGAGGGTACGATCCCTAAGATGTCACCCCTGGAGCTGCTCGGTCAAAACTGAGATGACACCTTCCTAATACAGACTCCGACCTTTGTGGTACCATTTTAAACCATTTGTTACCATTAGGGGTATAAGTATGATATATCCCCCCCAAGAAATTTCTCGCCAAATCTGGCGCCCTATGTTTTGATTGTAGGGTTACCGGGTTTTACTTTGGTGTTGCCAATTTATGTTTTTGTTGTTTTTAGAATTTTGTTGTTGCCAGATTTGGTTTTCTCTCGTGTTTTGCGCCATATATAGGCGGCGTGAATGGTTTTTTTACGTTCTTTAGTGCAGTAATATTATGTAGTCGCAACAGTTTTTGAATATTGCGTTCCACTTTTGAATTTGCCCTTTTGAACTACGTGAGCTAGCAAGCAGCGTGGATGCTGGTTGTATATTCCAATTTATTTTTGTTCTTTTATTATTTTATTATTTTTGTTCTTTTATTCAATATGCCTGCAGTATTTAGTGTAGTTGAAAAATATCAGGGCATCATAGTGTCTAAAATAGAGGCGATCACTTGGAAAACATGGGATAGTTAACAACACTTTTTTATTTCATTTGTCTCAGGATGCACAGTTGCTATTTAATTTTTTGACGGAGTAATAAAATTATTGAAATCGTTTCGGGGATTGATTGGGAGGAGTACAAAATTTCGGTATAGATACTTTTTTTTATTCTATTGCCAACACGCATTTTTTCTATTATATTTGTGCTTAAATTTATGTTTAACCAAGAAATATATATTTAACCGAAATGTATTTTATGTTTATTTAAATGAATTATTATTTGTAATATACTGACTTTTTTTAGCGGGGGGAAAGCAGCCCCCCCCCTTTACAAATTTCTCATTATTTTTCAGCTTTTATTTTTTGTATTTATGTGTTTTTCATGCTTTTCTTTGTTTGTACAGTTTTAAAATTGTGTATTTTGGGGACTTTCCGGAAATTCCCGTTCCAAAAACACGCGTTCTGCTTGGAGACAAAAATAAATCGCCAAAATTGTCAATGGGGGTATACCATACTAGTTCCCCATTAGGTACCATTGTACCATTGTCAGTAACAAATCACCATTGTGGGTGGTAACCAACGGTACAACACACCTTGTGGTATCATTTTGAACGCACCCCTTAGCCCGATAGCCTATATGGTCTGGAAATACTTACGGACAGGGGTCTTTAGAAATAACAACAGCAAATGTAGAAAAATAAATAAATTTTACTATAAAAAAATTCAAGCTCGATTTTCTACTTTTGATGGTTATGGCAAATTTTTAAATGCATCGCAGCTTATTTATTTACAACGTATTTTGTATGGGTTTTTCTGTTACTTACTTATCAGTAGAATCTTTATTTTTTTTTCTTCGCAACATTTTATTTTTCTATACGACAGCGCCGGGTTTAGACGCATTCAAATAAACAAACTGCAGAAGGGAATAATTTCTCAAGAAAAAAAATAAATGATTGTAAAATCCATTATTTATAACGAGTCTGATGATCCACAAGTATATATATTTATAACAGAGTTACTATATTAATAGAAACAAGGGGAGATAGAGATCAGTAGAAAAATGAAATCTTTTGGTTGATGAATGATCAATGCTGCGGAAATAAATCGAAAATGGGAAGCTTCGGATACAGTAAAGGAAAGGTTTATTTAAAGAGACATTTTAGGATATGCATATTTCTAACCGAATCTAGAGATGCATCATAAATCGGAGAAAATATTTTTAATGCATGTCAAATTAAATTGTACCTGAAAGATATGTTGCATTTGAAAATTTTATATTGATTATATAATCCATTCCATGCTTCCATTAGCATTGGGAGGGTGGAGGGGGGAAGAAGGGGTGAATATAAAATGTCCATAATACCGAGAGAAGTATCCAAACTATAGTTTTCGGGGTCGCTGAGACGAATAATGACATTTCTGATAGCGTTTAAGTACAAGTTCAGCCCCCCCCCCCATTAGCATTAGGGGAGGGGGAGAAGGGGACACATGTAAAAATAATCGAAAAATTCTGATATTAGTGTCGAATCCATATTTTTCGTGGTCGCTGAGATGAATAGGGACACTACCAATGGCATTTAAGTGAGAGTGCAGCCCCTCCATCAGCATTGTTGGGTGAGGTGGACGTAAAAAAGTGTGAATATAAATTGTCGAAAACGAGCGAGAATAGTGTCGAATCCATAGTTGTCGGGTTCGCTGCGAAGAATAGGGATACTCCCGATACCGTTAAAATGCAAGTTCAGCCTCCCAACACCATTCGGGGAGGAGAAGGGCTAGAAACAAAATGTCCAAAATTACCGAGAGTAGTGTCGAATCCATAGTTTTTGTGTTGCTGAGATGAACAGGGCCCTCCCGATGCCGTTTAAGTGCAAGTACAGCCTTCCATCAAATTGGTGGGGTGGAGGGGGGGGGGAAGAAGGGGTAAAAAAAGTCCAGACTGACCGAGATTAGTGTCGAATCCATAGTTTTCGGAGTCACGGAGAGGAATATAGGAAACTAAAAATGTTGTTTATAATGAAATTTTGAGTTAAATTGATAATAGACTGAATTCGCAATTTTTCATCATTTGCATACTGTAATTACTTTGAAATATCTGTAAATTAAATTACGTAGATTTTCACTATAGGTAGAATCCATTCCTTTTCCTGTGTAATAAAAAATGGGATAAATAAATACCCGGGCAACGCCGGGCAAATAGCTAGTCTATATATATAAAACAGTTGACTGACAGATAACGCACAGACCAAACTGCTGGACCTAAAGGGCTGAAATTTTGCATGTCGATTCTTCTTATAGTGTAGGGGTGCACTAAGAAAGATTTTTGAAAAATTCTTCTTAGATTTTTTTAAAATTAAATTTTTAAGCTCTTTTTGTAACGTTCTTTAAAGTTTACATTTAAAATAATATAATGAGGGTTATAAAATTTATATCACGAGAAACATCACAAAAATTCCTTTAAATGTAAATCCTTTTCGAATCTTTACCTCCATTTGCTGAGTTTTGATGGATTTTTAAAGATTAATTTTTAGAATTTAATTTATTAAATGCTGATCACGTGGTTTATTTTCTTTTTGACATACTTCAAATTAATTTTGCGTAACGTGCATAACAGCGAAATAAAGTGACAAAAAATATATTAAATTATGGTAAAAGATAAACTTTAACCGCTAAACTAAGTGAGATGGAAGTTTTTTAAGAATTTAATTCAAATTAGTATGTTTTATGGATATTAAACATACAAATTAATTGTATACATTGACCGTTGTATTTAATTTGACTATTTCCTTTTACATTATTTTTCTATAAAAATATCCGTTGAGATTTTTTTATAAATAGTAATATTTTTTTTGTATTAATTGCATACATTGACCTTTGTATTTAATTTGAACGTACCCCTCAGCGAAGCACGGGTATTCAGCTAGTATATATATATATGTGTGTATATATATATATATATATATATATATATATATATATATATATATATATATATATATATATATATATATATATATATATATATATATATATATATATATATATATATATATATATATATATATATATATATATATATATAATAACGCCCCACTAATATTAATTGTCCTATAGCTAACGCGTATCCTAATTTTTCCTCAATAAAGGGTGGGCGGGGGTGGGGGAGTGTCAAGGATTAATTAGAGAGAGAGAAGAATAATTAGGATAATTGTTAAAAGTTAAATGCGATTGCGCAAATTTTTCATATAGAGGGAAAATGAGGGGTTTCTAATTGTAAAAGTGATCAATTGAGGCCACCACCTGACGGTTCAATTAAAAAAAGGGTCTATCTGGCAGGGGATTCTAAAATTAGATGAGTTTGGGTTCAAACTAGTTACGTAAGGGAAAGTTCTGGAAGATTCGATGTGAGGTGTCAGCAGTATTTTGGGCGGGATAATGACAAAGGACGAAGTGAGTGGGCAGTAAGATTTGCTTGGGGAAGGAGGGCTGTTTTATCCTCTCTGAGAAAGTGTTGGATGCAGCAGGTTTCAGTAAAGAATTCGTTATAGAGATTAAGTAATTTATGTCTGATCTCTGGGATTAACGTACTGAATTTAAATAAATAGACAGAAAACTACCTTGGATTATTCCAATTATATGTGACAACTGTCTTTCAATTAATAAAAGTGTGTGGAGTATCAGGTTACGGATGTGAAATCTGTCATATATATATATATATATATATATATATATATATATATATATATATATATATATATATATGACAAGGTGCTTTCACCACGTAACCTTTATCAAATTAAGTAATATAAAAGTAGCAGTCATAAACAATAAGCCTGTGGCAAATAAAGGCTATTTAAATAACATTTAAGGACTTCTTTATTAACATTAATTGAATATCGAATTAACCCATCTAATTTGCCATTTTCCCCATTCTCATCTCCGAGACGTGCGACCTACCTCTGCAAATATTATCCCTAATCTGCTATTTTCAATTGCCTAGCGTTATCCGAAAGCGAGAAGAAAACCGTGATTTGGTAATATCATAGTCTTGTGATGGGTGACTCACGCCCTCGTGCTCTTTGACAAACAATAACATTTCGTAAAGGCTGAGCTGAAGGACTCTCTTAAACTGAGATTGTGGACAAGTCTCGCTGGCTACTTCGTTATCTGGTGGCTATTTCGTCAGTAACTAGTGAATTTTCTAGTAGTAAATTACTGTTTAACACTAATTTGCCTAATTTTCAACCTAACTAATATAGTTAAATATAGTTCATGCTCCTAGACATTATATATATATATATATATTTATGTGTGTGTGTGTATGTATGCATACCTGAAATTTGGGCGGATTGGCAACATAAATGTGATTTACAGAAAACATTTTATATCTAAATGCAATTTATCTGAAGAATAAATAGCAATACCTATCAAGTTTTCTAAGAAAGTAAAAAAAATAGTAAAGGCTTTAAATTGTTATTTATAAGTTATTGGATTTATTGTTAAAATTGTTTTAACTAACATATGAAGATGAATGTGAATCGCTTTTATTTTTAACTTTTTGAGATATTGGTATATAGGAGCTTTAGTGCAACTTGCAACAAATAGCAGAAATCAGACTTTTACGAAGTAGGTGGAAAGGAATCTGATTTTCAATCCAATTATATTATTGATTGCAATAGTCAGTGTAACTGAATAAGGGAGCTGAATTTAGAAGTTTACAGCTGCTGCTTGAACATTATCGTTCTTAGACAAAAGGGTAGTACAGGAGAAACTCAAGAGAATGTAAATTTAAAGACAGTTGATTAAATTCAACTGGTTGCCTTGGAGATTTTCATCTGCATTCAGAGAAATGCTAAAATACATCTGCGTTGTTTTTTTAAATAGAATTATTTTTAAAGAAGAGGAATTACTAATATCAGTAACTCTCTTCCTTGTAATATTTCATAAATAGCCATAAATTTCGCCAAAAATACCGTCAAATTTTTGTCTTCAGATTTGTTATGTTTCTCGTAACAAGCAGATAGACCTATGATAGACCTATGATTAGCCCGTTTTGATGCCAACTCCACCAATAGGATCAATTTCCAGAGCCACAAATAGTAGTAGCACCTTTACATATGTATTTTTCTGGGTGATCCATAAACGGCAGCAAGGGCAGTAAATATATACACACTGAGGTGCCACTGAATTAGGGATACCTACCTAGTAACGAGTTGGGCCTCCTCTGGCCTTGATAACGGCTGCCACACGACGAGGCATAGATTCAACAAGTTTCTGGAAACGTTCCACGGGAATGACTTGCCAAATATTGACTAAAGCTGTCCATAATTCATTAAGTTTCTTTGGTGCGGTGTGATGGCCTTTCACGCCTTGTTCCAAAACATCCAAAGATGCTCAATAGGATTTAAGTCTGGTCTTCTGGGTGGCCAATTCATGACAGAGAAGTCAGAGGAATGCTCATCCAACCAGCCAGTAGCCAACCGGGACTTCTGAGAGGTACAGTTGTCTTGCTGGAAAACTCCATTACCGTGCGGATAACAGAACAGCATAAACGGATGGAGGTGATCACCCAGCAACTCTACGTACCGAATTGCATTGAGGGAGGTTGGTACACGCACCAAAGATCCCAAACTATGCCACGAAAAAACACCCCAGACCATGATTGAGCCACCTTGCCCTTGTACAGTTCCAGCCGTGCAGAATCCATGGCTTCATGAGCCTGACGCCATATTCTCAGCCTCCCGTCGGCGTTAAGTAGTCGGAATCGAGACTCATCACTCCATGCTACTCGTTTCCAGTCCTCTACACTCCAGTCTCTGTGATCTCTTGCCCAGGCAACACGTGCAGCCCGATGGCGAGTATAGAGCAATGGTACTCTCGTAGGTCGACGGCTCCTGAAACCCATACGGTGAAGCGAGTGTTGCACAGTCCGTTTACTGACTGTACGACTGGCACCGTCATTAAACTGGGTGGAAATTTGAGCTAATGTTTGGCTTCGCTGGCTACGTACAATACGCCTGAGCCGTCTCCCACTACGCACTGTCAAGGCTAATTGTCCTTTGCAGTTTACCAGTTTTTTTTCCACCATCCATGTATTCTTGGTATACTCTTGACACTGTCGACCTTGAAAATCCTAGCTGTCTGACGATTTCGGAAATTGAATGGCCCATGGCGTCTAAATCAGGCAGTTTACCCATACTGGAAATTCCAACAACTAATTCAGAACAACCACAGTACGCGCTATATATGCAGTTACCACAGCGCCCTCACTTGCGCATACATGATGCGCAGCGCTACACAATTTGCATAGGCTTTGCTATCCCTAATTCAGTGGCACTTCAGTGTATATATATATATATTTATATATATATATATATATATATATATATATATATATATATATATATATATATATATATATATATATATATATATATATATATATATATATATATTTATTTATTTATTTATTTATATATATATATATATATATATATATATATATATATATATACAGTCCAACCCCATTATAGCGAACCCGGTATATAACGAACTCACGGATATAACGAGCGAAAATTTTGGTCTCGTAGTTTTCCTATTCTACGTAATTTAATTTGTATTGTGTCAGTTTAATGTAATCCCTTTTAGACGACTAAATTTATTAATGATCATTTTTAATATATTTTTATAATTTTTTAATACATCATCATTGAATACGCATTGCCACTAATGAGTTATACATTTCGTGAATTCTAGCCTTTTTTTTTAACGGTTCTAATATAGCGAACCACCGGATAAAGCAGACAAACCCTTTGGGCCCTTGAAGTTCATTATAACGGGTTTCGACTATGTATATATATATATATATATATATATATATATATATATATATATATATATATATATATATATATATGTATGTATGTATGTATATTTATTTATTTATTTATTTTTATATAAATTTATTTATAATACATAAATTATGTAATTTATGTACAATTTCTAAATGCAACATATCTTTTACCTCTTATTTAATTTAATAAAGGAAATTATTACAGATAATTTATTTTATATAAATTCATCACTTTCTTACAATATATTGATGAAGAAAGGCTCAAAATTTAATCATCTTGGCCACACATTACCATCCTTGAAGGTAGTGGAATTTTATTCTCATAAAAATTTATTTTCATCCATAAATGATGCATTCCTAGATTCGGTAAGAATTATATATCCTAAAATGCCTTTTAAAATGAACATTTCATTCATGGTGTTCAAAGCTTTCTGTTTTCGATTTATTTCCGATGCATTGTTCATTCATCATATAGAGATTCCTTTTATCTACTGACCTTTATCTCCCCAGTTTTTTTCTGATGTAGTATCTCGGTTAAAAATTTATAAGTTCGTGGGTCATCAGTCTTGTTATATCAATAATGTATAAATCATTTTAAAATATATCTTCTGCTCTGCTATTAATAGCATTGTGTACTTCTGTGTTAAAAAAAGGTTTCTATCAAAACTTATTAATCCATCTTTTCCAAAATAGTCTGGAATTGTATTCTCTATTTTTAAATCGCAAAATATTAGGTGTATTTAAAATAATTGCAACTTAAATAATATGTAGCACTATGAAATTATTTTAAAGTACTCGTATTTTCAGGGGAAATATGGAGAGGTTGTCCAAAATAACGGAAACACTACGCTTAAATAAGTGAATTTTGTTCCGGTTAATTGAAGAGCTAAATGTACAAATAGACACCAGTGTTTTATGACATTGTTTTGCTTATGTTCTCTAAGCGGTTTTTATTGCATTTTAAGTTTTACTTTGCAAAAATTAGCTCAAGGAAGAAACAAAATGAGAAACCTGACAGACTTCCCAAAAATGGCAAATTGTAAGTGCGCGCAAATTTGGTGTTTCGGCATCGTGAGTTGCAACGATATTTGAGGTATCGGCAATGTGTATAACCTCATCGCAGCGTTTAAAATTCGTGGTAGAACGTCGTCTGAGTGACACAAATTAAGGAAAATGACACCTCCTTACAGAGGCAGGAAGACATTAGAGGGGAATTTTACCTCAGACAGAAAGATCATTGGGGCAATGAAAGTAACCTTTTGGCTTGACACACACACATGCATATATATATATGTATATGTGTGTGTGTGTGTGTATATATATATATATATATATGGCGGACTTGATCACGTAGCTAGAAAATTACATCCAGTGTGCAGTCGATAAGAAGAAGACCGGTAATATTAAATAAGATACTCCATTTCGATAGTAGGACCGTATTTTAAACGTTAGATACCAGTCGAGTCGCCATTGTTCGACTCCCCTCCCAGATAAAAAAAAACAGCCCTATCTGTATCCGATTCCAATCTCTGTGTATTTTTCTTAAAGCCCCGCAGCAAGAGTTCACTCAAAACACGTGACACTTGCATCAGCAGTGATTAATAGTCAGATGACGATGACTTAATTTTCTCGTGATTGTAAATCATGCTTTTGTTACATCGAAAACAAGGAAGCTCCCTGAATGCGGAGAGCACAGTATAGTGGCATCACCTATTGAGATTTCCACTCCCTATTCCCAACATTACTTAATCACTAGAATATCTCCCTATTCCCAACATTACTTAATCACTAGAATACCTTGTAGTATTTGTTCTCTCTTCGTCGGGAAACGCGATATTTAAAAACGTGTCATGAACGGATGGTTTAAAATAAAAATAAAACAATATGCAGATTTTTCAACTTTGAAGGCAGGACTCGAATTACGAAGCTCTCGCGTCACAGCCAATAGGGATTTGTACAAGTAAATACAACAAGTATTTAAGATGTACGTATTTTTTCAGCGAGTTGGGGTCTTAAGCAGTAACTATTCTGCGAGTGAGTTGGGACTTTCAGCCATAGTATTAGTAGCTGTTTTCGCAGCAAGTTTGATATTTAGATGTGTTAGCGACGAATTGTCGAACCATTAGGCTTGTATCCCTCCTTTCTTCCTATAACTATCCCAAGCTTTACCTTTCAGTTTAAGTAGTTTTTTCAAAATTTAAATAGGTTATTTTTCGCCCGTTCATGACACGCTTATCTGTATTCTTTTTTTGTTTAATGGTTAAGTTTTTGTAAATATTTTTCTTAAAAGCTATTGGATC